>OW679200.1:106769083-107088853 GCA_940337035.1 Agriotes lineatus | reverse complement strand
GTATCTTTTCCGAGGGTGATACTGAAACATTGTATTTGATTAAAACATGTTAAGGAATTAGCAGCTATTTGCAGTTGAAACGCCTTCCTGAGGTGAAAGAACTGGTCAAAATTGTGAGATAGAAATATATTTCAGCACTTAGTGCCTTCTTCAGTCTACATATATAAACAGGTTAAAAAAAACAACACGTTAAAATTTGCAAGAGAAAAAAATTAGGTTAGTGAACAAATCATAATTTTCTCAAATATCATCTAGTTACCTTGCATATTTCTAAAAAGACGATTTTTACGTTGAAAATATCATTTTCCTTCTTACAGATTTATTAAAATTGTTGATTAAGAAAAAACAAAGAGGTTGCTGCTAAAAAGGGGATGATTATCTGTAATTTAAATGTATTAAGAAAGAATTGATAACATTAATCAAGTTTTGTAATTCACCTGATGTTATAATTAAAGGCCAAAAGGAAGATTCCAAGAGTTTAAGAACGAGGACCATTTATCAGGCACCATGTTGATGAAATTCAGTGATAAAGTGTAGATAATAAAATTAATTAATTACTACGCACATCTAGAAAAATACAAAAGCAAATAATACTCGATTGGTTACGGAGCATAATTAATAAAAATATCAGTAAGAAGCCTTACCTACGGTTATTTAGTAAAATAATTTTAAAAATTAGTTATCGAACGTTGTAAAACCGTGTGTCTCCATTTTGGTTTTTCGTAAAACAGGCAAAAATTAACTAAATGTAGCTTTAATGGGGAATTTCTGAAATAAAGAGAATAATTGAAATATGAAGAGTAGGTGATGTTAAATGTACTTATAATTCAGAAGCATAGTAATTAAAAGCAAAAGTTTTGGTTAGCACGCCGAAGAATCGTCAAAAACCGAGGCCCTATGCTTCTATAGAGCGAGAGGTTTGATGATTATATTCTAATTAGCTTTTTATTCAGTATTATTTCCACTCCAGCATTTTTTCGGTTTACTTCTGTGTGTATTACTCTTTCTGTTCCCGTTCAAAAATCTCCAGCCTGTGGTCATCTTATTTCGCTTAGTTCGAGAATGTCTATTTCTACTCTCTTTATTTCAAGTATAATATTCTCAAGCTTGCCACATTTCAATACCGACCGAATGTTCTTATTTTAGTAATGTTTACAATTCTTTTCTTGTCGAGCAGTTTTTCGCAACCCGTCCCTACTCGGAGATCCGATCGGGGGACTATTTTACTTCCAGATAATTTAACTGGTGAAGAATTCTCCATTATTTAATTGACTAGTTTGCTGCTTTCTTGGGATATTTGATTCCTATGCCGTGGTCTTCGTCCGCTTTTTCTTTTCTTGCTTAGTATTCGAGTCAAAGCATTTCCTCTTTCAAACTTCTTGCTTTAGACTATTCCACCATTCTTTGGTCATCGGGATATAGAAAGGATAAAATAGATTGTCGAGAGGATAAAAGTTGGGACACAACTACCTTCCGATGCAGGAGGTGGAAGAGATTCAGGCTCGTTTGGGCAAGGTTACTTCCCTGAAGTAGATCTGTCCTCAACCGGTATTTTAAGGGCTACCAGTTTCTATCTAAAATATTATAATAACAACTTTCTCAGAGATTTATTTACAGAATAGTACATTGTACGTCAAGAGCTGAAAGTGCATTCTTGCCGCTTGCGCATGAACAACACGCAATCATCTAAAAGAGACAAGAGCACTTTTAGCTGGAAACATACATGGTACTTTTTCGGCGACTGGCATTTCTATTAAGACGAAAATAATCGTATTATTAGATTTTACTGAACTATTAATTGACAATAAATTTAAAATTACTAGCGTAGTCTTTGACAAGTGATGTGATTATTTAAAGGAAATTATGAATTTCTGAATGATTGCTGATTAGTGTACTACATTTTGGGTTGTCCTTGACGTCAAAGGCATTGGGCTTACGACCATAATAGAAAAGAAACAGTTTTCTTGGAGTTGTCGTTCTATATGTATGTTTTAATACAAGGTATATTCTCAAATAGACTCAAAACTAGAATGCATGCTTTATTTACTATAATACAAAATATGTAGTAGGGTAAAAATGCCGTACTTCCTGCGTTAAAGGGAAAATGGTCCTCCGAAAAGGGGGTTAGGCTTGGGGCTAATAACCCTATACCTATAAAAACATACCATTGGTATAATTGTTATGGAAGCTATACAAAGACCTCGGAAAGGACTGATAAACTGTAGACAACCCAAGCATCGAGATAGGAATAACGATCAAGAACTTAAACTAAATATTGGCACATGGAATGTTCTTACCATGTTGCAACCTGGTAAAATGCAAGAGATCGCAGAGGAATTAGAAAAATACAAGATGAATATAATGGCCCTCCAGGAAATTAGATGGAAAGGAGAATAAAAGATTAACAAACCGAATTTCACGTTATATTATAGTGGACGTGAAACACAAGGAGAACAAGGAACCGCATTCATAATAAATAAAAGAACCAAAAATGCTATAATGGATTTTGAGGCAGTTGATAGTAGAATATCAAAACTGCGAGTAAAAGGAAAATTTTTTAACACCACACTAATCAACGTCTACTCACCAACTGAAGATGCGTCGGAAGAAATAAAAGATGATTTTTACGAAAAATTAAATCAAACCTATCAAAAAGCGAATATGCACGACGCGATAATCGTCTTAGGAGATTTCAATGCGCAAATAGGCATCGAACAGGAGAATGAAGGAATCGCAGGGAAATACACGCTACACGAAAATACAAATGGAAATGGAGAAAGAGTTATCAATTTTGCTGCTGAAAATAATTTAGTAATAAGCAGTACAATGTTCCCACACAAGAGAATACATATGGGAACATGGAAAATGCCTGGAGACAGGACAATAAACCAAATTGATCATATCTTAGTAAGTAGAAGACGCGCTACCTCAATACAAGATGTAAGGTCCTTCAGAGGTGCAAACTGCGACTCAGATCATTTCCTAGTCAGAGCCAAAGTGAAACAGAGAATAGCTGCTGTGAATAAGAAGAAGAAGGATAAACCAAAGAAATGGAACATTGAAGATCTAAGACAGCCAACAAGCCAAATAGTATTCAAAGACGAAATTAAGAAAGAACTAATAAAGCATGATCAGAAAGAAACAGTAGATGAAGAATGGGAAATAATAAAACAATCAGTACTTACAGTAACAGAACGCGTAATACGAACCAGAAACAAACAGAAAACCCAAGACTGGTTTGATGAACACTGCAGAGTAGCAATACAAAAGAAGAATGATGCAAGGAAAAAGTACCTACAAAGAATGACAAGAACATCACTACAAGAATACAACAACAAGCGGAAAGAAGCAAACAAGATCTGTAGAAAAAAGAAACGAAATCTGATTAAAGAACAAATAGAAGAACTAGAACGACAAAACACAAATAAGAATCGCCGAAAATTCTATAAAGACGCAAAAAAGCTAACCAAGGCATATAACCCACCAGCAATATCATGTGTAAATAAAAGAGGGGAAGTTATAACTGATGAAAGTGATATATTGAATAGATGGAAGGAATATTTCGAAGAACTCCTTTCGGATGCAGAAAACCCGGAGGAAATGGACGAAAATCAGTATCAGACAGTCGATCAGGAAATATTAGAACCAAGCTACGAGGAGGTCGTGGAAGTATTAATGAAGTTCAAAAATAACAAAGCCCCAGGTATCGACACAATAACAGCAGAAATGTTAAAACATGCAGGAGAAGAACTATGTGTTAGATTACACAGACTAATCATTAGAATATGGAATGAGGAACAAATGCCTGATGAATGGAAGGTGGGAGTGATTCACCCGATACTGAAGAAAGGAGATAGAAAGATATGCAGCAACTACAGGGGTATAACGCTGTTGAATGTATCCTATAAGGTACTTTCAAGTATTCTGTACAATAGAATTGCCCACTTTGCAGAACAGTCATTAGGAGAATATCAGTGTGGATTCAGAGCAAACCGCTCCACCAACGACCAAATACACTTAATGAGGCAACTATTTGAGAAATGCTACGAGCACAACATAACAGTATACAACCTATTTGTAGACTTCGAACAAGCTTTCGACAGAATACATAGGAACACACTAATGCACAGACTACCATCTTTAGGCATACCAATAAAACTTATCAAATTGGCTAGAATGACGCTAGAAGGATCAAGAGCAGTTATCTCAATACAAAGCAAATTAACCAAAAGCTTTAACGTGAACAGTGGGGTCCGACAAGGGGATGCTCTATCAGCAATATTATTTAATTTAGCCCTAGAGTCAGCAGTACGAAAATTAAACCTGGGGAACAACCTGCTAAATACCAAACAACAACAACTGTATGCATATGCAGATGATATTGTCATATCCTGCCGTAAAAAAGAAGCACTTCAATCAACATTTACCAAACTAAAAAACGAAGCTAAAGAAGTAGGTCTAAAGGTCAATACACAAAAAACTAAATACATGAGGAACACCAGAAATCAAACAAACCAAGAGAACATGGAAATAGAAGGACAAACCTTTGAGGAGGTAACGAGCTTCGTTTATCTAGGCTCAAAACTGCACAATAGGAACGATATGAGCGAAGAGATTAAGACAAGATGCATAGCTGGAGCTAAAAGCATGTATATATACAAGAAACTAATATCATCCCAACTAATAAGCAAAACGACGAAGCACAAGCTATATAAGACCCTAATAAGACCAATAACTACATATGCATGTGAAACATGAACCCTCACAAAAGCAGATGAAAACCGTTTAAGAATTTTTGAAAGAAGAATACTGCGCAAGATATTTGGACCCGTGCAAGAAACAGATGGAACATGGAGATGCAGAATGAACCACGAACTAAATGCACTAATACACGGAGAATATATAGTGAGGTTTGTGAAATCTCAAAGAATTAGATGGCTGGGTCATATACAGAGAATGGAAGAGGGAAGACCAACAAGAAAGATAACGGAATGGAAACCCTGCGAAACGAGACATAGGGGCAGACCCAAGAAAAGATGGAAAGATGATGTAACGGAAGATCTTAGGAAACTTGGATGCAGGAACTGGTGGACCATAGCTGCCGATAGAAAGAGATGGCAGACCATTGTAGAGCAGGCCAAAACCCACCCCGGGTTGTAGCGCCAACCGAAGAAGAAGAAGAAGAAAATATGTATTATTTAAACAGTACAGTACCCTATACCGAGTACAACTCTTGGGGGGTAAACACTACTAATGTTATCAGTATACCTTTGACGATATCATTTAAATAGAATATTATAGCTCCAGCATATTAAGCAAATTTTAAGGTAAAAAAAAATGTAGTCCTGATTTTTTGGCACAAATGTTGCTTAGTACCCTAAAAGCAACACCTCAAAAGTCCCCGCCTCTGGAGTGTCGGGGTCATAGTTTCTTGAAACAAGGATGGGCAAGGTAAGGCCCAGTACTACTAAAAAAAATTAAAAGGAACCTAAAACAATTAATATAGTACTAAGTTTTGGCACAAATGTTCCTCAATACCAGAAAGGGCCAATATCCCAGTAATATAAAAAACGTGCAACGGAAACCCGAAACAAATAATACAGTACTGATTTCTGGCACAAATGTTCCTTAGTACCCTAGAAGCAACCCCTCAAAAGTCCCCGCCTCTGGAGTGTCGGCGTCATAGTTTCTTGAAACAAGAAAGGGCAAGGGCCCAGTTAGTACTACTAGAAAAACTTTAGAGAAAACCTAAAACAAATAACATAGTACTGAGTTTTGGCACAAATGTTCCTCAATACATGAAAGTAACCCTTTAAAAGTCGCCGGCGTTGTAGTTGTTCAGTAAGAAAGGACCAATAGCCCAGTAACAGCAGACAAAGGAAATCTGAAACAAATAATATAGTACTAATTTTTGGGTAAATATTCCTTAGTACCCTAGAAGTAACCCTTCAAAAGTCCATGCCTCTGAGGGCCGGCTTCGTAGTTTTCTGGGGCAAGAAAGGGCAAATATGCCAGTAATATAAAAAAACGTATAACGGAAATTTGAAACAGATGATTTTTAGTACAAATGTTTCCTAGTACCCTAGAAGCAACCCGCATTTAAGGTGTCGGCGTCGTAGTTTTTTCTTTGAGCAAGAAAAAGCAAAGAATCCAGCAATCATTTTAAAAAATTAAAGGAAACCTGAAACAACTAATTTAGTACTGAATTTTGGCACAACTGCTCCTTAGTACCCTACCAGCAACCCTTCAAAAGCCTCTGCCTTTGTCTGCGACGTAGCTTTTTGGAGTAAGAAAGGGCCAATATCCCAGTAATATTTTAAAAAAAGTTTAAAGAAAACCTGAAACAAATAATGTAGTATTAATTTTTGCATAAATATTCCTTAGTGCCCTAAGAGTATCCCTTTAAAAGTCCCCGCTTCTAGGGTGCCGGTATCGTAATTTTATGGGGCAAGAAAGAGCTAATATTACAGTAACATTAAACATTTTTAAAGGAAACCTGAAACAAATAATGTAGTACTGATTTTTGGCACAAATGTTTCTTAGTACCTAAGAGTAACCATTTAAAAGTGCCTGCCTCAGGGGTGCCGGCGTTGTAGTTTTTTTTGTGCAGAAAAAGAGATAAGAGTCTAGTTATGTATATTAAAAGAAAGTTTAAAGGAAACCTAAAACAAATAATGTAGTCTTGCCCAAGAAAACTACAACGCCGGAGCCCCAGAGGCTCCTAGAATACTAAAGAACATTTATTCAAAAATCAATACTACATCATTTGTTTCAGGTTTCCTTTAATAGTATATTATGTTATTAGGAGCAAAAGTTATATTTTATGTGGCGAGGCTGGACGGCTTATCTGCCGAGCTTGCGAGGCAGATAAGTACAGCCGAGCCACATAAAGATACTTTTGCTCCGAATAACATATAGTATTTTTTCTTCAAACGTTTTTATAACAAATTATTTACAACTTTGTGAACAAAATTCGAAGAAAATTACTTGATCTCGGCAGCGGCAGATAATATTATCTGCCGCTTGGCAATAAAGTGACAGTTTAGCATCATCAATCCAGCAGTATAATGCCATATTTTACTGCCGTTTGAAGAAAAACTATTTTTAATATATTACTGGGCTAAGTTGTACCAAAACTGAGTACTAAATTATTTGTTTCAGGTTTCCTCTATTTTTTTTAAAATACTACTGAACTCTTACTTTTCTTGCTCCAAAATCATACGACACCGGCAGCCTAAATGAGGGAACTTTTTAAGGGTTGCTCCTAGGCTACTAGGGAACATTTGTACCAAAAATCAGTAGTGTATTATTTGTTGCAGGTTTCGTTTACACCTTTTTTATATATTACTTGGCTATTGACCCTTTATAGTAAGGCATATTTACCCAAAAATTAATACTCGACTATGTGTTTCAGATTTCCTTTAATATTTGTCTGCTTTACTAATGGCCATTTTTTGTCCGAAAAACTACAACGCCAGCACCTCAGCGGCGCGACTTTTAAAGTGTTACTTCTATGGTATTGAGAAACATTTGTGCCAAAACTCAGTGCTCAGTGTTTTAGGTTTCCTTTGAAGTTTTCCTAGTAATGCTAGGCTCTTGCTCTTTCTTTCTCCACAAAACTATGACGCGGACACCCTAGAGGCGGCGACTTTTGAGGGGTTGCTCTTAGGATACTAAGCGACATTTGTGCCAAAAATCAGGACTACATTTTTTGAGGTAAAAACCTATTATGCCTGGGCTAATATTTCTAAAATGTTTTAGTGAAAGGTATATTGATGTTAGGAGCGTTCACCCACCAAAGTTTCCACTCAGTTTATTGCCTAAAGAGCTTATAAGCCTATAAAGAATTGATGAATAGAACTACTACCATACAACTATAGGTTAATTCGATAATTTAAACTTGATGTCATATTGTTCTTGTGAAAATTTTGGTTATATAAAATTTGTTGACACGCCCTCCACTCGTGTTTCGTGCGTTGCTGAACGCCCGGTATGTTAATTTTACAGGGATTGTTTCCTTGCAAATGATCTTCTTTTAGTTAGCCATTTCGAACCAATTTTGAAGGACTCGTTTATATGTATACAATTAACTGATGGATGCATTCTACCAGACCTGCTTTTTGCATGAGTACAACCTTAACAACTCAAAAAGTTGAACGAACCGCCACACAATACCTTCTTACCTAAAACGTAACAAAGGTTCAACTTTAGGCAATTTTGGACAAACACGTATCGTATATCAACAAACTGTAATCGTTAATACTATGTTACCCTCATACACAAATTACACGCAAACAAATGTATATCCAACAATTGTACGTGCTGTAATGTGCGTTCTTCCTTCGGAACCAACGTTTCATTACTTTCCAGTTTGCGCCAGAGTATACTGGTTTGCGAACTACTCTGCAAAATTTAAATTTATGTGGAAGGTGTATCATTTCGAAATAACAGTTAAGTGGCAAATGTGAACTTCACCTGACCTTCCGCTGAGGCGAAAAACTACATTCACGTGATTTTAGAAACTGTCGAATAATAGCTCCTGTATAATTTGGAATGCCCGGCAGGTTGTTGACAGGTACATAACCTCGAACTGTGACAATTTTATAAATAAAAAAGTGCCTTTTTGGTTTATTTGATGTTAATTTCTGAACGGTGACTCAATTTTCGAACTTATTCCAAATAACATACTATTAAACTTAAATTGGCCAGGAAGCACCTTATCAAATTTCAACTAATACACCATAAACCATAAGCACCTATAAAGACGTCAAATAGGCTATTTTTTGGAACACGTGAGATGCCTATCAAGATTTGGTTCTCGCCCAGATGTTTCGCACAAAAAAATAATTACAATGGCAAAATTCCCGCTGGCAGCCAGAAATCCGGTGCGAAGCAGTTAAATTGCCATTGGCGATCACATGAGGTCTAGCTGGATGGAAGAACCAGTATTCCCCAGGAACAGGTTTTCTATTCTGTTGCCACTTCTGTGATACTTGCAGAGGTAAACATCAACTGTGCGTTCCAGCAGGTGCTGCTGCATTTTTCAATATTTTTGCAAGGAACAGATTTTCAAGTTTTGTTTAACGGATTCTACCGAAGTTCTTAAAAAAAGGGCACCGAGGCAAATATTCACAACTGACCATTCGTTTGTAAACATTTGCGTTTTCTATCACAATCTGCTCAAATTTTATATTTATTGAACTGACTCGGTACTAGGTACCAAATATGAATAAAAAATTGTTTTTGAAATAAGTAATTATTATTAACCCCTGGGTAAAATAAGATTAGATGTGAAGGTAGATCCATAAGTATTCTACTAGAAATTCCAATTTACGAAATGTGAATTTAAGAAGATTGGGGACATTTTCGTTTATTTCATTGCATATACATATGTGTTAAAGGCCTAATATTAAAGAATAGTAGTAGACAAAATAGGATTAACTTTCCCATACGAGTGAAGGTAGTTCAAATCTAAAAATAATTACCAAAACATAAAGATAGTGAAGGTTTAACTATAACGATACTACAAATTGCAACAATGCTATATTTAACTCGACAGTTCGATCGTTGAGAACAAAAAATAATAAGATATTTCTGTAATTTTGATCTAATATAATAACATTTTGTTGTGGTTTTCAACCTCAAAATGATACATATATTCGTACTAATTACAATATGAAATTTCATATTGACACTAGTACTAATATAAAAATTTAGAACGTTCACTTGTGAAAAACACTTATTTTGCAAATTGATACATAAATAGCTATTTGTACAGTGGTCACAAAAGTCATCTTTTTTAAACCGAAAAATCTTTAAAAAAGTGACACTTTTTACTTCTCCTTCCTCTTCTTTATGTGCCATCTTTGCTATGAAGTTTGACCACCATCATGATAATTTTCACTTTCGTTGCAGCTATTCGAAATAGTTGAGTAGAATTGCAATAAATGAATCACTCTCGCTATTCTATCAACACTTCTTTTACCTTGGATTTTCCTTGCATAATAACTCGCAAAAGTTGGCATTTCTGTCCCCCCATTAAGGTGCCCAAAATATTGTAACTTTCGTTGCTTGATGTTTAAGGTAACTTATTTTTCGGTGTTCATTCTTCTGAACACTTCCGCATTGAAAACTATCAATCCATGAGATTTTTAGGATCCTTCTGTATATGCACAATTCGAATGCGTCTATTTTATTCATGCAACTAATCGAGTCCTTTACTTCAATCTCAAGTCTCTAAAACAGCACACTTTTTTCGTGTTTATAAATGCTTCTACCTTTTTCTATTCTTATGTATATTCTTTTTGTATATTTATTCTTGTCATTACTATTGTTCCAAGATATTTGTATTTATTCACCCTCCCAATCTTTTCTCTTTAAATATACAAATTATCGTCCCTGATGTTTCCTTTCATAACAACTACAGTGGTTTGCCCTTTAGGAACTGTTATGATGATCTTACCGTGTTCATCACTTGGAAATTAAAGTTGATTGAATAAGATATAACCGATTATGGAAAACAATTACAGACACGTGAATATGTTTTAACATAAAATTACTAATAGCTAATTAGTTACAATGAACGCCAAGATCTAACTAGGTAATTAGAGGCTGAGGAATCTGACCCGCGCCTTTGTCTTAATGAGAGTGACGCAAGACGGATAGAGATGCAATGTTGGAATCCCAGAGTGTCTACGTTTTTATAGGTCGCTTGTGCAAGGCAAAAGATTCTCCATTCTTCTGACAGAATAAGATTGTTCAGCCCGTGCCTAGCAAAAGAATTTCATTTTCTCGGTTTGAGTTTACGATCCATTGTTCGCCGGGCACGGCTTGTCTCAGAAAGGGTTTGCTCTTCACTTTTGCCTGGCCCATTGTTATTCGAGTCGGACGTCCATCCGTTTATTGCCTCTACAATTAGTTCTATTCTATGACGCAAAAGGGTAGATGGCGCTCATGCTGTGATGATCCGGAATGCCTGCTGTTTAGACGACTGCCGTCCGACGTTTTGGGAGAGTTCGTTTACATTCTTTGCGCAACGTCATAAATCAAACTTGACATTAAAACGACTTCTAAAATACACGCGCACAATTGCTGCACCTTGAAATTTTACTTTTATACGCGCCTTTCGTAAAGCAATACACATAATTGATTTTGATACTCGCTGGTTTATGGGATTCGCTACACAGCGGGGCAACTTTGTTTTTATCTTATGTTATTAAGCGGTATCCCAATGACTTTCATGACCGCCGATTCATTTGAAAATACTTTCTAAAATATAATAATAATAGTAATAATAGTACCAAATAGCATTTATTGAAACAAATACTTAAATACCCAAGATAATATAAAAACGTATATCATATAAGCAGTACCATACTCGCTACTAATGAATAACCAATAGCATCGTACAGTTGCGTATTCCCTCCAAATAAGCCAAAGATAGGAATCCGCTCTTCCACTTAACGCCTATTAAGGTCATATTAGTATTCATATTCATACAAGAGCTAAAGCACGTTTTTTTTCTATAATAACTGTCAAAGTGTTACGATGTTGGTAGATATGTGATTAAAACGCTAGGAAATTTGTATAGCTCGTGTTGGTAGAACTTTTTCAAAATTATGGTTATGTGTCAATTTTGAATGTCAAAGTTTCTTAATTTGAACTCTTCATTTCTTTTTTAACGTCGAATCATTATGTTTATTTTCAAATATTGTAAATTTAATAATTAATCAATTTGCAGTGTTTTACTATGCTGTTCGTTTTATCCACTACTATGACATATCTGTCAAAATGACAATATTTTTTTTTAGTGGAAAAAAAGAAGTAAAAATCTATGTACCAACATTATTAAAACTAGAGACCCTGAAGGAATGCAACTTATCCCCTAGAAAGTTGACCTTGAAAATTATTATAGAAAAAAAAAAGTACTTTAGGAGTAATGGAGAATTGATATCCTAATTTTAAATAAGTTGTCAATATGTGGGTAGATTTGATAATAATAGTTTAAACCAGCAAACAATTAAATTAAAGATCATAACTTTCTAGAATTGAGTAAATCTATTGCTATAGCAATTTGAACTAGAATTATTTGATGTTGTAAATTTTAACGTTGTTTACCAGACAAAATGTTAAAAAATGATTTAAATTTATTTGGTGAACAATGCTCTAAATAACCTGGTAAGGCTTTATAAATACTAGCTTTATTATAAGAAAATGGAAGTTCTGTGAAACGGCAGTATTGGACATCACATCTAAAATGTATTTTATTGTAAAGATGGCATTATATTAAAACAATTTTATGATATAAATTCTGTTTGACATATTGAACCAACTTATTTCAGTTAATTCATGGGAGATACGTTCATGCCTTCTAATACCATAAATTACACGCAGACAGGAGTTTTTGCATACACTGAATTTTCTTAATATCAGTGCTATCCAAGCTATAGTCTGTTCAGTAAACATAAAAATACAAAGTGGCCTTTAATTTCTATAATTTCATGAGTGTACTTCCAAAATTCATCTTTGTCTAGGAATGTAATTACAAAAAGTTACTAAAACAAATAGGTTAGGAGTGTGACATTTATTTATAAACTGTCATCAATGTTATAACTAATTACTTTTAAGGATGTTAAGCAAATACTCTGTTGGATACTATTGATGTATATTAATAGCTATTTTTATTACATTTTATAAAAGTTCAGGCCAGATTTTCTAGTATAATATGTACTTTGACACTAAAATAATGAGATGTATTAATTGTCACAGATTGTCATTTTTAAATTCAATGTCGCCTTTATGCAGGTGTGGAAACCTTTGCAAAACAAAATACAGAATTCCTAGCACAAAAATTGTATGTATATGCCAACTTAAAGAAATAGTTAATGTTTTTGTGTGTAGTGAATGGCATATAGGTCTATATACCCAATCGCTATAATAATTGAATTGGGACAACACAAGAGATTCACATAGTACAGTTTTTATTTTTTGATTGAAGGAAAATCGGTTCTGTAAGATATGTTTTAAATTGAAATATGATTTTTGTAATATTGTAATATTCATAGTTTTTGTCCTACCAAATGTACCGTCACGTAATTCAGACGAAAGCTATCGGCTGATTCATCAGCCCTTTTGCAACATATCACTTGATTGGGTTACTCAATTTCTTTCGGAATATTAGCGGAAACGCATCTAGATTATATACATTATTCAGTTCATTAGTGTTCATAATTATTAATTTATCAATAAAACTGTTTCGGGTTAATTTTGAGTTGTTATTCGATACGTCGAATACTCTAAAGATTTTTATGATCAAAATTCACTGCAGCACTGACCTCGTCTACCTTAAATTTAATAAAACGTAATGTGTCAGCATACAAATGTTAATCACAAAATCTATAAGGTGTTTTTGAATTCAAGGTTTATATGATATACAACAAAGGTCCTAAAGGGGTTCTAAATTGATCCTTGAGAGACACCAAGCGTTAAAGGCAAAGCTTTAGATTTTATTTTATTTAATACAACTAATTGAGAGCCTCTCGTAAAATAATGTTTATGGACATTATGGCCGTTGCTCAAAACCAATATAATTTAGGATACTTACAAGTACGTCATGGCTAAAGGCTTATCGTGTCAAAGCTTTGAATATTATTAATTCATTTTTCTCAGCTGCAGTTAGAATATCATCAGTTATGTTTAAAAGAGATTTAGTGCAACTGAAAGCCGATTTGATTATGTTGATCAACATACTGACGAATTTGAACCGCCATAACCTTTTCAAACACTTTTGACAGACAAGGTAAAACACAGGTTATCAGATTAGGTTTTGTTTGTTATTTGACACAGACTGACGCAAAACCTAACCTGCTAACCTCGAATTTGGCCTTTTTTAGTGAACATATTGTATTTATGTGACTCACTACTACATTGTCAAGCTATGTCAAATTCGAGATTTCCAGGTTAAGTTTTGCGCCAGTCAGATAACAAACAAAACCTAACCTTCTAACCTCGCATTTGACATAGACTAACAATACGCTTTAGTACTGCCAAACGTAAAACACGAATCACAGGCGACTCTTTCAAAATCATTGTCACCATGACTTTTCATGGCTGTCAATACAAATTTTTTTCCCATATTTACTGACCATTTAAATTAAAATAATTCAATAAAATTTTGTATTATACATGACGGTTAAGTTATTATTATCCACTCTTGAATGATTAACGTCTCGACGTTAAACGATTCGCTCGTGGATAGAGTTGTCTTGTATAATAAATAACTATGTATTATTTAAAAATTGGATTTTACTATTACGTTACTTAATTGATAAATAGTATTCCATGCTATTAATTGAAGGTCAAGCTAGAAATCTTCAGAATTGAATTGACTATAATCTCGATAAGCATAGAAGCAAAGTTTTATAGATAACTCTTCAGTTAAAAGATAATTACAGTAGGTCAAGCTGTGGTCAAATATGCCATGTAAATTAATTACACCACAATGATCAATTATTTTTTATCATTAACTAAGATCAGATCAATTAATGTTGAACTAGTTTTCGTAACGCGTGTAGGCTTTGTATCCTAATGAATCTAATGTAGAAGAGAATTGTACAGTATCAGACTCATTTAAAACCAACATATTTATGTTAAAGTCACCTACGCATATTATTTTATCAGAAATTGATGTGACTGTTGAAGTGGAGTTGGCCAAGGCAACTAAAACGCAACATATCCAATTTCTTGTCTCCTCTAAACCGCACCAAACATTAAACATGTACCCTTAATTTTCAATTTTATCCATAATATTGTTCCATAGCCACATAAGCATATTATGCTCAAAATTAAAGTTAAACAATATCGGCGATAAAATACAACCCGGTTTGACTCCCATTTTCTTTTCTATCTCTTCAGATGTTTTGCGATCTACGCGTTTTTTTTTTTGTTATAATGTAAACTAATAATTATGTTGATATCTCGCTGATCTATGATCTTGTTTTCCAATAGTTGAACGAATTGGTGATACTTTACTTTGTCAAATGCCTTATTATAGTCTAAGAAACATACATAAAAATAATGTTGGTTCACGTCCAGGAATCGTTGAATTAGTACATTGTAAGCAGAACTGAGCAGTAATTAATTACTTTGTAATCAAATTACTAATTAAATTCCTTTTTGTTGATTTGTCTTGCAATTGAATTACTTCTAAAAATACGGTAATTGGAATTGGCAATTTCCAATACCCTTAAAAATTACTTGACAATTACTGTATGAAATTAATTAATTGCTACATTCAATTACTCAATTACTTTTGAGTTATTAAATTACTCTAAAGTATTTTAATTACTTGTGGCAGTTGAAATTATTCACGGTCACTGAATTATTTTCCAGTAACTCTATTACTCAATATGGCCTCAATAGGGTATTAAGTTACAAGAACGCAAACAATAGAAAAGGCCTTCTTGCGTTTCATGTTAAGCAAATGGCAATAAGGCACTGCTGGAGCAATATAAGTATAATTTATAATTTCCTATAACAGCTAGTTTTGTGCACGAGCAAAGAGATATTTGGTGCAGACGCGTATGTTTGCAGATGAGATGTACATGTGTTGTCTTGTGTTCAGGATGTAGCAGCATTGTAACTTGCTAATAATTATTGTGTAAGAAGCAAAAAATATGTCTGCGATAAATGCAGAGTTAATTTCTTTCATAACAATTGGCAACAAATAACCTTATTACATAATATTTGTTCATAATAATAATTTATTTATTTCAATTTACTTTTATAAAACGATGTACTAGCAAATGACTATCTAAATACAAATATATGACAACAATTTCTAATAAAAGTAATTGAGAAAGTATTTTGTATAACCAAGTAATTGATAATTGAATAACTATTTCATTTTAGTAATCGAAAATCTGGTAATTCAATTACTTCATTGAGCGGAAATCAGTAATTGGTCATTACTTTTTTAAGTAATTTGCCCGGCTTTGATTGTATGCGAATAGAAGAAACGACTTCTCTACCTATTTTCGCTTTTGAATTTCTTAATACTATCTTTCTAACAGACGTTGGTATATTTTCATACTCTCTATCTAATACGTAATTAAATTTGACTAGATTTTTTCTCTGTGTGTGCGTTTATATGTAGAACGCTTACCTTTTGAGACTTTCCTCTCACCCTTAAATAACACATTCTGTCTGAGATTGGTTTAAACTCAAGTCTTGCGTTTTTTAAGGCTTTGCTTGTCATGTACCCTGTGTCCTACACCATTATTAAATTAAATATATATTAAAAATATAATTCTCCAGTTCCATTATCACGTTGCTAGGTTGCATAGTTTTTTGCACCTACCATAATCTAAACTTTAAATTATTTACTCTAATTGTTAATGTGCTCCTTCCTCATTCGTCTTTCTTACAGTCCACGTTCCTAATAAAATGTCACCATATAGATTAAATTGCTTAAACATATCTTCCTCCTGTAACTTCATCATCATTCCTTCTCCCAATTTCAGTTTGCTTAGCTACCTTTCATCTCAAATCTACATCCATTGCTAGGTCCATTGTACAGCGATCCTTCCTATTCTTTATTAGTTTTTTTTAATTCAATATTGTCTCTCCTTTACCTTCTTTCTGCTCTGATTTTTATTTCTTGTTATTCCATTTATGCATCTTACATCTTACTATATATTATTATGCAATGGATACGTGAGTATGCTTATTTAATTCAATTGTTGAAACTTCTTACTTTATTATAAAATTAAATTGAATTTATTTCAAATTACATGAGTACTCCTTTTTCTCAGGGTATGGTTCGCCGAAATCTAGTTAATTATTTGTTGCTGCAATTACTAAATGTCAATTGCTGTCAACTATTATTTTCAAGCAGTGTTTAATGACACCCCTAAATCAATATGACATGGTTTTGACTGTATGATATTTATATTCAAATTTGCATATATTATTTAAAATACTTCTGTCATTAAATTTTAAATTAAATGTCAAACTGACAGCATCATCCCTATAATCTGGGTAAGTACTTTACTTTTATAATGTCTCTTTCTTAATATTAATTAATCACCTTTTATTTATTCAGATACCTTCAACTTAACCACTTACTTGGCACTGAAACTTCTAAACTCCAAAAAATATGCGATACCTTTTGTAGTCCTATAGACGGCTCCGATTTCCAACTATTGACAGCATCTCCAGCACGCTTAAGTATTTATTGTATCTCCACCATCTAACAATGTATCCATATCTAATTGACAAATTGTAGCATCCACCAGTAATCCCGTTCCAAGTTCATACAATCCGCAACAGACCAAAACTCCTGTACGGCCTCGGACCAGCGTCCCTCGCAACTCACACAATGGCACCTTCCCTGCAATGTACTGGACCTCTGCTACACATCCAATTGGTTCTGCTTTCTTCAATCCCAGTTTTTTTTTGTATTTGATATTCCAAAAATCTTGCCTTGGACTATATTTATTTTATTTGTATTGTACAACCAACATACCCCTTTACATTTTATTAAAATTCTTCGTTATTTTAATGGGTTTTATTATGTATTTACATAATTACAAATTTTTTTATCCATTTTATATCAAATTTTTCGTTGTTTTTTTAAGTTGTTATTCTAATAATCATCCCAATTTTTATTGCTATCCTAGACTACCATTATTCCTGCCTGCTACATGTTATAAATCAATTTGAATGGTGCTCACTTTATAAATTATTACAAATAGAATTTTATTCTGTCATATGCAATATTCAACTTTGTATTTATTGTTAATTTTTGTTACCATCATCAAGTCGTACTCATTTTGAAATAACTTTCTTTTAAAATGTGCTTTGAATCTTTGAGTTTCAATTATTATTCAATTAAATAAGCAATCATTATCATAATTTTCCACATCTTATCGTTTCAGTATAATTACTGTATTGAACTTTTCATTTTTGATTCATGTAAATAAATAACTGTATTTAATGTAATACATGGCCTCTATATACCATAGCAATATATTAAAATGCCGATTTAAATGTTAAAATTAAAGTATGCCAGTATTTTATTACCCACCTCTGTTAAGTTTCTTAAAAAATGCTATAAAACGGTTTCTATTTAGGCACTGCTCAGGATGATGGTAATTATAGAACTGTAGCAGCATTTTTGAACTTTTTAAATTTATACCAATAAGCCAAAATGTATCCGCTACTTAAAATGTAGATAACACCCTACACCTCTGAAATAAAGTCAAAACAAAATTGAAATAATACACAAAATATGATATCCTCGTAAAAGTGTGTTCCTCCATCAATTTGCAACCTTAGCTACTCTACCTGATTCTGCACCGACATGAACGTCTTAAAAATTTTAATTAGAAACGCCCATTAAACTATTACTTTAATTAAATGACGTATGTTCCACAATTTTTGTAATAAATATGCTGAATATCTCGCTGCACTTTCGTATTTCAATCGGTGCCGTTTTAAACCACACTCACTTGATCTTGGATAAAAAACATTTGGTAAAGCGTTTCTATACTTAACTAAAATTTTATAGGAAAAATATGGCTTAACTATATTAAATAAATAGATCACATATGTTTAGCTATTGTAAATAAATAAGAACATCTCTAATATCTCATAAAAAATATGAATAGTTACTACTAAACTAAAAGATGGAGGATAAAAACCTAAATTGAAATAAACCCAGACGTCTGCAGACTGCAAGGTTGTCAAACATTACAAACCCATAATAAAAATCCGGTTTCTTATTAGCTACGTTCGCATAAAACATAAAATTTATTTTAGAGTCACTGAAATGTCAAAAAAGCCAAGATGCTAAAATAAGCCATTTGCAACTTTCTCCTAAGCAAAGCTCGTAAAAATGGTGAGAAAGCTAAACCATATACGTAATCGTATCAGTGAGAATCCATTTTGATGAAGGAAAGGAATCGCAATTTGTACTTTTTCTGGCCTATATATTTTAGCTTTTTTAACAACTTACTTTAAAAACCGTGTTAAGTGTTAAACTTGTCTATTTTCTCCTTTTTCTGCAGCTGACTACGACATATGAATATGAGTAACAACTAATAAAAACCGAAACTAATGAAGCTTGAGGTAGGTATTTCTAAAGCATTATAAAACACATAAAACCATTTTTCATAATTTCGCCATTGGCAGAAGCACGAAATAAAGAGTTTACTACAAATATCTAGGTATGTGAAAAAAACAACAACCTTTGAAATATACAGAGTTTATTTAAATACAAATTTAGACCTCATCGATTAAAACAGAAAAAAAAGTCATTTCCACATTACACGAAACTGAGACGATCTAATGCATCATTACGAACCATTATTTTCAAATTTACATTTATAATTAATGACGTTTTGCTTTTAATGCATACTTAAGCATACTTTTAATGACATAAGTTAAGCAAACCCAAAAAACGCGGAATTTCCTAAATTTTTGCATATGAACTATTTCCTATTTTGGCCATGACAGAGAAATTTCATATTACTATAATAAGATGGACGCAAAAAAACACAAATAATTATTAAGGACAACATTCCAACGGTCAAGGTTATGATTCCGACTGCCCAAAAAAACTGAAATTGGACACCTTTCAAAATATGAATAGTGATGAACGGACCGCCCCCATAATTACACAAAGTTTTTACACAAAAACAGGTTAATAACACGGATCACGTGCATAAACAGATGACATCACAATCACGAGAAGAAAACGTGCACACTTTTTTTGCTTAGAGGTATTTACATTCGTATGCTACTGTATTAGCTTATGCAGACTTGCCGGAAAGCTCTCCGGAAAATCCAAGAATGTACTGGTAGTAACCCTAGATTCAAAACAAGTTGCGAATAAACATGTGACTTTTATTTACAAATACGCAGACAGTATAAGAGGAAATGATACTAAACTTCTCTCACAAATATTATTATAAATCCTGATTTTACGATTCACTCAAATTTTCATTCGTTTAGTTCTACAATTTTTAACTTTAGCAAACCCTTATTACAAATATTTTTTCTTTGACTTGTTAATGAAATACTTAATTTCAGTATAATTAGTCCTGTAAATAACAAAATGCAACACCGTCTCAGTTTTCTAAAGAGGTTCACCAGCTATAACTCTTTTATTATTGATTTTATTCCCATTAAAGTCATTTTAAAATACCTCTGAATTATTGATATTAAAATATTCACCATATCTACACCGTGGTCGTGAGCTGTAAAAACATTCTCCCCAAAGTCACCTACCCGGGATGCGTTCGAAGATGGTTCATAGAATTACACTTTGGGTAGCAGAGCAGGACACCGCTCTATATTAAAATCTAGAAACAGAAAACTTTTAGGGTCGTTTTGACGTTAACATCTACTTTTACCTTATACTAACGTTAGCCCTAATGCTCTGCCTCACCTTAGTTTTAGCTACTGGATTTGTACGCGAATGTAAAAGAACGTAGGTGATTGCTCTTCTCGGCCATGGTTCTCATTGGGAATTGCAGGTGTGCGTTTCATTTGGACTCCTGTCTTTTCCCTCCTTGAGTTATGTTACGTTTCTTGGTTATGTCAGGCCCTCTCTGAAAAAGTTAGATTGGACTACTCGGCTCTAGAGGCTCGAAATTTACCTGCCAGATTGAGTGAGGATTTTTGACATTTTGAAGGTTAGGTATAAGATAATATGATGTTGGTGATTTAGGCGGTGCCTCTCGTACTTCAGAAGTGATGCTACTTGTCGATTATGCGCGTTATATTTCGTATTGTATTAGCTGATAAGGTGCGTTCTGGGTTTTGACGTATTATCTGTTATATTTCGGGAAACTATACGTTTGGCTGCCGTGAAATTTACCACGGTCAATTAGTAACTTCTGTTGGCGTTCAGTTATTCTAGTGTCATTTGGGTGGTAAAATTGCTTCTTAGTTTATTTTGTTTTAGTCTCTAAGTGAACAACTTTGAGACTTTTCGTCGGACCCGTTATGGAAAATGTGTGAGAGATTACTGCATCTCCATATTTTTCATTTCCTAGTGTCAGTTAGTAAAATGGAATCTGGAAAATACACCAACTGGTGAATGTATTGGAAATTTGCGATTAATGGATGCATCTCCGTCATGTTTCTTTTTCTTAGTGTCGGTTAGTAGAATCTGGAAAATATACCAGCTGGTGGATGTATTGGAAATATCCGATTTTTAGGGCAAGACCGGCCGTTGAACAGTTGTAGGCAATTTTCACCCCATTTTTAGATGTCTAAGTCTGCGCCTTCTAATTATGCTACGTAGTACTGGATAAAGAAAGAATGTTGAGTCGACTTACGTCAGAAGTAAGTAGTTTTTATGCACTCCTTTTTTTCGTTTGTTTTATATTTTTTATATTTCCGTGTTAGAAGAGTTGGGGCCTTTTGTATGAAAAGCTTTATGGATTACTCCTGGAGGCGTTTCTTTCCTTTGTGGATGGATTGTGGGATTTTATTATGTACTTGAGCATCTGGCTTTTTCCAGTTTATGGATTTTTTTTGCGATTACGGTTCAGATTTGATGTCGCTTTTGTAGTCTGTACCATTCACCTACGTTGGTCCCATCACAATTACCACCTAGGCGATATTGAAGCTGGCTTCCTTAAACAACGTTGAATTCAACATATAAGCTACTACCTTGTATTTTGTCTTACCTTAATTAGCCAGTTATCAATCTATGGGTGATCATCTCTGTTGTACGAAGAAGTTGTTTTGTTCGGCTTGTTTCCGCTCGGGTTTCAGCTCCATAAGTCATTACACGTTTGACCAATTTCTTGTCCACTTTAACTTACGTTGTAGATATTCCAATATTCGAGCCCCCTTCATGACCTGCAGTTTAACCTCTTAATAGGAGTTTCGATTGTTCCTAGATATTTGTAATGTATTACTTGTTCTTTGATTTTCCAGCTTGCAATGTATCGGTTATTTTCATATAAACATGCATTTACATTTCTCCATACGCACCCATGTTGTATTTCTTTGCTGTCGTATAAAATCAATGCAAAAGTCTCTGATGGTCATTCGCTGGATCCGATAAGAGTATCGCATCATGTGCGAAGCACAATATTCTTATAGTTTTCTCTCCCATTTTAGACCCTGACAGTTCTTTCACCCTGTTAATTATTTCGTTTATAACTATGTTAAACATTACCCGACTTAGTGAGTCGTATTCATGCTGTACACTTGATTCCGTCAGCAAATTGGCCTCCTACTTGAATTTTCGTTGTGGTGTCCTTGTTCACGTGTTCTGGGATCCTTCTTAGCTGTGATGGTATCCCTATTTCTGTTAAAAGTGATATTGCATCATGTATAGAATCCGTCAAATGCCATTTTGCCATGTTTCTTACTGTAAGCCCCTTTAGGGCCAGATTTCGTATTTAGGCGTTTCACGTAGTAAGGGGTGGAATGAACCACATTTGTTGGTGCCATAAATGCTATAAAATGCCCTTTTTCGTGATAAATGCTATATTTTGAATAAATGCCATATTTTAATGCTATATTTCAATTAAAATAAATATTATGTGGCTAATTCACAACAAAAGGGCTTACAAATTTCAAAATAGACATGCAGAAGTTTTGGTAAGTGCCAGGTACTAAGGTCGATGACCCGTGGCGGGGGTGACCGCTCGTCGCGCGCCTCAACGCTCAGGTAAGTATCCCGTTACGTCCATATGTCAACAACAACCCCGCGCTCTCCCCCTTCCCTTCAATGCACCACGGATACCTACGTTCCACTTATTTGCCTTGTGCCCATCGTTTTTATCAGATTACTTTGTCTTTTGTATCTGTGTTGTGGGATTTCTAATATTACTGGTGACATTTTTTCTAAAATTTCAACTTTTTGAAATAAATACTTACCATTTTTTATACTTTATTTTGAAATAAGTGCCATTTTATATGACATATTTTGAAAAAATAAATGCCATTTTGCTATGCTATATTTTGAAAAAATACGGGAATATTTTGACGGACTCTAATTCATGTAGCAGCGCTCTATTGAATGCCTTTACTAGGTTCGCATAATATACGTAGGCTGGCGTGTTGAATTCGATTGCTTTTTCAGCTACCTGACGTATAACAAATATCGCATCCTTGATTGACCTGTTTGAACGAAAATTCTGCTGTTCTTCATTCAGCTAGAGATACGGTAGGAGTTTGCCAAGAACTGTTTTAGTCAACAATATTATGTTACATTTATAAAAGCCATCTCGCAATAGTTTTATAAGTTGTCTCTACCTTCTCTTTTATATAAATGCATTGTTATACTAAATTTCCATTCTTGAGGTATTGTACAACTATCTGATATTTTTTTGAATAACTACCAGTTTCGTTATCAAACGATCTCCGCCATCTTTCAAAAACCGATTCGGAATCCCCTCTACAACTGGGGCTTCTCTGTTTTTCAATTTCCCAACGGCTGTTTGTAACGCCCCGTTTCCATTTCATTTCAATAGCGCGTTATTGCGTTTAGCTTCTTCTTTCGGACCACCTTATATCTAAATATTGTAGCAAAATAACTCAGGTTTATCGCAGAAAGCGTCTGATTTTAGAGATAAACACCTGCAGCTTTTCCTGTAGCAGAATGTTTGCGAGCATTCGTTTCCAAGTAGGCCGCTGGAAAACAGTGGAATGGCTCGATTAATAGTGATTTTTCAAGAAGCACACTTTGCGGATATAATCATCTGGTAGGCTAAATCCCTACTTGTTTTTAAACAAACAAACCGCTAGAGCGTTGATATTTCGCAAAAAGGCACGATCAGCGTTGGTAAGAATGCTCATTTAATTTTATCTTTGGGTACTGATTGCGATATTTAGGCTGGATCCCCATGCGCCTTCCACTAAATGAAAACCGCTGCTGCGCCGTTTTTTACACAATCGGCCGTAAACACCGTTGGTAAGAATGCTTCTTGTAGCTCAATTTCGTACACTAATTTTAATATTTAGGCCGGTTTCCATGGGCAAACTTGGGGCTAGCAGGACGGCTAATCTAAGGGCTAACTTGAGGGCTCTCATGAGGCTTATTTGGTCCCCCGATTTCGCTTCTACACGCTACTCAGGAATTTCCAGTTTACGTGCCGCTTTCTGATGCTGTTAGCTGTCTTCTTAACAGTGGCGACCTTTGGGATTCTAAGAATTATGCAGCCAAATCCGGCTTAGAGTCTTCATGGATAGATGCAACGCACCAGGATCTTCGCTGCCGCTCGCTGGATATTTGCAACGAACTAAATTGTAAGTGGATGCCCTTCTCAGCGTTTTCTTGATCGACAAAGGCAAATGCCACAACTTTTTAGTTCTTACTAAAGCTTTAGGAACTCTTTTGGTTCAAGCATTTATTAACGCTAATGAGCGATGATTTAATAATTTCTTGCTGAAATATGCATGTATCTGTAATCTCAAATCAGTCACGTCCCTTGGGCGTTGTGCATTTATGTCAATTGCGATAGCACATGTGGTTATCCTAAAGTTATAATGTTAGCTATAATTTGCAATTTGTGACTTGTGTGACTTCAATACTTAGAAGTTAATTCATATTTGTGGTCTATTAATTCATTTGATAGGCAATGGTCCTACCAACTTTAATTGCTGTCACTTGGCCTGAGGGCTTATGTATACAATTTCTGTGGTCCTGGGACTTTTGGATTTAATTAAATGCCCCTATTGCTGTTATTTGTTTGTGTTCTTTCTGCAACCCCTCTAGCTGTACGAGATATCTAGGTATGCAGCGAAGCACCCAAGGTAGGTGGCGTATTATTAATTAACTAGTTTTATTTTTATGTTTTGAGTAACGACAAGGCGCCTAAAATTTAAAAATCCTACTGTTAAATTTTAAACCCGAAGCATTTTTTGTCTAGCCCTTACGCCACGCCATATTCTGCCGAGAGTTAAAAGAGCTAGCCGAGGTCTTGTCAACACTTCGTTTAAGGGCGGTACATGTTTTCAAGTCATCCAGGGTTATGTTTATTTCTACTCCATTGTTTTGTTCTAAAGATCTTGTAGCTGTAATATGACCCTCCTCTTCTTTTTACAGTTTTTGGAAGGAACCTTACCACTGTTGAGTGTTTCATTCACATTTTTCTTAGTTCTATATCACACAGTTTTTGAGAAGGAAGCATGTTAGGCTAATGGGCAGAGATTTAGCTATGACCCTAGTTTAAGTATGAAGATTACCTTTACCTCCTTTAGCTCTTAGGAATGCATCTATTACTCAAAATCAACAGCTTCCTATTCCGATAAGCCAACATTGTCAATCGGTACCATTTATATAAAGAAATAGTGAAGATAAATAGGTAGCTGCTTTAGCTTTAATATCATCAATATAAAAACTACCCTATAAACGGTTGTTAAATGTACGAAGTGTTTGTTGGCAAAGAATATTCCAGGTAAAACGCCATTAAGCAATTGGTGGAGGTTTGGATCTTCTCAGTTCTCACCTAAAACTTAGCCACAAAAGCTTTATAATTCTTAATAACATTCTTGTTCATACTTCGATAGATATAAATCAGAAGAAGAGTGAATATAGGTAGGTTCAATTTTAATGTCATCAATATAAAACTTGTTTAAGTGTTTCAAAATTTCAATCAGTACATGTATGTGTAAGGCATCAATCAGTAACCTCAACATAGAAGAGTTTTGAGGTTTACTAAAGGAGAACATATACTGTAGTGGTATATTACTTACAGCAATTCTGGTTGCATAATTAACACACGAACATGAAATAATAGTATATTATTATATGGGCGATTATGACAGCTATTATTCACGAAGATGACATTTGCGCCACAAGCCGAAGGCGCATGGCGCAAGTCATCTGAGTGAATAATGGCCATAATCGCGAATGTAATACGATATTTTATCTACTCCTATGCAACAGGAGTTTTGTGTTCATATTTCCGAATTATGACATTTGTGACAACTGTTAACTTCAAAAGTCATTTAATAATAAGAATGCATTTTGTGATTGGCTACAACCTATTGAATAGTGAAAATAGAATTTTCTGATTTGTTGCATCTTGCAAACTATTGAATTATGCAAATAAAATTTTATGATTGGCTGCAAACCGAGAATTATGAATCATAATTCATGGCCATTATACAGTAGGAGTAGATAAAGATTTAAATAGGTCCAGAATTGGTAGTATATTTATTGCAACAATAACTCGTTATTAAACATTGGTAATTACATAAGAAATGATTAGCAGTAACTGTAATTTGACTAACAGAGGTTAACATTTAAATAGAACAGTATCGGCAGGGCTCCGTTTTCAATATTTGTGCTCGTTCTGGCAGATGCAGCTAATTTATGTTGATTGACAAGTTATATATTGTAATGTCAAGACAAAATAGTGAATTTGCTTTGATACAGAGATGTTTTGAGGCGTTACGAAAGTTATAAGCAGCGATAGTAGTCAAATTATTATGCCAACAACCGGTAATGCAGCTAAAAAGTAAGCAAGCGGTGTAAGAAAGAATAGATTGCAAAGAGCATTGAAAAGGCAACCTAAGTTAGAAGAAAGACACAGTGCAGTGCTAATTAAACCAGTAATTATTAAAACTTAAGTGAAAAAACACATAGTGAGGTTATAGTGCTACGATTTGACATTTATGCAAAAACCAATTTTAGTTGTTAAGGAAAACATTGTACTAACTTACTTGAGAACAATTATAACATGTTGCTAGAATACGAGAAGTTCTATTGTCATTGTTTTATTAACGAAGCTAAGAAAAAGCTGTTGTAAAGATTGGCTCGCAAAGTTTGCTGAATTTTAAGTATTAAAAGTTATTATATTGTGTCAAGTGTTGGTTTTTATTGATCTTTAGTGTACAGAGACCATTTGTGCTAATTTTCTTCGAGTTATAAAATGCCATTTGAGACGGAGGTGATCCTGAAAGTTCGCACACTTGAGTCTAACTTCGGAGATTGTTTTCGACCAGTTTTGAGACATCAGCAATCTGAAATTTGTGTGCATATTTCTTCTTCCTTGGGGCCTTCATTCAGAAAGCAACCGAGGGGAATATTCTAGGGAAAAAATATAGCAGTGGCGTCCCTCAGAAATACGATCCAGATTGCAAACCCATATTTCGAGGTAGATTTGAACAGTCAAGGAGCTCCGAAAGGTTTGCAGCAGTGTGGTCCAGCTGGGGCATTCATCATTGGAGGTACCGAGATAAGCTGCAGCCGTGAGGGCCCTTCTAGAGGAGAATTATAGCCGTAGCGTCCCTAGAAAGTGCAGAATCCGAAGAAGAAGTCGGCCAACTACAAAACATTTACCTGTCCGCGTTCCTTGCTAACATCAGAAAGAAAACAAAACAGGTTAGCTAAAATACTTGAGGCATTAATTGCATTGCTAATAATTACTTGAGGTGAAATTGTTGCTCGTTGGTAAAATTTGCGTTTATTTATGCTGAATTGCGTTCAGACCATCTCTGTTATGCCGTCAATTAGAGGTTAGACTGTCACTTGCAGAAAAGTTGGGCGTTTGCCATACATGTGTAAAAGTCATACTCAACAGTAAATTTTATACTGGATGTTACAACCTAACCCTTGAATTTTGAGTTTTCTCATGCTAAGTCAGAGCATTAGTTTTACATTTGGTTGCCAATAAATGAAATAGGAAAGGCAATAAACCATTTATTTTGCTAATAATTATTACAAAGCATAATAAGCCCTGAGATACAATATTGAATTCTTATTAAAACTATTAATTTATGTGATATTCCCACATTTATTTATTTATATTATTACAAACTTGTCACCATACAACGTAGGGATTCATAACAATACATCACCGGCGACTAAGTATAAGGACGCTTTCCTTCCAGTCAATGCTTGTTTGCGTTTCTCCATTATCAATAAAACTACATCTTCCATTGGTTTTAGAAGGGACAGATAAGTGAAGTAATTATGCATATGGTGTAAGTAGAAATTCTGCTGCTTATTCGCGGTAGACCTGTTTCTGTTTCGCTCTACCTCTTTTTCGGTCCACCCACACTTTTTCTATCCCACAGACGATAATGTAACGCTTAGCGATGAATCCGACCTTCCTTCGTTCTTGAAATAGTGTTCAAAGAATTATATTACTGTTAAATAATTGTTATTTAGAATAGAACAGTAGGAAAGTCTGAAGTCAATTAATACCAACCCGTACCACCGAACGCACTATATTAAAAAAAAAACAATGTATTTCAAACTGTCTACCAACAAAGCACATCAAATGTGGCAGAAGTTGTGTCATAAATGTCATGTAATATAATCTTAAATAAAGTTGAAAAGTCGATTGAAATGTGAAAATTGTCAAATGGTCATGGTCAACCAGAGGTTAAATAAAATGTGAACGAATTATATACTCATGCAAAAAATGCATCCGGCTTTAACATCACGAATTATTCAACAGATAACGTGTTATACCTTTTAAATTACTACCAATTACAACTAACCTACATTTTATTTGTCGCGTTAACTTCTTCAGAATGTTTAACGACAATTTAATTTTACATAGAACGAGATGATGACTTTACGTGATCATTTTTGTTTGTTTTTCGACTTTTGGTACATATTATTACAATGGAATCTGGCAATTTAATTGGATTAGTGCAAAAAAATTAACACATTAAAAGATCTAGAACAAACAAGTTAATTGTCACTGAAAATTAAGTTTGGTGCGCAGAGATCGCTCGCTATACCATCATCATCGTCTACTGCGACCATGGAAAACAACATCAGTGCCTTAGGTTAGCTTTCATACTTACAACTAATTCATGTCTCAATTTGGAATTTGCAAAATCCACCCGTTTTCTACAATTTGAGTTTCAATAAAATATTGCATGGGAATATAGCACTCAAACGAATTTAAACATTTCTAATTATTGAGGCATGATGGCAACAGCTAATTAGGTTATTTATGGTACATACTACGGGGCATTGTTGAAAATATATAGCTGTCATTGTTTGAACATTTTTATGATCGCACTGTATTATTATTGTTTTGTGGATCTATTCAAGAACAATCAATTTTCAAGTGACAATGCAAGACTATTCCGACTCAGCGTTTTATCTCATCTAGGACGTTCTAAAGGTCGTCTTCTTTCAGTTTTGCACTGTAGAGCCATCTTAGATAGCCTGTCGTCTTTCATTCTACTGAAATAAGTACTGATACCACCACGTCAACACATAAATAAATTAAAAAATGAATGCAAAATTATTGCTGGGTGTAATTGTTTCACCCTGAATGTTTGGTAGCTTTCAATAGCTCCTGCAAATCTGTAAATATACTAAATGTTCAAATTGAGCTAATGAATGGAACAGCAACAAACAGTAAAAAGCAATCTGGATCTGTTGTCAACTGTTGTATTACCTTTATACGAATTTTCCCAATACACCTGTTTTACATGAATGGTCGGAAATTACCAGCATCAAATTTTTGACCAATTACGTACCTCGATGCATCGATATATACACAACAAAATTTGATCATCCATAAAAGCTTTCTGGTGCATTATTTAGGTTATTAAGAACCGCTAGCAGAACACAAGACCAGTAAGTAGGGTGACCAGATTCCAATTTATACAAACACTGAGATCCTTCGCGACTAAAAAAAGATTTTCTTACGTGAGAAATACAGGATGTTTATAGAAAAAAAGCAAGCAAATGAAAACAAATGTTTTATTCCTTTCTATAAATAGATAGTTAACAAATATGATACAGGGTGGAACTTAAATACGTCACAAATTGACCATAAAAGTTCTTATAAGCATAGGTTCAATTCTCAACACTTATGGAGGGGGTTACAATCAGGTTTTTATCATTTTACTGTAAATTATGAAAGGATATTCAAATGAAAATTGGAAAATCTTTTCTACCAAGGCTTATTTATGAAATGGTTTTTAATTTTTGTGTATGGCTTTAAGAGATTAACATTAGCAACCTGTATAAAAAATGTTTTTATTTAAACTTTTTAACAAACAATAATTTAGTTAAAAATTGTATTGAAAAGCCTGTGGTACTTAAAAACTGGTTACCTCTTTTTAGTTTGTTCTTAAAACCAATAAAAATTACCTTACGAGTTGTTAATTTCAACCCCTTAAAACCATACATAAGATTTTTTATAAAAACATAGTTAAATGTATTTATTGTACATGGTGGCTCACAAAAGTGTGGAGAATCAAACTTACTTTTTTTTAAATAGAGTGCCCTATAGTTAGGTATGATATAAAGTTGTGTAAGTTAACGGTTTTGAGGATATTAACAATTTCATCAAAAAACACTCAATTTGAGGCGACTTCTCTAAGTAGCAGAAAACAATTCAATTAAAAAATTGTTATCAAAATTCTGTTTTTGTGAATTGCCTTACCAGTGAGAAATTATTTCTCTAAGCATTAATGCTATACAGAGTGTTCAAATTTTGAAAATACAATAAATTCCTATCTTTGTATTTTTGAAAACCCCTTCTAATGAACTTTCTTTTAATATCTACGACAGTGTGTAAAATTGACTTTTAGTTGGCAGTTTTAAGTTTGTAAAACGACTGTCAGTAGCAACGTGTTTAAAATGATTTCATTAGACACGTCGTCAGTAGCAATGTGTTTTAAAATTTTAACCACGCAAAAATACAACCGGTTACTAGCAATCCTAATTTACATTTAAAATATTTTTTTATATTTACGGTATTTTCTAAATTCTATCGTAGATAAAATATAGTACGATACACATGTCTTAAAGCATCTTTAGTCACTCGCGTTTTAACTCTGCCCCACTCGTGACTAAAGACTAGCTTTACGCACTTGTATCGTAAATTAATAATAGTATCTTTTAAGATACTTTATTTAAAGGAATAACAAATAAACGCCTTTATGACAATTTAAACACTCGAATTCTTCGAACACAACAAAAACCAAGGTTTGAAAAAAATCCAACAACTATCGACTCAAGAGATGAATAACAAAAAAAAAACAAAAAATACAAAAGTAAATCCGATTAAAATCAAAACGAATACACAAAAATCCTATCCTAATTACATAAAATTTTGAAATATTTCTCCCTGTTGCTGAATTCGATTGAATCTAGAAACAACAGAAATAGATAGGTGATACGCATGGGAAATTTGCGACTATTATACAGGGTCCGGCAGAATGACCGACCCTATTTAAATTGTTAATAACTGTTTCATAATTTAAAATATTTTAAATTTTTATTCAAAAATGTAAAGTAAAAACTTGCCAATTTTAGTTACAGTACACCTCCTGATCGTTTTACCGCTAGGAATCGGATCTCGCCTACCAACGTTGAAATGTCGACGAAAAAGTCTTTGGCTTTTGATCAGAGAGCAATTATTTTTGAAATAGATTTCAGTAATGAAAGAACGATGTTCATTAGAGAAAATTTACATATTGTACGACTATTTATTTATTAATGACACAGCACTTAATGAATTTAATCAAATTAAGGATTAGGTGCAGCTTACAGAATCTAGATTTTATTTCTCTGAATTGGCAATATGTGGAAAGAAATAATTGTCAAACATACAAAGTTTGGTTATATTTTAAATGCCAAGTAATCAGTAGCGGTGGGTAAAAAGCTTTCGTTTGCACAGTGACTAACGCATATGACAAATTCTTTGTGTTTTAAAGTGTGAAAATTGCTGTTTCTGTTGATTTTGGTAATTCTATTAGTTTGTTATTGTTGCTAGTTTTGTGCGTGTTGTTAATTATGTTTTGAAATGCACCATACCACAATGTTGAGTAAGCCTCTGACTTATTGTGTCATTTAGCTTAAATAAGATTAACAATTTAATGTCAATATGATAGAGGTCAAAAATGTTACCAATATAAAACTTGGAAATTACTAGATTCTAACATTAGTTCCGATTTTCACCGCGCTTCAATCTAGAATCTGTAAGCTGTAGGTTAATCTGTATTACAGTGCCTTTATATAGACAGTGGCGACAATACAACTAAGCCACACCCCCGCCGCCATATTTAGGCAAATTTCTAACGGGTGTTCATTTAAATCCGTGATCAGAGTCGACTGTGATACGTGTTTTACGTTTGGCAGTACTGAAACAATCGCGATTTGCAGGTTAAGATTTGCGTCAGTTTGTGTCAAAACTGACGCCAAACCTAACCTACTAACCTCGAATTTGACATAAACTGACAATACACTTCAGTACTGCCAAAAGTATAATACGAATCACAAGTGATTTAGCCTAAACATGGCGGCTAAAACCACGTGATCTAGGGAGCCAATCAAGAATAGGACACCCCATTGTCGCCACTGTCTATATAAAGGCACTGTAATTTGTATGTATGTGTGTATAATCTGTAACCTTATTTACCTTGCGGTGTAGAGGCGTATTAGTGTGAAAATGAAGTTTGAGTTTGAGTGATGTTATCTTCAAAACCAAATATTTTATATAAATAAATTATATTGTAACTAAAATTGGCACCTTTTTACTTTACATTTTTGAAAAAAAATTTAAAAAAAATTAAAATATGAAACAGTTATTAACAATTTAAATAGAGTCGGTCATTCTGCCGGACCCTGTATAGAACGTATTATATTTGCATTGATATAACTGACTTGCAATAAAGTTAATTTTAGACATTATTACAAAATTAGAGTAACCCCGAGAAATTATAACAAAACCCGGAGGCCGGAGATGCGGTGTAAAAACCCTGAGACTCCGAGCGAGGCCCTAAGAGGTGGTCACCCTACCAGTAAGACACATTTTGTATACTCTAAAGAAATGCCCTACTTTCAACATATTCAATTTTAATCTGCATTCTTGCATCTGACAACTTACTAGTAATAATAACAATTAATTATTAATTATCCACGAACCTCACAGTCAGGGGATTTCTTATCCTGGGAGGTTTTTATCCCAATACGGAAAGTTGTTCCGGAGTTTTTTTGTTCAACAGTTTTGTGTCCGGGGTTTTTTGTCCGGGAATATTTTTGTCCGATAGTTTTTGTTCGGGTGTTTTACGTCAAGGGCTTTTTGTTACAAAAAATAGTAATTGTAAATCGTTTTGTTCCGCATCAACTTACTGGGATTTAAAAAGTAAATCCTATGAAAATCGAGTTTATTATATACTTTTATTCTTCATTTAGTGCATAATCCTGTAAATTAGATTGTTGTTAGTTACTGTTATCATATGGTTATTTAAATTGCATGGAAGAATATAATAGAATATAATAGAAAGAGAATAAATGATAATGGTCTTCTGATTGAGAATATCTTTTGGGGGCAAAACACAGAAGGATGTACGATACAACCAGAATTTAATAGCCAACCAAAAACATAACAATAGTATAGTCTATAGCAAAATAGCTAAAGAAAGGATGAGAAAGGCAAACATTAGAGAACAATTCAAAGAATTATTGGAGATTACATTTTTTAAAACGGAAACTACAAGAAAAGCACCGGAAAGCAACCGGAAAAAATATATTGGAAGAAGAAACAGGGCTAAAATAACAATCCATGCAGCAAATTAAAATTTGGGCAAAAGATGAACAAAACACAGAAAACGAACAATAGACACACTGAAATATGCGAAGAATACTAGAAAGAAGCAAAAACAAATCATAGAAATCAAAAATAAAAACAACCCATTAAAGACGAATACTCGCATGTCAAAAATAATAAAAATACGGCAGGAGCATCTCTTTCTAATTTCTTCAATTTTTCACCAACTATTTAGATTAACGTTGAATACTTTAATAACATACTAAATTACAGATTGCTAGAATAAAGGAAAGTAATGGGAATTGCCCTACCCGGTAACTGTAAAAATCACCTTTTGGTGTATATGGTAATTATCTGCAAAGATCATATAGCAGTATGAACAAATTGGAAAAGGTATATTTATATGTTATTTTCCACTTATTTTTCTATAAATAACAACAGTCGTAAATACTTTAATTGTACATATAGATTCTAATCGAGAATCATTGTTTTGTAGGCCATGAAATTATATAACCAGATTTATTCCGGGGAAATCCAATTTTCTTAAAATATGTATTTCCTCAAGTGCAAAGGGAGTCATACAGGATGCCCTGCCGTTAACGTAAATACCACAGGTATTTATTTCTTCCCATTGCATCAAGCTATAGTTTAATAGGTATGCAAGTTCTAATAACCCGATCATAGCAAATCTCATAAAAAAATGTTATGAGAAAATGTAAATAATTATTACAATAAAAACCAGTTAACAGCGAATTAATTAAGCAACTACAAAACCGCCAGTCGTTTAATTTATTTATAGGATATTAAAATAAATGTGCTCTGAAAAACAATTAAATTATTAAAACAATAAATAATAATTTCTAACACTATCAAAATGCCTGTGTTTATTTTGTTTGAACGTCTATAATTACAAACGAGTATAGATGCAAATTAAGAGTAAATTACACTAGAATTTCTGTCACAGCTTGCACCCCTTGGTTGAATATGTACCATGCACAGAAAAAATAATTGAAGCCAGTAGGATAATAAAACAAACAAACTATACATAAGACTGCATATAAATATTCCAGTTGAAAAAACATGGGATATTGATAATTTCAACTGGCAAATGCCTTTAGACAATTTCCGGCTGCCAAAACTCAAAATGATCTGGTCAGCGTTCTCCGCCCTTCCTAACTTTCCTTCTATTATTTTAGCCTACCCCATTTTTTTTTACTGGTGAGGGGTGCAAAGCCCTTACAGCATCAGTAATGGAAAGGAAATTCGCATTTTAAACCTTCCCAAGATTTTACCGTAACGCACAAGGTTCTAGAATGTCTGATTTAATTCGTTTATGAGGGATTTATTAGTTCATTCAAATTAGATAACTGCAATTAAAAATATAATGTTTGTTCGCTATCTCTTCCGAAGATACTGGACCGATTAAATTGTATGGCAGCTTAAAATTTTGCTAATTTTTAGACTTAGATCGTAGGCCGGTTTTAATTTTCAAAAAAAGTACGAAAAAGTAAAATAAAATTATATTATATTTAATCCTACTACTAAACCCTTAATGTTCATATATCATTATAGCAGCACCTTATTCAACGAAGCATCGTTGGTTCAATGGCAGAATGCTCGCCTGCCACGCGGGCAGCCCCGGTTCGATTCCCGGCCGATGCATCTTTTTTTTAATTTATTCTAATGAATCTCTCTTAAATTATTTAGCGAACCGAAGCGCAGCTCATGTGATTCACTACTAGACAATTACTGGAAGCCGGCATTTGGTAAATCCCTATTCGGAATGAGTACATACACTTGAAAGCTTCCGAACAACTTTAGGAACAAATATCACCCTTATAACTTATTCATCTGGCTGAAACCGTTTATTCATATCTGTTTTCTTTCTCATAATTATCTTGTTAAGGATCATTTGAGGTCCTTCTGACATTGCTGAAAATAAAGAAGTCAGCATTGCTAGTAAATAAATGATGTAGTTCTAAGACGTCACGGACTTAGTTTTTTTAACTTTCTACTAGATACTAGACGATGAAAATAGAAGACTATCTTTATGAATTAAAAATTAAGTATTTATATGTTTAGATACTAACATACTGCTGTGATATTCTCTCTGCTAAGATGCACGTAATTAGAAAATTGAAATTAGTTATTCGCTTATTTACTTCAAACTGATATGCTTTACATCTCAGAATGTATTTTGATACTTGCCATTAGCACGAATACTTCATTTAATATGGCCGCACACAGCGAAGATTAATGAGAATCTTGTTTCGCCCATCAGCAACTCATCGTTCATAAAATATAACACACAACATCTATTTTGTTTATTGGATTCATGGAAGCACACTAATATAATTAAATGAATATCGAAAAACAAGAAACTTTGTTTTAATTACTGACCTTTATCAACTCCCATTTTTGCCAGTTTGATTGTTATTGTAGCGCTCAACATTACAATAAAGTTTCACGAAACTAATTAATAACTTATCACAAAAAAATACGCTAACCTTTTTCACTCGTATGCCACTGGCCGATATCCTTCTTCGATGTGTATGCGCGCGCCTCTGCCAGTAATTCCAAGATGTTCGCTACTCGAATCTGGTTCATCACCCAAAACTTTCGAAGAAACTGTATAAATTGCTCCAATCAGGAGAAAACGGCAACAAACTTAGATAAAAAACATCGCGGACAATTGACACTTATTTATTTTCACGTAAGTGACAGATTGACGAAACAAAATTACAAAGTACGTTACACAAACAAACAAGTTAACCTAAAATTGGATTGCAACGGGCGAAAGTTTTCCGTTGAAATTCTAGTAAAAGTCCGTGAAAAACTCTACGTGGGCTCTATTTATAGCCTCGGACAAATGTCAGTTTTGTACCAATTAAAAAAAAACGCGTGCAATAAATTAAGAAATTGCCTGTCGCTAATTCGAAAATATTCATCAATTAATTACACAAAAACCTTAGGTATAGCCGTACACTAATTGCATCATTATCTTTAGCTCATTTAAAAGTACAAATGCTTTAAATTAACACATCTTCCCACTCGTGCCATGTCGACCTGTTTTTAGCACGAATAGCTATGCCCCACACCGAAGTCAGATATACTGCCGAAAAGTGGTCCCACAATCTTGCTGCACGTGTGTTAGTGTTATCTACTAGGTGGTAATTTTTTCCCAAAGGTTTGAACACACAGCCAAATGTGACACTACGACCTGCACTCCAACTTCAAGCCACGGAGTTCAACAGCTCTGCCAGTGTAAAAAGGCTTCAAAAATGTTCATAAACGCCTCCTTCAAGTATGTGTCTGCTTTAAGCCTTGACGGGCCCTTCCATGGAATTTATCCGTTGCCTAAATTGGCTAGCAACAGCTCTAACTTCACTGGTACGTAAAGACGTAGCTCCCATGTATACAGTGCTCAATTTTCTGTGTTTATAAGCCCCTAATTATGGACGCACAACATGCTCCTTGCCTCCTATTGGCCTCAATTTCGACAGTTGCGGCCGCAATCTTTGAGTTGTCGCCGATATCGGCCTCCAATGGACTCATAATTAGATAATCACACTGTGTATCGCACAGAACTGTCGAAATGTCTTATTCTGTGCTCGCTAGAACCAACAAGTGGTCCTAATCGTTTTGTTGGCTCTTTTTGTTGATAAACGTAACGTAACCCCACATTCTTCCCGAAACCATGAAAATGCTTCAAATCGTACTTAGTGTTATGTGAGATGCTATTTGCATGTGTCGTTATCGTAAATGACTATGACTTAATTGCTTATTATTAAGAAGAAACTCCTAAATCTTACTTTCAAAACAAAGTTATGTCCTAAATTTGACTATTTACAATTGATCCTGTCGCTACAAACACGGTTAAATTAACAAACTAGTAGATTTTTTTCCGCTGATTACGATTATTAAAATACGAAAATAATGGAATATCCAGTTCTTGAAATATTTTTAAAAATGTTTATTTTTTAATGGAACTCCCTCGGCGTATGTCTTGACATCAATCGCTATAAAATTAATTTCTAAACAAAAATGCTCGTTATAACTTTTATTGATAAAATTGTAAATATCCGCCTATCTAAAAATAACTGTTTTGAACCCGTTAGAATCAAGTAACCATAAAACAGCATAATAATTTATTTTAAATTTAACATAATAATTTTTTAAATTATTACAATAGGTAATGTAAATAACTATTAAATTAAATGTTCAAAAACAGCTTCTCCTTCAAAACACTACATATTACTTAAAGGACAGTCCTAACATCAATAGGATTTGTTACATTTTTAATACAATTCTGTAGTTCATTTAGGTTGTCATATCTCAATTTGTAAACTTCATTTTTCGCATGTCCTCAGATATTAAAATTTAGCGGGGTTATGTCCGGTGGATGAGAGGTATATTAAATAGGCTCGTTTGTAGACATCCACCTATTTTAAAAAAATGTCCGCAGTATTAGTCTGACTTCATTAAAATTGTGAAAATGGTGGTGTTAAACCTGAGGTACATACAAAACTTTTTGCATGAAGGAAATCCTCAAATTATTTCGTTTTAAGTAATAAACTACTTGTAGGATTGGACAGTGTCATTATTGAGGTCGACGAACTCAACGTTTAGCCCACTTTCATAAGGGGCTTCATTAAGAGGAAAAGCAAAAGAGCACAGTAACTCAACGTGTAAACGTCGCCATATGCGAAATTCTTCTAACGATCGGAAGAAGAAAGGCGAGAATTTATAGGCAAGTGCCGTCGCGGTTCGGTGACGGGAATTAGCAGTTCCCACATAGACGGAAGAAGAAAGCCTTCGTCCCGATTGAGATTATTAGGGTGTTTGTAAAGCTCAATGGCTTCGCGAATCTTTCTGCTAAAGAAGAATGGGGATTTGCTGATAATGGAAGTTTCATCAAAAAGAATCTTATGGCCGGTATCGCGTTAGTGTTCGGCGATGGCTGATGATGAAACGAGACCCGACTTGAGACAGCGCTGGTGCTCAGAGGTAGGAGTTTTTACTGAACGTCCTGTTTCACCAATGTATACATCATTACAAGAGCAAGATACTCTATAAACACATTTAGATGAAGTAGTGTTTAATTCATCTTTAAGTGAAGGAAGAACCTGCGAGATTTTGCTCGCGGGTTTGAATACTGTTTTAATGTTTTGTTTTCGAAGAAACTTTCCTACGGGATCGGTAGCTTGGTGGATCTAGGTGGATATACTTCCCTCTAAAAAAGGCATATCAACAGAAATAATAGCGATACAAAAACAAGAATCCAGGTAAATACTAACAACTATACTGCAGACATAAAGACCAACACTGAAATATGACACGAGGATGAAATGAGCCCTGCGCTTTTAAAAATAATAATGGATAAAATAAATACGGCGCTACGCCGATTCGTCATAGCCAAAGAACCACTACGGTGCAACCTCGAAATAAAAGGCGCGATAATAGAACAAGTTATGGCATTTAGCTACCTGGGAGCTGAAATAACTAGCAAACGAGACTGTGTAAAGAAAGTGGAACAACAGGTCAACAAAAAAGCTCGACTATCTGGATACGTCCGTTCAGTCATGACGCATGCTGCAGAAGCCACTAAACCAAAACAACTACTCAGGACGTCAGAGATGAGCACCTTCAGATCGATAGCCGGCAAAACCAGACTGGGCAGAATACCCAATAGACAAATAAGACAATGGACAAAAACGAGATGCAAGAAGTGCAATGAACACGTGTTCAAAATGGAGATCAACAAACTAGCAAGAAACGGTAGGCCACAAGGAAAATGTAATTCAAGCAGACCTCCGAAACGTTGGTGAGATAGTAAAAATCAAGATTATAAAAATGTTGTGAAATGAAAACAGGGAAATTCTTAGAATTCTTTTGCACCCGCGACGTTATTTAGCGATTGATCGTACATAAAACAAATTTTATTCGCAATCACATTGTAATGTGTCAATTTCATGACATGACAACAGCTGGGAACTAGATGATTACTTGAAACTAGCCAGGAAATTATTACATACCCCGAAAAATATTACATACCTGAAGAGTGGGGTGTTTCCATGGTAACAAAACATTGAGTGGGTTGTTTTCATGGTGACAAAAATATTAGCTACATCAAGATATCTATTATTCAGAATTCAATTGTAGTTATTTTTAAAATTAGATGATTGCAAATAAAATAGTATACATACCACGGTGGAAAGTTTCATCCCTGTCTCGAGATAAAGTTAACCTCGACGCTACGCGTCTCGGTAAACTACCTAATCTCTCGACAGTAATGAAACACTTCCCACCTCGGTATGTAATATACTATTACTATTACACTATGTTTGTAAACAGAATGAGCACATGGGATAGTGCCGTGATCCAGTTAAATAGATCCCTAGAAAGTTTTATTTTGACCAAAGCAAATGTAATCCATGTTGTTAGCTTTCGGGCTAATGTTCTTTAAATAAGTACACTTACTGTAAAAAATTAATGTTTTGCTACTATTTGCTTAATGTGATGGTTCATGTGTAGTACGTCTTTATATATTTTACTTTGGTTTGTTATACTTACACATATTTTAGATAATTTGTGTTTTAGCTATTTCGGGCTGGCTTGTGTGCTGTAGTGGTATAGTTTTGATGTATGTATGTATTATCGATAACCTCATTTTTACCTTGTGGTGTAAGGGCTGATGCTTTATGCAATTGCGGTACAATGCTCAACTTATCCCGAATTTGGGATACAAAGTTGGAGCGCGCCTTTTGTGCTTGTGCGGCAACCACTATATGAGGTGTGTGTCATGGTAATGTGTTGACCTTGTCTATCTCTTAGGTATGTGGTTCTGAGTAGAGCACAGTTAATTTGGTGCCCAACTGTGAATGGTCTCACCGATCCCGATTCCAATCGCCAAGGCTGCAGAAAAATTTTGGCCCCCGCGGGATTCGAACCGAGGACTTGCTTAATGGAAGCCTAGCGCCTACCCAACTGCGCTACGCGGCTTCTTGCTATAGTTTTGATACGAATTAAAAATAAAACTACGAAAAATGCTATACCATTTAGCTTGTCCATAATAAATGTGACATAACTATTACATCGAGTAGGAGAAAAAAAGTAAAGCATTCTCTATTTATTATCAAAAGTGTCTTGACAACAATGCTATTAAAAATATACTGAATTTAAGATGGTTTTAGTCCAGAGCAGGCGAAGTTAGGGAGCAGCTTCGGTGGTGTAAACATTTTTTTTCTTTTAAATCTGTCTTTTTAGTAAAAGTCACATTGAATTAATTTTAAGATTATGGTTCACTACAAAACCAGCTTTGCCAGTTGTGCTCAAAACCTTGATGTTGTAATTGTTATTTTGAACTTAATTAAACATAAATTCCTTTGTAAACATTTCATTTGTAAATTTTTTAATAAATAATGACAATTAAAAGCAGCTTAGGCCTTAGGCACTTTCAACAACGTCAAAAAAGTAAATATTTTATTTAATCGCCTAATATGAATGTAGAAAGGATTTTTAATGATAAATAACTAGGTATTAATAAAGTTAAATCAGTTATTTATTCCAGTAGAAACATAAAGTAATAATGTTTAAATCACACATTTAAAAAATGTGTATATTAATTTAGGTTCTATGTAAGTTGCTAGAATGCAATTGCTCGAAAACGAATTTCTCGAAATCAGTTGCTCGAAAGTCAATTGCTCGAATGTGACTTTGCTCGAATTGCAAGTTTCTCGAACAGCAATTTCTCGATTATCTGTTGCTCGAAAAAAAAGTTATGAAATAGCCTTAACTCGAATCAGTTAATATCAAATTTAAAAAAAAACACAAATTACAAATTATAACCTTTATTAATAAAAAATAGATATAGGTATGTGATTAAGTTAAAAATTATAAAAACCAAATGTTATATGTTTTTAATATGATATGTTATGTGCTATTCCACGGACATAATCATATATATTTCTGTCATGTCCATAATTATTCACTAATCTTAAAAGTATCTGTGCACTATCACGATATATTTCGACTTATGGTGTATTGTGGACTGCTGACATATTGTTCTATCCGTAATTCGTTCAAACTCTGCTCCCTCTTGAATGCCGAAATAAATTTCCAGATGTTAAGACCACATAAATTCGAGCAAAACATTTTCGAAAAATTGCGGTTCGAGGAACTTTTATTTCAAGAAAAGTTACATTCGAGCAATTTGATTTTCGAGCAATTGATTTCGAGCAATTGATTTCGAGCAATTGCATTCGAGCAATTTGCCGGAGACGATTAATTTATTAGCAGCTTGAACATTGATTACATTATATGAGCTAATTATATGACAGTTAAGTAAAAGTCATGAAGAGGAAGACTCCCAGCGGAATCACCTCGCCATTGCGAGACCACTTCTTCTTCAACCGTTGATAATTAGGTTCCTCTTTTAGCGGTCCGACGATTTCCTTGGGATGAGTTTCAAGTACATCGTGATATTTTATGCCGTTTTGGTTTAATCACATCGTTAAGTATGGTACGTTAAGGTCAGCATTTTTGATACATACCATGGAGTACCAGTTATGTAGCAAAGAGTCTTGGATTGAAAGCGCTGAATTATATCCACCGTCGAGTTACTTGCGCAACCCCACATCTCACAACCGTACAACGGGACGAATTATGGCCTTGTATAGAAGCAGTTTGTTGTCTAAAGTAAGGATTGATTTTTTACCAATGAACTAGTACATATTTCTAATTCTCAAATCCATCTCCTTTCTCTGTTTAGTTACATGTACCTTCCAGGTTAAGCTCCTATCAAGGTGCAACCAAAGTGTTTTCCTTCATTTGCTTATGGAATTGGTTGATTACTGATATTAACTGGAGGACAAGTGGTTCGTATCGCCGTGTCATCAACACTTTGTTCCATTGTCGCGATGTCGTGGGTGAAGAGTAAATACATTACGCTACCCTGAGGTACGCCTGCTTAAATTTGTTTTACTTTATCAGCAATTTTGGTTTGAAAGTAGAGCTGTTCTAGATAAGATCGGAATAGCAAAAAATAATGTTGAGAAAGCAATTTCTTAATTTTGAATAACACCCCTCTGTGCAGACTCGGTCAAACGCTTGCCTTACAGAATACTGCGGAACAATATGCCTTATTCTAGTGTGACGTTTAGATTGCATTTACTACTCGATGCCACTCTTGGATTCTCCAGTGTTGAAATAGAACGTTATGAAACACCCTGTATTTACCAAGAATTTTTAAACCAAACGTAAATGTCTCATTCTCTAATTTTGATTCACATTTTTCTAATGAAATAATAAATGGAGTAATATTTTCGGTAAAAGGTTTTCCATTTTTTTATTCCATAGTAAGCAATGTAAAAGACTACGGGTTGTTGAACACAATAGATTTTAAAGCAGCAGTACTAAATAACGAACAGATCAAAATAAATACCGAAGAAGCAGAAGGATACAAAAAAGTGACGCATTACCTAAATGACAATAAATTTCTATGGCACGCATACAAATATAACTAAAACTTCCAAGCACTGCTAATCCTGACATGATAGTAAATGAGCTAAAAAATAAATTTTAAATAATTAGTGCAGTAAGTATCTTCAACAAAGAGAGAAAAGATACAAAGAAGAGAGAATATCAAATAGAAAAAAAACTGCTACCATTATTCATGCTAACCCTACACCAAACAGAGGACATTAACAGATTTTATGAAACAAAAGCATTCAAAATGCACTAGTTAAGATTGAATCACTGAGAAAGCCAACTCTAATACCACAATGTAAACGTTGCCAACTGTACGGGTATACACAAAAGTTCTGCGCACATGAACCAAGGTGTGTCAAATACGCAGAAAAAAAATTAACTGCGGAATGCAGAAAACAGCAAAATATAAAACTAACGTGCGTCAACTGCATGGAAGAACACCCCGAAAATTACAGGGGCTGTGAGGTATCTAATAAAGTTCAAGCAAGCAGAGTTAAGATTACTAAAAATAAACCGGGAGTGATTAATTTAAAAATAAACAACCGGAAATACCCCAAGGTAAATGACCAAATTACATTTGAGGATAAAACCAAGGAAAACAGTCCGATATCGTACCAAAGAAAAATGAAAGTACCAACCAACTACTTAATAGCTAGAATGGCTCGACACGAAAAAATGTTTGCAACATTAAATAACAGACTTATAAAATTAGAAACAAAAAGGCAATAAAGCTACTGCATCTACTTGACGTAAACTAAACTAAAAACAATTGAAAATAGAAGTGATATTAGGATAGCCATTTGGCATGCCAATGGAATCTTGCAAAATAGACAAGACCTTGAAGCATTTCTTGATATTAAAAATAGACATATGCCTCATTTCTAACACTCATTTAACCAGAGAATCATACATCAGTTATCACACGATTAACCCTGATAACACAACCAGTGGTGGTAGAGCGATAATAATTAAAAACAGCATAACCAATTACGAAGAAAGAGATTGGTGGCGGAAAATATGGACATAAGTAATCAAATGTGCTAGAATACAGTTTATGGGCTTTGTATACGTTAGAGAGAAACCGACCTATATGCGATTAACATCTAGTATCCGCAGAATCAAGGTCTTTTGTTTTTAGAAAACACTGATTTTTAGGATACTACATTTTAAATCATACGTATAGTCTATTTCTGTATAACGCATGCAGAGCCCATAAACTGTATTCTATCTCATTGGACTGCCTATGTTCACATTATCCACCACAAATCTGTATAATATCGAGAGATCCAAAAAAACTGTTCCTCAGCGGGCTGTGGAAATTCAACGTATGAATAATATGTTGGTGACACTGTACGTCAATGTCAAATTCGAGGTTAGTAGGTTAGGATTTGCGTCATTTTGTGTCATAACTGACGGAAAACCTAACCTGATAACCTCGACTTTGACATTGACGTACAGTGTCGCCAACATATTATTCATACCTTGAATTTCCACAGCCCGCTGAGGAACAGTTTTTTTTGGATCTCTCATAATATACACTATCTGTCATGAATTTTTAACACATGGATTTTTTATCATCCATTTATCAGAAAATTTTATTCCTGATACAAGTGCCTACATCTTCTCAGACTAAAAATGCACTTGCCGAAATTTAAATATCTTCTTTCGTATACGGGGGCGGTTCAAAAATATGAAAATGGTTCAAGAATAAAGTACCCTTAGTTTCAAAATAGACAAACATGTTATTTGAAGAAGTTACTTAGAATTAAAAGTAGGTGTCATATATAAGGTCACAGTTACTTGCTCCGAAAACAATTTTTACTAGTTTCTCCTATTTTTTTCTTACCACCCTGTGTATTACCAAATGAGATACTTCAAAGTTAACTTATCAACGGATACGATGAACGTGTACTGCCAAACCTGTTTCCCCTCACTTAGCAACCAGGATATTACGTGATTCGAAATTAGTGCTAACAAATCTCATTTTTTGTGGCAAAAAACAAGTATTTTCAAAATAATTTAATAACAAACGGAGCAAATAATAATTCAAATCAATTATAATTTTTAATAAGTATGATATAAAAAATACTTCCAATTAACATTTTTGCGTATTTTGAAAAATAAGGGTACTTTGTTCTTCTATCATTTTAATATTTTCGAACCTCCCTCGTATATGAAGTAGAATATTTAAATGTTTGCTAGTGCATTTTTAATTTAAAAAGTTGCAGAGATTTTAATGCACAATAAAATGTTCTGATGAATGGATATTGAAACAATTTTCCATGTGTCCAAATGTATGAAGGATACTGTATAATATTATAAGGAACAATCAAATGTGATTAATTCTGTCAATAAAACGGTAGTATTGTAACAACGCAAAAAAAATTTTAATCAAATATATTCTAAACTAGAACGCGCGTGGCCAGCCTACGTCTGGCCCTGCCAGCGTAAAGAAACGGTTAACAATAAAAATGCTTGCTGTTGACGGTCTCGCCACCCGCGCTTACGGTCGGCATGTGCGCGCGCCAGTGCTTACGGTCTGGACGGCCGGCGGCATCGGCTCTTATAATATAAGATGACACAAGCCTTCAACTAAAAAACGCGGAAATATTAAAAATTGTGAATTGTTCCTATACAGTAGTGAAAATCAATAAATCGGTCCCATACGATATATGTCACTCAAATGGGAAAAAATCCCCTTTCTCATAAAGCCACAGCTAACTGTAAGTTCTATATAAAGAATACAACTTTATGTTATAAACCAAGTTGGGCGTTCTGACCAAAATCGATACTGGGCGTTGTGACCAAGTTGGGCGTTCTGACCAAAGTCGAAATTAGGCGTTGTGACAAATTTGGGCGTTCTGACCAAAATCGAAATTGGGCGTTATGGCCAAGATCGAAGTTGGGCGGTATGACCAAGACGGTGGTTTGAGTGGCGTCAATAGCTCTCTCCTATAACAGGCGTCGGTGGGGGTCATGACCAAGTTGGGCGTTGTGACCAATATCGTTTTTGGGCTTTATGACCAAGTTAGGCGTTCTGACCAAAATCGAAATTGGGCGTTATGACCAAAACGGTGGTTTCAGTTGCGTCGATAGCCCTCTCCTATAACAGGCGTCGGTGGGCGTTGTGACCAAGTTCGGTATTGTGACTAATATCGTTTTTGGGCGTTATGGCCAAGTTGGCGTTGTGACCAAAATCAAAATTGGGTGTTGTAACCAAGTTGGGCGTTGTGACCAAAATCGAAGTTTGGCGTTATGACTAAATTCTGAGTTGTGGTTTGTGACGAGTGGGCGTTGATCAGCCCCCAAAACTGTACAACTTACAAGTTGTGTAAGCGTGTTCTTACGCACAGCGTGCGTAAAATGGGTCGATCGCACGATTAGGGATTTAGTGACTTATTGTGTTGGTAGTAACAATGCTTTTTCGCTTTGGTTACTATAGTTACGTATATTTTATAGTTGTTGTTTGTACGAAGCGGTGCAGAGCTGTGATTGTAGCTGCCTAACTTTTAAGGTGGTTTGACAGTCAAGAAAATTTTTTTTTTCATTTAACGAAATGAGTGTAGTCGTAGAAAACGTATAGTACGCAACTCGAGTTGTAAAGCAATTACAACTCTTGTTACGTAATATTCTATTATGGATTGCGTATACACACAACCTTACTTTGACAACTGACAACTCAAGTGGCTGAGCGCTTTCAATTCTGGGTAGAGCGATAATCACATACATGCAATCGTAAAACAAAATCTAGTTCAAAGCCCTTTCGATAAAGTTATTTTTTTGAACGCAGGTTATCGTACATTACACTACATATTTACATATATGTCGTAATAAGTGTTAAGAATTCCAATAAACTGCAAGCACACTTGCTTGCAAATAACAGTCTTGATTGCTGAGGATTAAGATTAGACTGCAAAATTATTCACAGAACTACGGGCGTCAGATTTAACCATAAACTTAATACGCCAACAGAAAGCGTTTCTTTATGCTATCACAAAATGCATTTAAAGATTAAAAAAATTGAGATTAGTTTTTTTGTTATAAGACAATTACTTAGAACAAAACTATTTTGACATTGTTATGACACTTGAAAGAAGAATTTAAATCTGATTTTAGATAAGGCAAAATAGCATTCTTTTCTTAATCACATATTATCTCAAACACAAATTGTACCTTTAACTAAGATACACATCTTTAGAATTTATAATAGCTATTTATGCAACAAGTGCTAAAAGTCGAAGTGTATTCACGAGACATGAAAATTATGAAACGAAGCCGAAGGCTGAGTTTCATGACATGTCTCGTGCATAAACGACTTTTAGCAAGCGTTTCATACAATATTTTATCTACCACCTTAATTTTACCGTTATTAATCCATAAATATCGATTTAACAAAGGTTTGCATCTAAGACACTTCTAATTTATGTCATAATAAACAATAGGCCATGCGCGGGCGAATGTTTGCGAAGCCAGTGCTGTCAAGGTCAGTTATTAAATGTAATTATTAATACTCCACATCTGACTGTATTCATTACATAACGCTTTAATTATTTTAAAAACACTTTACCTGTAACGCAAGAAGCAACTAGAATAACTTTACAACTTCACTTCCAGTTCGAAATTCTAGTTTTATAACCTCACTTCACTTTTAGCACATGGGCTAAAAGTAAACAGCTGATTTCTTTAACCACGGTAAACTATAAAACGTCACTTTTAGTGAAACAAGCTAGCGCTAAAAAGCCTACTTTTAGTAGTGGTCGTAGATAAAAGTACTTATTTAAAGTGGCATCGTAATTAGTGGATAGTTCAGATATTTATATACTACAGGGTTTTCAGTAATTTCCATTTCCCACGTGACCATGTATTTACCCTAAATGCTAGGCAACCAAACTTACACTATTGGCAGTACTCCCTAAATTTAATACAGTAACACAAAATTATCAGTGGCGTTCCAGTGGTTCCTAAAAGTATCGTAAGCAATATTTGCTGCCGGAAAAGCCTCCATAAATAGCTCAATGCAGGACTGCAATGAATAGCTCCAACTTCCATCGGCATTTCTTGTACCACTACGAAAGTGTGCCATCAAAATGAAAGCATCCTGCTCCGGTGTAAAAACCATTATTCTTAGGTCAGTTCTAAACATTAAACAAAATAAATAATAATATTTTCTAATGATTTATTGCCATATTTAATTATTATCTATATTAATAATATGAATTTTAATTACTAACAAATTTAGAAACTGTTATATGCAATAATAAATATCTCAACTTTACAATTTACTTACATCCAAATATTCAGGTAATTTCAGAGTTCTGAAAAGAACTGTTTTTCGATGTCGACTCAACAAATACAATCCAATAACTTCTAAACAGCAAAACGAAACGTATACAATTTAGAGGTTAGATGTGACGAACGTCTATGTCACGGCAGGTCAAGATTTGGCAGTTTGTTTAGGGATATTACCAATACCACCAACCTTCGAAAAACAAATTTATAGCGGCAAATTTAAATTTAGTCACGTGGGAAATGGGTATTAATGAAAACTCTGTATATTAAGGTAACATATTAACAAAACAGTTACTGCTAATGTTCGATGTACTCTCTCTCTATAACTTCAAACATTTAAGCTACCTCCCTGAGAACTTTACTTTATAATACCTCTAAAACAAATGTCTTTTCGCTGAGTGTCTAGTCAGTCTTCTCAGGAACCGAATTTCAGTCACGTGACACTTCCGGTTTTCGAGAAATCACAAAAAAGGCCGTTTTTCAAATAGAACGCGTATTAAATAAAAATGTTTCAGCAGCCAAACGGAGCTGCGACCCTCTGCACCTTAAAACGTCGATCGGTTAGGCAACCACTTTGACACCTTTCAGGTCTGGGTACAGTTTTTATTTAATACGCGTTCTATTTGAAAAACGGTCTTTTTTGTTTTTTTAAATGAGACATTTGTCTCACTGGATTGCTTGTAACATATAATACAATAAAATCGCATCCCAAAAATTGTTTCCGGGGAAGAAATGTGCACCCAGAATGTATCTCATATTGATATTGACCCAATAACATCCAGCCTTTTTCTTTCAAATCACTTCAGAAGCTTACGACATTGTTTCAGTTTTGGAGAAATGAGATGTCAAATCTAGCTAATACACACTTTTATGTGTTCACGATCTTCGTGAGTATTTTTTGCGCACAACCCGAACTTATTTATCATTTTAACAATGACTACACAATTAAATGTGATAACGTCATCGACTGTTTGAATATTGGTGTCATTCACTGAAGTTGACGGTCATGGTCACCTTTTAAACCTCGTCGACAAAAAATTATTTCCAAATTGTGTCTAAGCAAAATTTCAGCCAGTTTCAGATCATACTTGATGAGAAACGTGATTATCACACATTGTCCATCAGAAACGATAAACGTGAAGCATGTATGACATTTTTATTACGGTATAATTAACTTTTTTAGGTTTTAAAGGTATCTTTTTGTTTGTATTTGAACTAAAAATGTTGACATTCCTTTGTAGAAATTTGAAAAAGCGGAAATTTTGCAAAACTAGAAAAACATTAATGCAACTTTAAAACTTCTTACCAAACATAATCGAAAAATTTTTTGAACTTGTTGAAGCTGATTGTTTTAAATAAAGGTTTTTAAATAAATTTGAGGCAAAATTACAAAAGTATTTAAATAAATGTGTAAAAAATAAAATGCCCTGGCTATAATTCCTGAAATTTCTTTTCCCAGACATCAACAAACTCGTGTAATATATGCACTCTATTGTTTCCATATAATACAAGTAGGGCATTTTCCTAAATAGTTCAAATAGCGTAGAAACGGTCGCTAGCGCAATTTTGTCACACTACCATAACAGAAGACGTTTTTTAATTTCATAGTCTGATAAACAAGCTTCCCACACCTTTTACAACAATTCTTCGCTCCAACAAATCCGAGGACAGGATTCATTGCATTAGCCCGCGGTGCCAAAAAACCAACCACAATTTTTTTGCGTTATATAATATCCATTCTAATTTCGAATTGTTAAAGTTGACCAACTGAGGTCAACAGGCCGCCAGAATACGAAGTAGCCGCCTGTTCGCTGAAACTCTTGATTTAAGTGAGGTTATGGTAAAACCAGCTGACCACGCCAAACGCACTGAATATTCCAGCGGCCGCAAGGAACAAAATTGATATTTTATGGAAGGTCAATACGGAATGGTAATGCGCTTCTGGAGCCAAAGCCTAGAAAAGAGAAAACGGTTTTCCCTTGCTTTCAAAAACGTTGTGCAAATATGGGAAAAATGCAAGAACTGCGTCAACTGAAAGAATCTTCATAATTACGTTTTTAATTGCTTTCTTAGCCTTATCCTTAGCCTAATACCGCTTTTTGCCTTTCCTGTCAAGGTGTGCTGAGGTTAACGGCTTTGCTAAATATTCATGTAATATACAAGGTGCATCTGTTGAACTTGAAACTCGCGAATTCTTTCCGAGTAAATGTAGCGTTTATGAATAAATGTGCACATTAAGCCTCATTTTATACTAGCGTGACTCTAAACGGTCTATTTCACAAGGTAATTGAAGAACAACAAAAATTTGTTTAGAAATGATCTCATTGCCACATTGCAACAATATCAAAGTCGGAAAATCTTCCTTCAAACAGGGTTTTATATATTAAACAATAATTGTAATAAATGAAGACTTCTTAATGTTTGTTCTTGAATATATCCAGTGTTCCTAAATAGTCTATATAGTGTTATAATTGACTATAATGGTCTTTATATGTTAAAATGGTTATATGTTATAACAATAATCATTATACTTTATAGGCCAGTCAATAGAGACATTCTACCTTGCAAAAAGTCAGGGAAAGTTCTAATTTGGCATACTTGTAGAGTTGCATGTCCTAATCGACATACTAAGTTTGCGACCTTGAAAGGGCGCCGCTCGCGCCGCCATCTTGCTAAAAAGGTACCAAAAAATCAGTTTTTCGTATATATCTCCTCTCCTGTGCCATCTAGGCTGAAAATAGTTGTTACAGAAAACAAACTTGCCTACAACTTTTGTATGAAACTTTTTTTTGTCAGATGAAAAATTTTCGAAATTTGCGAAAATGCTCCACTTTTCGTCGAAATTTCGGTTAATATCTATTAATTATTATCTAATTCAAGTTTTTACTCATTTGCACACCACCATGGGGTAGAGTAAGCGACGCGTTTTTTATGCGGTATTCCCAGTAGGCCTAATCAACGACTTAGTCTTTACTTAGGTCTTCTAGTTCTTTTAGATGCCCTAGATGGTCCAGGTTGACTGATCTCGACATCTTCTTGAGATTCACTCTCATGCTTTTCTGATTCTTTTTCAGCGGTTTTATCGTCATCGTCAAACGTCAGTAGTCTGTCAACTAATGTCTCGTCATCTTCAGCGTCTATCAAAATCTGTGGAACATTCTCGCAAGAGTCACCATTACAAAATGTACATATAACAGAGCATTCCAAGCCTGTTTTTCCGCAACCACACGATCGACCACATCCCTTTTTACATTTGCATGAAATAAATTTCAGTAGTGCCTCAGGAGCAGGATATTTTGTCGTTGTTACCGAAATATTTCCGAATTTGCTTTTTTTGCCATACCCATTCCTCTGGATTGTTTGTTATATCGTACCAAATCTGAACTTGGTGGTAGATCCGAAGAGAATGTTGACGTGCACCTTCTCTTGTAGGTGGCAAAGCAGCAAGATTGAACTTACTTTTTGTAACGGATCTTGCAAAATTTTGAAAGCGAAGAGAATCCAAAGTGATGTTTTCTTTTGGAACTCCGTAAAGCGTGATTAGGAAATTTCCCCTGCGTTAGTTACGACTTCAGGATCGGCATTTGGCTCTTTGAAGACTTGTACAGTTTGGCTCAGGTATTCGTACTTTTGGAATATATATAGGAACTTTATTTTCCCTTGGTTGAACAAAGAATGTCACAGCCGCTGAATGCATGTAAAAACAGAATGTTGTCTGCCACTGCTTCTCCATGCTGTAGACTTTGGGGAGAGTATAATTTTTCTACTGTTTTTCCTTTTCCTGGCTTTCGGAAGTAAATATTGGGATGGGTTCTTGCTACAAAACTAGAAGATCTATGTCTTCTCCAACTATGAAAACGGAATCAAAAGATGATGACATTCTGATCGCTGTGGTGACGATCAATGTATTAGAATCTTCTGTAGCCTGTTTCACGGTGAAATTGGAGTCCTCGAATTTCTTCTTTAGCATCGAAATAAAGCGAATTTTATTTTGTTCATTCCCTAGAAATCGTTCTTGCGAAACAGTTGGAACCATCGACACGTAGAAATATACGTCTGCGGAAGTTTGCTTTTTTGACCGGCGAAGTCTTTCTGCACTTTTCGTGCTCCTGGTAGCCGCATCAGTTGGATACCCGTCAAAAACAACAACTGTATTGGAATCGTAATGTCTTTGGACGTACTGCACGTAATTTGTGCAAATCGATTCGAACGATTCGTTGCGACGCCATACCATTCTATGCAACAAATATCCACCATCTATGACATGAACGCTGTTTCTGAATTGAATGCTATCTATAAGAGACGAGAATTCTTTGTAAGGTAACTACATTCGTACTGTTGCTGTTGTGCGAAAATGAGTTAAAACTTGAACTAGATAACAATTAATAGATATTAACCGAAATTTCGACGAAAAGTGGAGCGTTTTCGCAAATTTCGAAAATTTGCTCCGCCTTACGTCGCTGTAACTTATGAATTATTCGTCTGACAAAAAAAGTTTCAGACAAAAGTTGTAGGCAATTTTGTTTCCTACAATTTTTGTAATAACTATTTTCAGCCTAGATAGCACAGGATAGGATATATACCGGGTGTCCGTTCTCAAAGTCGAACATAGGGGATTAACATTGTATTGGACGTTTTTGACGATTCCTGCTCGCCAAGTCAACTTACAGGGAATATAATGGTATCAATGAAAAGATAAAATTATTACGCATCAAATGATAGCAATAATAATATTCTATATGCGATTTTTATTTTAAAATACTAATTTAAAACTAGGGAATTTTTAAATATGACATGCCTTGCTTTTCAAGTTCGATAGCATTTGTCAAGAAAATTGGTAATTAGTTGTCGTAAATCAGGTATTTTCTGTCAACGTCTGTTAAAATGTTCTACATAAAAATGAATTATTTCAATGAAGAACGAGTGAATGCACTAATGTTAATTGCCTATGTTCGACTTTGAGATTGGACACCCGGTATACGAAAAACTGATGTCTGGTACCTTTTTAGCAAGATGGCGGCGCGAGCGGCGCTCTTTCAAAGTCGCAAACTTAGTATGTCGATTAGGACATGCGACTCTACAAGTATGCCAAATTACAAATTTTCCTGACCTTTTTCAAGGTAGAATGTCTTTATTGACTGGCCTATTAGCTATTACATCTAACTTTTTACTATACTTTAGTTTATTTTCAATCAATTCTCTTTTAAAGTTCAATATTTAGTAACTTATTTGCCATTTTATAATTATGGATTATCAATATTATTAAATTGCTAACTCCGGTAGAAATATTTTTACTCTTAACTGAAACACAGATCATGACACTTGTACGTCTGTTACCTGTCACTTTGAATTATGCAAGTGCAAAATCAATTATAAATACTTTCTCGTTACATTACTTGTCATTCAACAAATATCAAATAGTAAGTACTTCCCACTTTAAAATTACCTCACTTCACTTGCTCTATCTTTTTCTTTCAGGTTTTTATTTAAATACCTGTATTATGCTACCTGTTCATGGACCTTAATACTCTTCTCTACCAAGCCAAACGCATCCAGCAATCTCATAAAGATCTCCCAACGTCCAAAAAATCCTAGTACGAACTCCGCCAAAACACCTGGATCCGCAAAGACTTCTTGGTCAAAATACGACAAGACACCTACCAACTTTCTCCAGTAGTACTATCAGCATCAAGCGCCATCCACGTCTTCCTACCAAAATCCTCAAGCCACCGACGACCTAGTATCACGAACCTCGACTAGATGCAAGTTACAAGATGTCACTTCAATGACAGGCTTATCGAATTAGAACTCCATTAAATGAAAACCCCTTATCCACCCCATAAAACGCTCACTCTGCTAACAATCTCGATGTAAACCACTTCCAGTAAAACCATTCCCTGTTATCCAATTCATATGATGTAATGTAATTTGACAATAAACTCAGTTCGACATCCCATTACAAAAATTTGCTTTTGTTGATTATAACTGTATTACTTAGGTATTCTCACCACATCCATTTTCGTCATCCATATCGTCTTCACATCTATTAATCTTTGCATTTACTTTTTTATTTTCACCACGCCAATTTTAGTTAATTCCCAACTCTTTTATGTACCAAACAGCTTTTAAACTTTTATAAAAGAAGGTTTATTTTCGTAATTTTAACCGCTTACAAATGTATTACATGTTTTTGTACCAAATTATTTTTACATACTTATATATAAAAATATCTCCTTAGCGATTTAGTTTAGCATATATTTTATAGTCCAGCGCACTATAGAAACTTTATCATATTTGTCTAATACCCACTATTTTGAATAGTATTTGCCATTTATCCTCCACTTCATTTCAGATATTAATTAAATTATGTTAGAATCTTACTGTTTCTTATATAGCTTCATTCAATTGAATTTTAAATTCTATTTCTTTTCTTTACCAAATGCATTTTAATAATTTTGATATCCTTTTCATACTTAACGTAATTTTAATACTATATTCTTTTAACCTTATTAATTTGATATTAAACCTTTATACTAAGGATCATTACAATAGCTTAAGCAGATAATGTTTCCAGATATTTTAATAAAGTATCCAAAAAATCGTCAAACCATGATAAAAACGTCTAAAGAATATCTTGATAAAAGGTACGAGTACGAATCTCTCCTAACAAGACACCTCAGAAATTGGAAATTTTCTACAAGAAGTTGATATGCTCTAAAAATAGTATAACTTCTCTATTCCTATAAAGAAAATTATGTTATTCCAAAAGAGTTTAGGCCGAATGTAAGTGCCCCTCCAAATAATATGAAAAAAGTTGATTACATTATTTTACATAAAGAAACCAAACCAGGTACTACAAAGGAATGTACAATAAAATGTTTCGATTGTATGTACAATTGTATTCATAATAGCACAGAGGATAAAAATACCTCAGAAAAGCACACACGGCACTTTTTTTATGTGAAATTAACCTGTAATTCTAAGGAACGCCACTGACAAAATAATCTTCTACAACCAAAAAAATAACTTTTATTTCGTTGCAGCAGTAGAAGAATGTTATCACGAACTTCTAGAAGAAATGAGATAAGAATATTCACTTCCAAATAATAAAACTGTGCTAGAACAACCACAATCAGATAAAACCTATCCAGACAAATTTGATACAAATACATAAAATGAAAAATTGATAGAGAGACATTACACTACATTAAAGAAAGATTCAACACATGTACTAACCCTTCATTGTAATATTATGGATTACCAAAAATCCACAAGTCAAAAGTATCACTTCGAATAATTAGTTACATAGGTTCACAGTTTAGCTAAATATTTACTAAAATACGTAAAACCCTCTATCAGGAAATACAGTATCATACATAAAAGACACATCGCATTTCCTTGAGAAACATAAACACGAACGAAGCCTCGGTAGCGAGACACGAACATTAAACATTGACACCATTCTGCAACTCTTCCCATTAAAACGATATGCTTGCAATTACACTATGAATTCTACCAACAGTATGGCAGAATGGCAATGGATTCTTCTTTATTTATCATTGTTAGTAGCAGTTGCATCGAAAACTTTGAGAAACAACGTCTCTAATTACACAAGCAAACAAGCCAGCAATTTGTTTGAAATTTATGTTAATTGAAACGTCAAGCAATGCAGTACCGAAATCTCCATCAAACTTACTTTAGAAACAGAACAATACATATTTATGAAACATTTTCAGTCAAAGTGAATTCTTAATTGTTATCTTCAATATCGATATGAACGCTTAATTACTATTATGGATTTCGAAGTTTTTATCAAAACACGATTTAAAGACACATTAACTTACTTAGCTTCTTCGTTATAGTATTTTCCTCCGACATTTTTATCTTGTGTCCGACAGAATCATCAATGTATTATTCCGCAACGTTAAAAGATCTCCAACCTCCATGATGCTTTAACATGCGAAGATTATCTGCACTGGAATGTTCCGATGTTCGTCTCAAGCAATGCCCAGTATGAAATATATAATCCCATATTTTCATGAGGCTCTTCGATTAAACTTATTTACGCCAACTGATCGAAGAGTGCTTTTTCTGTAATTCGCAAAAAGACGTCGGTGGTTTTCCAACGGGTGTGTAAAACTTTCATTATCGAGCAGGCATTGAAAAACGTGCGTAATCGGCCCTCTTGTACCGTACTTCTACACCGTAAGGTAGCAGAGAACGGATTGTGCACGCTTTTATTTCAGTGCCTGCTCAATAACGAAAGTTTTGAAACACCCGTCATAAAGTTCTATTTCTTCTAGTTTTGTCGGATGTTTATCATCGGCCGCGCCGTCGTTTTGATTTAGTCTGCTTTGTCGCGACTAGCGAGCGTTCTGTCTTTGCGAGTCGCGGGCTCTTAAATGCTATCCTTTGTTCGGCCCGACTTCGACCGTTAGGGCTGTTTTTATCGGGTATGTTCTTGTAGCAAGACGTTGTTGCCGGATATGTTCCAGTACCGAGATGTTTTAAACAAACCATGGATGTTTCTGCCGCCCAGTTTCTCCGGCCTTCAACCTTCGATGCATGAGCTTTGTGTGCATATCACACTAAAGTTGGTGTAAATCTCTGTTTTAATCATTCTTATTACATTTCGTTCATCAGTCGACAAGCTATTCCTAATGGAGAGTATCGCACAATGTACGCTATCAAGAATTTTTAGACACTCCAAAGAAATGTTTTTAATAGAAAGGCGAGTATTGGACCATAATAAAATTTCACCGAACAAAATATCGTGGCCAATATTATTTATTTTGCACATATTGTCAATTTCTTTAATATTTATTAGCAAAAAATGGGAGTGGAGTATTATCATAAAATATTTCCTCATATATTCAAACAATTAATAGCGTGATAATATTTATGCTAGTTTCTCTGGAGATAATTGAATCAAAGTGATAATCTTACACTAATGCAATTCCAGCGATAATTTGCCAAGAACTCTGCAACAACATTTTATTTACTGCCGAAGCATGTCTCCGAAAAGATGCAATAACAAACACACGAAATTCTCATGTGTGGTCATCTGTGGAAGAAAATCCCCATGCGATTAAAAATGCACATTTATAGAACCGTTTCTTGATGTATGTTTGATCCCATATCATAGACAACCATTTAGTGGGACTATTCGTATTTCAACATCTCTTAACAGGAGAGCAGTACTTGAATTTTTTACAGGAAACAATGCCACTATTGCTAGAAGGAATTCCGCTTGATGTGAGGCAAAGAATGTGGCTCCAGTAAGATGGCACAACGCCACATTTTTCCAGGTGGGTTACTATGTTTTTAAATAAACATTTTCTAGACCGATAGATAAGTCAAGGCGGACCAGTTGCATGGACAGCGAAATCATCAGATCTCACTCCTTTGGATTACTTTCACTGGGCTTACATGAAGACCCAAGTGTATTATGTCAGGATAAACATCTAGTCCAAAGAAATTAGACACTGCCCTTCGAAAAAAGTCCCGGAAATCTCGATTTTAGTATGAACCTTGATATTGTGGTTCTAAAGAAAATGTCAAAAGTCGGCATCGAGTGCCTCTCAAAATTTTACGCGGGATCAAAAGTCACTAAAAACGGTGTTTTGTGAATATCTCGTTAACGGTCACTTTTACAGAAAAAGAATTAATTATCAAATTTGTAGCTTAGGAAATTTCTCACAAAAAATATATCATGACTTTTGTTCGTAAAAGTAACCGGTTTGAAGATAATTCGATTTACAGAGTTGCTCATGAAACGTGCACTCTTTTCCACACCATCTTCGAGGTAGAGTACAAGGTGCGTTTTTTTTCATGTGGTATCCCCATAATGTTATAATTGTATTCGATGGTTATAACGATAATCAAAAAAATATTAAAGCTGCAGAGCAACGTCATCGATGTGCAAAGGTTTCTTCATCCTCTGATATTTTCTTTGATGGATCCATGATTGCCCCAACGAGTCAAAAAAAAATCCTTTGGAATACAAACAACAAGCATCGATTCATTTCTATGTTATGCGAAATATTTGAAGCTGCTAATGTCAATGTAAAACAAGCTCAAAATGATGCTGATATTCTCATCATTGAAATAGCAATCGAAGAATCCGATAGAGGAAAAATCATTCTTGTGTATTTTGAAATATAATTCTTAAGCCTTTTTCATATTTTCGAACCTCTCCAGTATGCGAAAGGAAATATTTAAATTTTGGAATGATGTTTTGAATTCGAGGCAGGGACTTTTATCAAGAACTAGCAGACCCGGCAAACGTTGTTTTGGATTATGACATGATGAGGAAAACCCTTCAAACCATTACGCACAGAATCATAAAAGTATGACTGCAAATAGAAAGTCGTGCAGTGTATAAAAAAACACACTTTCGATATTTTCCAATTTTCCGGCTTTTCCTTTAGATTTTTCCGAATTTTCTTTTTTGCTAAACCACCTCCGGAGTAAGACGAACAAAACAAAAAAAAAGTCATCCAAATCGGTCAAGTCGTTCTCGAGTTTTTGCGTTACTAACACACGGCGATTGATTTATATATATATTCTTTTTTGCTAAACCACCTCCGGAGTAAGACGAACAAAACAAAAAAAAAGTCATCCAAATCGGTCAAGTCGTTCTCGAGTTTTTGCGTTACTAACACACGGCGATTGATTTATATATATATAGATAACATTTTCTGATAAATGGATCGTAAAAAAGTATTCCACATGAGTCCAAATTTATGCCGGTCACTCTATAAATGAAAAGCACGGGTAACGATAGCACACAAATTTCCAGGATTTTATTGTCACTAATTATATTGGGCTTCATAATTTCACAAATAGTCAATTTAAATTTTAAAAGAGTCAAAAATGCGAAGTCTTTCAGCTTTAAGCCCAGATTTACAGTTTTGTACTGTCCAGATGGGTTTTCAAAACCTTCTCGGCATCGTACTTAATATGATGAAAAATGGTGTGTTTTCTTAGTGGTTGATCGATCTGCTTCGTTGTGTTAATAATGGTACATTGGCTGTCACAGTCTGTGTCGAAGCCCGAAACCCAATTGCTTGGTCAAACCAGGAATTGTAGGATTAAAGTGTTAGTCGCCCTGCTTCTGTACTAGTAACATGTATTGTACATCATCAAGTCGTTGTAGAATAGCTTTATCTCTTCATTTTTTATGCATTTAAGAGTTGTTTCATAAGTTTTCAAAGCAAAAGGAGAAGATAATGTTGTACCTTGTCTTTGTAAAATTACTTAAATCAAATATAAACTTTTTACGTTATAGATACTGCTTATAAAACACCTTCTATAGTTCATAAAACTATTTGCAATAAAAAGAAATTAAATTCCACTAGCAAGTAGAACAATGGTTAGATAATGACTATTTTAAAAAAGGAAGGTCGGCAAAATCACAGTTCATTTTATTTTTGTATTTTTTGAAATTGGATTTAAATAACCACAGCTCCATTAATTGTATTCTTTAGCCTTCAGCTAGAGTTGAATTTCCTTGCTCTCAGATACTGTCTCTTGACTTCACTTTTCTAATTGTATTTCGTTTATCATATATGACCTCAGGTCTCATAACGTTTCTGGAATTGCAATATACTCAAAAAGTTGTAAAGGAATTTTTAAACCTGATCATAACCATATACAAATCTAATTTATTGTATCAAAAACGCAAAATTGATTTTTCCCCTACAATTGCTCCTACGCTGGTTAAATATTTTTGGTATTTCATGGACATGATAGAAGTTTAATTACACCTCCAATTGGATATTTAATGACCGTGCTTCGGTTTGAAGGCAGTTTTGTCTTTCTCAATTTCTTAATAGGAAAGAGATTTTTTCTATAAACCTTGTCTTTCACTTTTCACCGTCACTCGCATTTTCTGTATTGAACAAAAACTCTTCCGTAAATTTCTGAGAATTGTGTGCATCCATTGAAACCAATGACAATAACATTAACAGTTATGAAAGTAGTCAATCAAACGCAGTAAATCGGTCTGTGATGGAATTTACGTCGCAACAAAATACTGGCCCGTTATTAAATTAATTTTTTAAATGCGTTGTTGTTGTACAATTTGTTCTGCAGTGAAATGGAATACTTGACGCGGCTGCTGATAACGCAGTTGAATATAAATTAGTAGTATTTATCTGGCAAATGGTTACATATTCTTTACAAACATTTCCGATACCAAAAAATGTTACACTAATGTTTATGCTATTTTTAGACTAGTATTGAAGATAGGCAACGAAATAAAAACAAAATAAACAAACAATAATTTGCAATAATCCAATAACATCGAATTGTATGTGTTAGGAAGCTGAGTAGAAATATTGAGTAATTTGTACACCACTATTGTCTTCAACAATGGTAGAAGCCTAATTTTGCACATAAAATGGAAAAATAAATACAAATATAAACCTTATTCTTCTTACACACACTGCTTATGGAAATAGTCAAATGTCCTCTAAATCTATCTGTATTTGTTACTGTCAATATTGGTAACACAAATATTCTGGTACCTTAATCATGATACCATGTCTACATTTTTTTTATATTATAAAATGTACACTAGATTAGATAATAGTTATTTATGGAAAAAGTTGCAAAATGGAGGTATTTTTTTCTCGAGTCGTAAATTGCGGCGAGTGATGCATACAATATTTTTACAATTCTGCAATACACAACATTTTAGATATTCTAGATTATGTTGGCATATGTTGAAAGTGTACTTTCATGACTCCGTTGCAGCAGGAAAGTAGTTCTTTTCATGACTAATCAAAATCTTATTTTGTTGTTATTTGGACAAAGCCCTAGTGAATGCAATTCTAATTGTTGTAAACACAAGTTGTCTGTGTGTTTAATTTTTAGGTTTTAAATAGTTATTTGTGCAACAAGTGCTAAAAGTGGATGTTTATGCACGAGACATGAAAATTATATAACGTAGCCGAAGGCTGAGTTTCATATCATGTCTCGTGCATAAACACTTTTAGCACGAGTTTGCACACAATATTTTTTTCTGCGGCCTTAAATTTACTGTTATTAATCCATAAATGTCGATTTAACAAAGGTTTGCATTTATAACAGTTATAATTTATGTCATAGTAAAGAGATGGCCTTGGCGGCACAGGTGACTGTTTCTGCAGCCGGTAGCTGTCAAAGTTAGTTATCAAATGTAATTATAATAGTACACTTTTTACTTTATTAATTACATAATGCTTTAATTATTTAAAAACACTTTACCTCTAACGAAAGAAGTAACTAGAATAACTTTATAACCTCAACACCAGCTGTTTATTTTTAGCACGTGCCAAAAATAAACAGCTGATTTCACTTTTAACACGCTGATGCATAAAACGTCATTATTAGTGAAACAAGCTAGTGCTAAAAGGCCTACTGTTAGTAGTGGTCGTAGAAAAAAGCTGTTCCAGGAAAAATAGTGTACATGTCGCATCCTAAAAGTGTCTATACTTGACTCGGTAGCTTAAAAGAAGTGGTCGGACACTAACATGTCCTCGCACTATCCAGCAAGCCACTTCATCTTGCAGAAGACCACTTTCATAACTTGTAATGTAATGCACTATTTTTCACATCACCAATGGCAACGTCAAAATATAGTTATGTATGATAAAAGTGAATAAAGACGCATTTTATCCAAAAAAATTGACGGCTCCACCATTTCAAGGTTACTACGATCGCCGCTATTGGAAAACCCTAGATTAACTGCTCGATAATTCTAACAAAATTCGCAGTGGGAGAATCCCATCTCGAAGGAGTGGTATAAGAATTGTCTCATTGAAAAAAAATCTTGGTTTCACTCAGCTGCGACTATGGTTGGCATAGAAAAAATTGAAGTAACAAATTATTCAGCACGAGCAACTGCGGTTACAAATTTAGCAAAAAATGGGGTTCGAGAACAACTAATTAAAATTACCGGATACAGTACATAACAGTCAATCAGTCAAGCCGTATTTGCAAATGGATCACGAACATCATCAAAGAATTATTGAAACCATGAGAAACAATACTAAAGAAACAGAAATTGAGAAAGAGACATTAAGAAATACAAATTCTAGCCAGGACTGTGATAGTTAATTAGTACAATGAAAATTACTTAAAAATATTATGACAGTTCTACAACTGTCAACGTCAAATATTTATGGAAGTGAAAAGTCGGTCAAATAATATCTGTTACATATATTATTATTTCAAATATCGACTAGGGTAAGAAGTTTCTTCAAATATGTAATTCACTCACTATTAAAACTTATTTTCTTTAGATTTTTTAACATATACCTTTTAAGCTTACGCAAGCACTCCACTCAGCATCTCAGTCGAATCAACCTAAGCAATCCACACCTCCTGATATTCTGGAACCCTCATTTAAATGCGGCACCCTAATTAATTGCAATAGCTTTCGTTGTTGATCACTTCCCGTACAGTTTCCATGTAGACACCACCACTACAAGTTCCCAGTCTACAGGAATCACCTTACTTGCAACAGCCACCAAGTTATCAGCAATCCAAACTGCCTCCAAGCCCAATGTAAGCTCCCAGTCTATAGGAATCACCTTACTTTCAACAGCGACCGCAATTCCATTTATCCAATTCTTACAGGACACTTCACACGTCCAACAAGAACCTTAATGCTACCCATCCAACTCGCATGCAGAAATCCGTTTAATAACAAGCTCGTCCAAGCCCAATAGAATATTCACATGGAGTGTGCATCCAATTCCAACTTCAGTGCAAATGTATTCACCGGGCAGCAACTCCTATAAAGTTTCAAATCAGGATACCCAATAGTGACTCGTGTGCAGTTTATCCAAATCCTCTGCAGATTTTATTAATCCATGACGACTATTTTATTGTTATTAGCTGTTCTCTTTCTTCTCTGTAATATTTGTAACCTTATTCATTATTCATATTGTTTTAAAAATTTGTTTTATTCCTCGCCTCGTTAATCTTTATTAATCACACCCTTTAATACACCAACCAGATAATAAAATCATTTTAATTAAAGGGCTTTTTATTATTTAAATTTACTTTTACCGAAAATACATTTTACATTTTTGAAAAAAAAAATTATTTTTATATTCCCATTTTCCCTAGCAATAATTATTAGACAAAATTTTTTAACAAGCTAACACTCCTGGATATATTTCAATACAGTTTATTTTAATTTGACATTTTTTATAAGTGACTTTTTCAAATAATCATTCGAGTCTGCCTTTCACATTAATTGAAGCTATCTTTGGCTTATTCTGATTGCCATTTAATATAAATTATGTTTACCAAATCAAATATTATTCAACTCTGACCAGAACCTTTCTAATAAAATATTGACCACTTTACAGTATTTGTATTCAATCTTTTATTCATTAAATAAATCTCAAATATGTATGTTGTTCTTTTACGACATAAACCCACCCTTGTACATTTTAATTATTAATTAATTCTCCTTCCATAGATAATATCATATCTAGGGATACTTTCATAAATAATTAGCAGCCTTAAGATGCTACCACAACAATATATTATTCATATCTGGTTTCAAATATCGGTGGATTATTTTTTTTAAATTAAAATTTGGAATTCTCTGTTTTACGTAATTTATCAAAACTCTGCTTAGTGAAATATAGACTTCAGTACAATTTGTGCCGTCCTTACACGAAAGACAACCGCAGCCCTGGCTAGCTCTCGGCAATTAATGGCGTGAGTAAGAACTAGGTGGTGGTTTTTAAAGGTTAAAAAATGCATAGAGTAATTTGGAAGCACAAGCGGGCGCCAGTCGGTAACCACGATAAAAAACAAATTTAGCTAATAGTCGAATCCAAAACGCACATACCTTTCCTTGTTCCTCGCTTCACCATCCTAAGCTCTAAAAAACAAACAGGTATCGTGGGGTTGAATAAAGAGATATACCAGTAGTAGGAGTAACAAGACAATATTAACAATGTGAATTCAATTATGCCTGGCGTGCTAAACCGACACGTAAAACTATGCTCGCAGCTGACGACGCTAAAACAAATAATACAAAAAGGTTATGTTGTGTAAACCCAAAAAATGTATAACAACTGGGTCGCAATGCAAACGCCCAACAAGATGCATTAATTAAGCACAAAAACTACTTTGTATGTACTAGATTGCAAGCTAATTTTAAACAAATCACATTTAAATAACTGACTAAAATGTTAACAACGTACCAACCCAGATGCAAGCATTATCGGCTAGCAGGTCCTAGCACACAAAAAAGCTAAACTTTTACCTTATACTTTGCGCGACAAATCCCAAAGGCCTTTGTACTAAAACGTCGCATTGAAACGCAGGCAAAATGCGCCTAATACAAATACAAAAATTCCGCTTTTGTGTAAGATAAAAGGGGGCACGCGGTAATACTCACAGCGTATGTAGTTAATTGGTGTAAATTTAGCACAGCGGGCTCCGTAAATGGGACGCCTTCAAAGCTATCACCGGCGGATTTTCGGGTCCCTGCCAAGGGCCCTTTGAATTCAAATGTCGCAACTCGCAAAAATGCAGCCCGTTCGAGACCAAGAGTTTTGGCATACGTTCGGCGAAGATAATTTACCTCCAAACGTCAAAGGGATGGGCACAAATATAGTTGTCGGCGGCGAACTAGGACGTAGTGCACGGCGGGGATGACAAAGGCGTACGAGTTTTCGTAGCAGTACGTGGAGAACGGGCGTTAGATAGCGGCCAAAAGAATATGTGCAACGTGAATTTTATAGCTGGCACATTAGTCCGGAGGGCTTAAATAAAGGTTCCATCATGCTTCCTTTGACTTTCCATTTGATAAGTTTTGTAATTATCTTTGATGTGCGAATATTATCAAAGGCTTCCTGTATAACCAAGAAAACTACAATCAGTTGTTCACCTTTTATAAATGAATTTCCGATCTGTGTTCTAGTGTTACAATATTATCTATTGTTGATCGCTTTTTTCTGATTTCGCTTTGAGAAACGTCAAGTATTTGATTACTTTCTAGGTCGAGCATGAGTCGGTATGTCACCATACGCTCCAGGACCATGCATAGTGTACTAGTTAGTGCAATTGGACGATAACTCCAAGGATTGGTTTTGTCCTTATTGGGTTTTAAAATCGGAATTTATACCGAACTTTTCGATTGCTCTGAGAAGACGCCATTTCTCCATATGTGGTTAAATAATTCTAGTAGAATATGTTTGAATATGCCTGGAAGATTTTATTATTTTGTAGTGGACGTTATTGGGCCTAGACAAAAATCCCTTGGTCTACTGATGGCCCAGTTTAACTATGTTATTTTGAAATCGAAATTGTATACATTACTGTCGAACATCGTAGGTGTTAATTGATTGGTTTTTGGTTTGTCGTCTGTATTTAGTCCACTTGAAATAGTTTATATGTATCTTCAAAATGATTACCGAAAATGTGTTTTGTTTCGGGTTAAAATAGGACACTCGCCTATAATATGAGGAAGAAGAAGAAGACGTGCGTTATGTTCCGTTTTTAATGCTGGAAAGTCACATGTCGATGTTCTACCTTTTTATTTTGTTGTATCCCTAATTTTCAGCTTTTATTGCTTTGCGACATTCCTTGTTCCACCAAGGCACTTTATATTATAAGTAGTTCCACTATTGATTGAAATTGATGTTGCTGCTGCAGTTAATATAACATATGTGCATTTTTTTACAGATTAATTTGCATCTGGATTGAATATAGGGAGATTTTGGAGTAAAAAGGTTTCCAATAGCTGCCACTTTGTCTCACATATTTTCCATTTCGGATAAAGTTGTGTGCCAATCTGTTGATATTAGTAAAGTGTAGTGGTCACTCTCATACATGCTATGAAGGATGCTAATTTTGCATGTAAGGAGAGATCTATTCCAGATAAGGTATACTTATACTGAGGCGGGTGGGACAATTTTTAGATGGTTGCGTTCAGTCAACTTTGCCAAATCATCATGGAACGTTATGCACTTCTACAGCATATAATTATTTATTTCCTCCTGACTTGTTAAAAGATCATTTAGTGTCGTCTGAACTGACTCGGTAAATGAGTCTTTACAGGCATGGTGCCTAAGCTTGTCACGTAAATAACTATTACGAAAACAATCAATCACAAATAGGCTTCACCGCTAAAGATTATTTTTTTGCCAAATCGAAATCTAACTGCTCATTCACTGCCCAATCAGAGAATTGTCGACCCTGCAAATGGTCATTTAACTTCAGCTCTTGGGTCAATTGAACCTCGTAAAGAAAAAGACTTACGTCTTTAAGCTACATTCGCTAAGACGAGGTTTGACAAACCATAAGCTTCACGTAGCGAGCGGAATGTTGATAATAAATTCGAAGTATTTCTATAAGCTGTTGAAGCGTATAACGTTGCACGATGATTTGGCAAAGCTGACTGAACACAACTATCAAAAAATGTTTCTTTGATCCTCCGTATGCTGTTTTTAAAAAACGGGATTGTATTCAATGCGGCCCGTAAAATTACCCTTATTGTCCATTTACTCTAAAAAGTATTGTATACAAGCTGTAAACCCTTCTCCACCCTTTCATACTAATTCGTGGATCCCAATCTGGCGTGTTTATTCCAGATTACAATCATTTTTCAGTACTCTTTACTTGTCAGTATTGAATCATAATTTTTTTTTAGAAGGATCAGTTCAGCTTTCGACGTTTAGCATCTCGTGTAGCTCTAGCAGAAAATTCCATATCGGGAAAGGATCAAACTTTATATTAAATTTATCAAAAAACGTTTCTGGTAGTTGTTTTGGGGTAGAATTTCGTGTTACTTTTATTACACCTTCTTTCTAATTTTCCGAATTCTTTTTTTTCATATTAAAAGCTCAGTCTTCCAAGATGTGGAATACCTGATCAATAGAGATTGTGTCATTGTCATTCTTATAAGATTTTTCATGACAGAAGTATCAAGAACGGTAAGGACGGTTTATAGGTCGAAGACAATCTTTATTTCATTATTCTGTGAAGTTAGTAAACTTTACCTTTCGCGATTACTATAATATATTATAATGTTGATTTGTCAAAATAGACGTTTGTTCTTTGACAGTTCAATAAATAGAAATAATAAATTTGCCAAATACTCTTAAACTGAAATTGTGACATATCTAAGCACCACGGTGTATATTATGATGAATAAATACAATACAATACAATACAAAACACCTTGCCATGTCTTTTTATAATCAACGTATTCATGATTCTGTCACATCTGCCAAATGTATTTCTATACCTTTCGAGAACGGCAAGTAATTACTTACAGTTCAGGTTTCGTGAATGAAATTTACTGTCATAGAAACTCATGCACCAAAAATTCTTTTTTGACACCTTGATCCTACAATGACATTTTCTATTGCTTGTTACGGGATTTTCTGTTAGCGAAAATATATGTTTGACTCTTTTGTTCGTTTCCAACGGTAGCGAGAGGGAATATAATACATTGACTGCCGTTGCCATTAGAGACGGAAGACAATGCGATTAATAACGAATCTTTGAATGCAGCTACATAGAGATAGTCTTAGTATATAATGTAAAAGTGTCAAACAATCATATGTATTACTCGGGGGTAAAGTGTCATTCCCTCCCTTGGATGGACGATTACTGGTCTCGCTAACGCTCGAGCATTAAACTACATCTGCTGGAGGGAACGATACATTTTCCTCCCTATATACAGATAGCTATTTTTTAATTACTATATATTACTATAAGTCGGTTTTTGCGCCCTTAATTTTAGAAAACAAAACTGTCAATTTCCAACCAGCTAGAGGTAATTTTTATTACCTCCCCGCGGGAGGTAATATTTTTAGTCTCCAGCATTTGTGTTTATGTCACCATTGATACCACATCAAAGCGTTGCAACGTTATGTTGATTTGGAAAATAGACAAAATATCATCACAGAAATCTGTAGTTATATTATAATCAATTCCTAAAGCAACATTTTTAGGTATTTCGCATTAAATAACTATGTCACTGGGACGAAGGTTTATTTAATACTTTCTGTGTTTAATGCCATCCGCTACACATTGGACTTTAAACTTCACATGAGGAAGGAAACAAATACTTTTACTCCCTAAATATACAAATAACTATTTCATACTCCGGAGAAAGTACTCAGTTCCTGCGCTTCAATAATGGTACTATGATTGGCTAAAACGTTTATTCTCATTTTGCAATAAAGCCCTTTCCGCACTGGTATTACCATATACTATTTTCCAATTACTATATGATATGCAATCGGCTTCTGCGCCCTAATTTTAGGAACCAGCTTGAGGTAATTTTTATTTCCTCCGACGGGTGTGATATCTTTTATGTTTAACTGCATCATAAAAGTCTTGCTTATGAAACAATTTAGAAGTGGCCCTTTATTGTACTAGTACCATGTTGATAAAGTAATTGGACTGAACTCTCACTGTCAAATAAATAAATGCAAAATATGTTGTTCAATGAGAGAACATAAAAAATTGAAAATTAACTAGTATTTCTGCGTTCAGTAGACGCAACTCTTCTTTCATCTCACACTGACTATGGAGTATCACTTATGAGTAAGAGAAAGCATCAAAATAATTAGAGCATTTTTTGATTTAAAACAAAATTAGTGTTTTTTCGACATTCTTGTGGTATTTAGGGTTCCTAGCACCGAACGGTGTAAATTTTTATAAAAATCCGTTCGTAACTTTTGCCGCTATGCACGCAACTCACTTACGTCCCTAGGTAATTTTTAGTAATTTATTCAAATATCAAAGGTAAATTAATGAAACATCAAAAATAAAATCGGTTTTTTTAGTTTATAAAGGTGTGGAAAAAATCTAAAATGCAACTCTTTAGGTAAATACAGTTGACCAGCAGACTCGTAAATAGTATTTACTTCCCTTAATGCATAAAGAACTATTGGGATGACATAAAGTGCCTACTTTGTATTTATGGTTTCGTGTTCACCTTTTTAGATGTGATTTTTTCTTACGGAATCGCCCACGTGCTTGAATTATTAATCGTAAGTTTCTTCTGGGTTACGAATAGTTTTGTGAAAGAGGAGAGATAATTTTAGGAAATAATTCAAGCACTAGAGAGATTATAAATGAAAATTTTATAATTCGTGGTAATGGTGGCAACAAAAACAAGACTTGGTCTGGTTGCGAAATCAATGTTAGATGTTTTAAGAAGAATTATTCCGTTTTTGACGCCATTACTATCAGTGTTACTGAGTAAAGACACTATAACAGCTGTTAATATCCAATGTAATTCCAAACGGTCTTGTTCTTAGCTGCTTTTGACATCATTAATTTGCAAGCTCATACAGTTGGAAAGCTCGGAATTCCTAAGAGTTCTGCTTTTTGTCACTTTGTTAACTCGATAGCCACATAGGTGGCTTTATTCTAATTAAAATATGTTTTTGTATTTTTTTAAATGTAATTGTAAAAAAGGAAGTTACACAATAAAACGTGTTTAATGTCTTTAATGAAGAAAGCGTATCGCAAAAGAAAAACTTGTGTCCCCTTCTCTTCTAACTACATGAACGAAACATAATATACAGCAGTGTGCAATATGGAATGTTCGCGTATTGTTTTCAGGGCCGATATATTCCTTCTTCTAGCTACCCACGGAATCTATATCCAGCACCAAACTTTAAAAACAGTCAGTATTCTTTTGTCTTTGGCCTTCAATGTCCATGTTTCTGCGTCAGAAAGTACCATAGAAAACACAAGAGTTTTTATTATAAGCATCTTTATATCTCTAGGGTAATGTCACTATCCTTCTATGTTTTCTGCAAACTTCTGACTGTTCGTCTGGCCATCTCCTATCTTCGTCTTCTCTCATACGAGCTGTCTTCTTCGTTTGACACCAGATCACCTAGGTAGACATATTCTTTAACAACTTGGCACTGGTCTATCTGCCCTACATTTTGTTTGTTATTTTGTGCTCTATATACTATCATTATTTTTGTTCTTTCATAGTTAATATCTAAACCATATTTCTTGTTTTCATGTTCCATCATATTAAACAACTCTAGCAGTTCTTCTTGAGTATTAGCTAGAAAGACAGTGTTGTCAGTGTACCTCAAATCACTGATTTTTAAGCCAACAACAGCAACTCCTCCATCCCAATCTTCAATTATTCGCCACATAATATCTTCTCCATATGTGTTGAAAGCAGTGGAGAGAGTTATTACGGTTCAAAAGCCGCGTATTGGTCAAGCTCGTCTATTGGCTCATTACTGACTTTTGGTCACCCACGATTTATTGTTTCGCGCAGTTTCTGTGGTGGTATTTGAGATAATGAAAATTTTCTTATATGGGTGTTGGCTTAAGAGCGGTTCTCCTTCTTCCGTCTGTCACTGTCTGCTGTTGCCAATGGTACTTTAGTCAAGTTACCTCGTGCTATGTGAGTTTGGTATGGATATCCGATTATGAGGAGCTTTTGGCATTGATTTACGTAGGAAATAATTTAGCCCTCGTCGTTGACGGATTTTTGAACTAATGGGGTGGTTCGACGCGACACGTGTTGCCCGTCAAGTTTACAGGAAAATTTTATCTCATTTCGTTTCTTCTTTTTGTTCGAGCTACGTAGTGTAATTGCGATCTGTCTTGCAGAAATTCCGGCATAGTCAAACTACGGCTTAGTAAAACTGCGGCCTAGAGCTCTCGTATTCCTGTCTACGGTGTTGGTTGAAAGCAACCCGTGTGCCCTTGCGTCAAAATACTTGTGAGTGGAATCTATAGTATCTGGTGCTGCTCTATCGCATGTTTGTCTGGAATTTTAAGCTAAAGGACGAACTCTCTCTGAAGCCGGATCCTTCCCATCTACTAATTTTTTACCTTGTTGAACTTTTCATTGCGCTGACACCTCCCTTCAGGGGTCCAGTGAGTGCTACTTTTGACTTCGAAATAATATATATTTAAAAGTGTTTCTAGCTGTTTCACACCATTAAATTCTTTGGTGTTATACTGCTGGTACAATTTATTGATCATCCATGATAACCGAAAGAATATGTAATGTAGTAACTGTGATTTACTTCTGTACATACCTGTACTAACACCACCATGCATATATAATTATGGTGTGTATTGCTATACTAGTATTTATACTTCGCATTACTGGTCAATTATAATTGATGCTATTACATTAGATGTTATAGATTACTGCACCCTCATCGATCTGGCATATAATTTTTATTTTAGGTGATCTAGTGATTGATTGCCGTTTATTGAGTTTATGCGTCACTAACTGAACAAATTCGTCGTATAGCAAAACTCATTGGCGTTCTAATTAAGTAATTTTATTTTGTAGTAGAATCCAGCCGTCTCCACTGCATGTTAGCCGGCCTTCGAATTTGCACAAGTAGTCTCGAAGATAATTAGTTTCATTTTGAAATTAGCCCCTCTCTTAACATCACAGGTATGTAATGTTTGGTATTCTATTTATCTGTATTTATGCTTTGCTTTGAGTGTAAAGATTGTGAATTAACACAATTAGGTGTTTCGGTACCCCCATATCAGTAAAAAAATTCAAAGTGTATTCCACTCTATGCTGTCGACAGCTTTAGAGTAGTCGACGAAACACATATATAACGGTTGGCAGATTTATCGTGATTTTTCGATGATTTTGAGCAAGTTTGAGATTTGTTCTCGACTACCGGCTTGCTCTGGAGGTATTTGTCAGTTCAAGTAGTTTCTCAGACTTTCATTAATTATGTTGAGAAAAACTTTACTAGCATGAGATATCAAGACTATTAGGCGATAGTTCTCACATTTTGTTTTTGTATCTTCTTTGTGAATTGGAATAAATATAGTCTTTAGCCAATCTTCAGGCCACATTTTAGTGGTCCATACTTTTTGACATAAATTATGCAGTAATTTTCCTTCACTCTCCCACATTGCTTACATTATTTCCCCAGAGATAGCATTACTAGGTGCTTTGTTTGGTTTCAGTCTCACAACAGCTATTTCCACTTCCTCCTTCATGATTTCCGGTTCTTCTTCTTTAAATAACTTTATGCAATACGTTCTTTAGGCCTTCTAAGATTTCTTTCATCGCATAAACTGCTATACCATTCTCGTTATGAATTCTCCAAGTTCGTGTGATGAACTGCCGGTTTATCTTTTTTATTACATATTTCTTTCACTAAGTTGTTTTTATCTTTCCTGCGTTCACGTTGGATTTGTCTATTAAGATAACTATATCTTCCCTTTTTACAGTCTTTTTCTCGTGCATCTTAGCAAGCGTCTTTCTTCTACACTCTGGAGAGTTTCTGTTGTCATTCAGTGTTGCCGTTTTGCTGTTTCTTGACACCTTTCTGTTGTTATTATGAACTGTTTGATTAATTAGCATATGTTCTCAGGGGATTGATCATTTATTATTTATCAGTGAGGTGAAATTGTTATTGATGTTCTGTTCAAACTTGATTTGGAACTTATGTTGATCTACAGCTGATATTGTTCTAGGAGTCTTTCTTTTATGTGGTTGTTTCAGTTTCAATTGGAGTCTTGTTTTTAGTAGTTTGTGGTCAGAAGCACTTCTGCTCCCGGTAAGGTTTTTCTTATTCTAAGAGAACTTCTCCGGCGTGTTCGAATGAGAACATAATCTATTCGGTTCTTGTTTCCCACCTGGGGATTCCCCAGTGTATATACGCCAAATATGCTGTTGGTATGTTCATTTCAAGTTCCCATTCCATACTTCTCTACAATCCTTAACATGAGCGCATCATGCGTGTTACCGACTTTTGCTTCAAAATTACCCAATATGACAACTTGTCGGTTTGGAATATTGCTTAGGGTGTCTGTTAAGTTAGGGTAGAAGTCATTTATTTCATCATTGGTAGATTCGCTATTAGGTGAATATATATCCATATTAAGTTAAGTGGAATTGGATGGGAGAGTAATCAGTTAGCAATTAAGGGGAAATGCTGAAATTCAATGCATCACCACATCACCAGCGAAAATGAATATACACCTTATTTAGAGTCGGTTATGGCTTGAAACGTATTTATATAACTAAATTACAATCATTACCTATAATGGTATGTGAATGATGTAAATTATCTAAACTGAAAAGGATTAATTTATAGTATCTCCGAATAACTACATTTTCTTGCGACTTTATTACTATCTGTATAGTAATTGTACTGAGAAATATGTACGTTCACAAAGTTCTTTTTCTATTTTCCATCTACTACTAACTACAAAATTCTTAGCCGGTGACATTAGTTGAAATACTTCTTAATAAGAAGTAGCTACCTAAAATTTATTACAGAAATGAACTAAAATATTCCACAGAGTTGATTTGCTTGAAATAAGAAGTACTTCTACATAGTAACAATCTTTAAGAATTGCAATTCGTCATAAGCAATGTACAGATAGAACAATAATATCCTTATATTGGAATTGTAGGCAGACACGAAAATAAATTCACTTTTAAAATGTCATATAAATGTTTGCTGCACCAGTTGTATTACCTATTTAAACTATAAATGCTCTCCCCAATCTCACCTCTAGTTCACTCTTCACAGCGTACTCATTCAAGGACGTACTCCATATAAAGGTTTACGTCATAGATTTAAAGTGAGTTGTATGTTATTTAAAAATTATCTTTTCCGATTACTAATATCTTATAGATAATATTTTGACTTTTAGTATGAAGTAACTAAAAGTTCACAACTTTTTGTGTAAAAACCCAAAAGTTCCTTACTAAACTAAATGTGAGTGCACATGACTAATCAATTAAAGTATCGTGAAAATCACCTCTCTTAGTTTTTCTATAGATTTTTAATTTTTTTCAACTTAAAATATATATCAAAATATAATATTAAATTTTTATAAACTCAATATTTAATAGTATTCTTTAATATCTGAAATACCTTGAGATCATTTAAAAACGGGCAGAGAGTGCCATTGAATTTCTGTTTGAGATTCGAATTTTGGTTAACAGCCATTAACTTAACCTCAAACAAGACATAAACTTTATTAAACGTCAAAAATTACAGTAAATGATCAAAGAGAGTACGTTGGAATTTCTGTCTTAGAATGTTTACTGTAATTTTTGACGTTTAATAAAGCTTATGTCTTGTTTGAGGTTAAGTTAATAAATTGACAAATGGCTGTTAACCAACGTTCGAATCTAAAACAGAAATTCAATGGCACTCTCTGTTCCGTTTTTAAATGATCTCACGATACTAAGAGCAGTACCTGGGAATATATCAAATAAGATGTTCAATGCAATATAATGTAATATATACACTCATAGCACCTTCCTTGTCTAGATCTTGTGCGATATATATAACTATTTTCTCAGAAAATTAATATTTCTAAGCAATAATCAGCCTGTTCTTTACACTAAAGTTAGAGTTACCTGAAACTGCAGATAGGAATAGTCAGCACAGCAAGAAAGTAGCCTAATTTCATTTGTATGTTTCTATTTGAACAAGTCCATTAGCCCCATTTACACCAATAAAAGCCATTACAGAATACCGGGAGATAATTTCACATGTAAACAAAAGTTACAAACCGGTAAAATAAATATAAACATAATCGTATAGTAAGTGAGTCACTTAAATACTACTACGAATCATCGCAGCAAGCTGTGAATGGAAATGTAAACTACACACAGACGGTCGCGTGCCATGAAGTTACTGCGGCAATCAAAATGTTCCCATTTTGTTTTTCATATTTGAGCACTTAGTTGTAGTAATACAACATAACACATCGAGAATTTTTTTTTTCAAACTTAGTTTAGTCAAGACTACGTAACAATGATCTAAATTCTCTATGAGATTTTACTACGAGACTTACAGCATCAATGTCACTGATATAAAAAACAAGAATTTCACATTAAATAACCTACATCAAAGGTTATAATAATATTTTGTGTTGCGCATGTAAACATCATTATAACATATTTGCGTGACAATATAGTCGTAAACATAATAATAATTGGAATTTAACTCAAATGCAAATAATTTTGTAGTACTAATTGATGTTAATTATTGTTAAAACAGTGTAAATGCAGTAAAAATGCAACTAAAAGCAGTGAAATACCTTAAACTTAAATAAAGTAATCTTTATTGTTCATGAAGTTGGCCGCTTACTTTTAATATTAAATTATCACCAGCCTCGACACCGCAAGGTAAATGAGGTGACAGATAATACATACATACAAATCTAAATTGTAAACAGGGTAACTAAATGTATTTGTAGTAAAAACTTTCGGATAATAATAGTATTTCTAAAGGTTACTATGATTACACGCCTCGCTGATCGGGTATTGTCTAAAATTAGATTATTAGTAACACACACAATACTGAATAACTATCAGGAAATGTAAAATTAAGATAAAATTACCGAAAAATAACAACTGCGACAGCGTTATAAATAAAATGTTTTTTTACTTACTACAGTGGAGTCGTCACAAGAGTTATTAGGAATAGAACCCACATTTATTTGTTTAGGCTCAGAGGCTCTATATCTAAGCCATATCTACTTTTGCATCCTCCATCTTTCCAAATTTTGTGTAAAAGTCAGTCTATAAATATTGCCGAGCATTTTCCTGTGCCAGGGCTTGGAAATTATATAATCGACAGTTTTAGACTCTTAAAAAACAGTGTAAGTTACATTTTTCAAACTTCATTACTCATTGTTGCACAAAAAATAATGAAATACTCTTTTGCGTTTTAACTTGGGTATGACGTCAGTTCTCGCCTTCACCTTCCTCCACATACATAGGTATGCGATTAAACGATTTTTCATATTAGAAAAACATGTCATTTCTAAAACTAAGACGTAGGTACTTGCCTTCCATAAAATGCGAGTAAAATAGGTGTCAAAGTAATAGTGCTTTGTACAATCGAGAGGGCGTATGATATGCCCTGAAATAAAGTTTAAAGTATGTAATTTTCCAAATACATTGAGCTAAATATGTGTATAATATTACAACTGAAATGCTGATTATCCTTATTGGTTACCCAAAGAAAAATATCTAACAACAACTTGTTAATGGAAAAAAAAATATTCAAATCATAAAACGTGTCTGTTAAAATTAGTATTTTCGCTGGGATAATAATTACTTAGATTAGAAAATTTGGTTTACTGTCTATTCTAAACATTTAGTGCTGTACTACGCAATGAGAACACCATAAAACTGAGTCTTATAATTTCTTGTGTTTTTGTCAGTCTATGAGTTTTTTTCGGATTTTTTTAATTTAAAAAGATGAAAAAGCCGCATAGGAATAAATCTTGAAAAGTTAAACGTCAAACGTGATTATATTTTATCCCCTCAGTTAATTATATCGTTATTCGGTTGATTTCAATTTTTTATAAAATAGTAGTAAAGAACTTTGCCAACAATGGAATAGAAGTATTAGTAAAACTATTTAACAAGATTTGGGACGAAGAAAAAATACCTGATGACTGGGAAGTAGGAGTGATCTTACGGCTGCATAAGAAAGGTGACAACACAAATTTTAATAACTATAGAGGTATAACTTTGCTGAGTACGATGGTTAAGATATATGAGAGAATTCTGGAGAAAATATAAAAAACTGTAACAGAAGCACATTTAATTGGAAGGAGGACAAAGCGGTTTCAGAAAATGAAGAAGAGTCCAAGACCACATATTTACTATGAAGCAAATGGAAAATAACGTAAGCAACACCATATATGACCATTTATTGACGTCGAAAAAGCATTTGACAGCACCCCAAGAAAAGAATTATGAAACATTCTTAGACAAAGAGGAATCAGCAACAAGCTAGGAAAAGCTATTTACAGTGTGTATAAAAATACAAGAAATTATATTAGAAAGGAAAACTTGGTTCTGAGGAGTTCGTAACCAAAGAAGGATTGAGACAAGGGGGAGTACTGACCCCAACTCTATTCAATCTAGTTCTCGACGACATAATAAAAGAAACGAAAAGTAAAACAAAGAAACTACAAGTAGGGTACAGAAACACTTAGACATCTGGAAGACAGCATTAGAAAAAAGAAACATCAAAATAAACGTTGCTAAAACCAAAGTAATGACAATCGGAAAGATTGAAACTAAGATAACAATAAAACTAGATGGAAAGGATGTAGAGCAAATAGAAGCATTCAAATATCGCGGATGGAAAGGAAGAGGCTGAAATCAACAACAGAATAGAGAATACAACGAAACTTTTCTACACCCTTCATAACACGTTCGTAAGGAAAAAAGAGATAACGAAGAAAACCAAAATGACGGTGTACAACATACAAACCAATCCTAACTTACCGATGTGAAAATTGGGTGTTAAACAGTCAAATGAAAAGCAAAATACAGGCACTGGAAATTAAGTATTTAAGAGGTGTTAACGGTATTACTAGAAGAGACAGTCAGAAAAGCATAGAGAAACAACAGCTAAGGTGGTTTTCACATATAGTAAGAATGGAGGATACAAGATAAACAAAAAGAATAGGGCTAGCGAAATCTACCCAGAAGAGACCAAGAGGAGGACCGAGAACAACATGTGATCAAATAGTGGCAGAATGTCTGAAGGAACAAGGAAAATCCTGGACTGAATTTGTAATTTGTATATGTATTATGGTAAATTGCACCTTAACACCTTAGGGTAATTAAGGTTATTGATTATATATAATAGTAGTTTGTATACTAAGGCATTAAAGTTTAGCTTTTTATCACGAATGTGGATTTAGTTGCCGAGGCCCGTAAGGCCAAGACAACTGACTAACACAAGAACCGACAGAAACGACGACTTACTTTAATTTCCCAATATAATTTTCTTGAAACGGCAGTAAAATATGGCATTATACTGCTGGATTGATGATGCTAAACTGTCACTTTATTGCCAAGATGCAGATAATATTATCTGCCGCTGACGAGCGGCAGATAAAGTTATTATCTGCCGCTGACAACTTTATCTGCCGCTCGAGATCAAGTAATTTTCTTAGAATTTTGTTCACAAAGTTGTAAATAATTTGTTATAAAAACGTTTGAAGAAAACATACTAACGGGTGTCCCAATAAGAGTGCCCGATTTAAATTTTGCACCATTTTTTTTTCTGTGCAAGTGGCAACTCTGAAATTTGACAGCTGCCATCTACAATTGTTCCGATTATTAATTATGGAGCGCTACACAAAGGAACAACGCGTTATCATTGCGAAAACCCATTACAAAAATGGAGAAAATTACGCTGAAACCGCTCGCAAAATTCGCGAAATTTTCGGTCGTGAAAGTGCACCAAATGTGACAACGATTCGAAGAGTGATCAAGAAATTTGAAAAAACTGGGTCGATTATCAACAGTATGCCTGTGCGTCGACGTACCGGTCGGTCTCTCGAAAACATCGCTGGTGTAAACGAGAGTGTCGACGAAAATCCGCGAATATCAATTCGGCATCGTTCACAACAACTTCAAACTTCGAGAAGCACCACGCAGCGAATACTCACGAAGGACCTCCATCTTCATCCCTACAAGGTTCAGCTGACCCAGGAGCTCAAACCAACAGACCACTCACAGCGCCGTCAATTCGTTCAATGGGTGATGGAGCAAAATGAAGTGAATGCCGATTTTTCGAAAAAAATAATCTTCACCGATGAGGCGCACTTTCATTTGACCGGGTTCGTTAAAAAACAAAAATGTAGAATTTGGGGTTCAGAGAATCCTCGCGTGATCCAACAGAAACAAATACACCCCCAACGAGCCACTGTTTGGTGCGGATTTTGGGCCGTATTTTTTTGAAAATGAGGCTGGCAATGCTGTAACTGTCAACGGTTTGCGGTACCGCAAAATGATAACGGAGTTCTTGTGGCCTCATCTGGACGGTATGGATCTGGAACACATGTGGTTCCAGCAGGGCGGAGCAACCTGCCACACCGTGCATGAAACAATCCATTTATTGGAGGAACGATTTCCGGACCGAATCATCTTCCGACATTCCGATGTCAACTGGCCACCGAGATAGTGCGATTTGACGCCGTGCGATTTTTTCCTCTGGGGTTTTGTGAAATCTCACGTGTATGCCAATGCGCCACGGACTATTCCCGAGCTCAAGAACGAGATCCAACTCGTCATCGGTGAGTTAGAGCCGCAACTCTGCGAAAAAGTCATCAAAAATTTCATGAAAAGAGCAAGGGTCTGTGTTCAGAACCGTGGGGGCCATTTGCCAAATATTTTCTTCCATACTTAATCACACTTATTGGGACACCCTTTATATGTTATTCGGAGCAAAAGTATCTTTTTGCACTTCCGGGACTAAAGTATTACTTTAGTCCCCGTAAACAGGGACTACAGTAGATCATTTAATCCCTAGGGACTAAAGTAACTCATTTAATCCCTAGGGACTAAATTAAAAATGATACCGTAACTATGGTAAATTTATGTACACACGAGGTTAGTAGGTTAGGTTTTGTTTGTCATCTGACACACACTGACGTAAAACTTAACCTGCAAATCTCGAATTTGACATATACTGACAATACACTTCAGTACTGCCAACTGATTCAGGCTATCCAGGACCTGCTGCAATTCAGTTTATAATAAATTATAATTGTCAGTTTCCAAATTGACAGATTCCAAATTTTGGAAATGTTTGATGATAATGTTCCCAAAAGTGCAAAAAATAGCGTATATACCTCGGGACTAAAGTGCCTAAATCCCTTGAGTGGTTATTGCCCTCGGGCTTCGCCCTCGAGGCAACAAACTCCACTCGCGGGATTAAATGGTGCACTTTAGTCCCTCATGATATAATATACTATTATGTGGCTCCTAATAACATAATATAATATTTTCTTTAAACGTCATTGGAATGTGACATTATACGGCTGGCTTGATAATGCTAAAGTGTCATTTTATTGCCATGGCATCTAAACGCTACCTCCTGCTAACAGAGGCAGATAAAGTTATCATCTCCGCTGACGAGCGGATTTTGCTACTGCAAGCGGGGTACACTGATCAGTTTCTAAATCTGACATATTAAACGCTGCAATGAATAAATAAGATTTACTCAAGATACTTGTACATAATAAATTGCTAAATATACCTACAAATACTCTCCAAATTAAATCGGGTTGGCAGACGAATAATTATAGATTTTTTTTTTAATTTTGTGGACAATGTTGTTTATAATGAAGTCATAGTAACGCTCTCCAAAGCAAGCTACATTTTTATCACTCTACCCAATCTTCTAACTTAAAATTTCTGGTTTCTTAACGCTGGGGCTGAGCTGCCGGCTACCAGGGGGATCACATGGGGCGGATAGTGAACTGCTGCGAAATAAATAGATAAACTATCTTTCTCTAACGAATAAGAGCTCCCCAACGCATACCGAGTGATTGCCGGTATAAGCGATCCCTCTCTAATTGCCAACAGCTTATGCAAAATTCAATAAGGTGGAAGAGCAAACACAAGTTACAGTAGGTACTCTTTTGTCATTGGAGTGAGAAATTGCTCCAAAAGGCGGAAGAACTGAAAAAAGTTAACGGAAAACCACTTCATCACAGATTCATATGAATATTCCTATTATAGTCATTATGACACGAGAGAAAAACCAGAGTAATCATACTCATCATGGCAGATCCGGTAGGGGAAGAACGACACAAATAGACAGCAAGGCTTCCCAGGTCGTAATCCTGCGAAATTCCTCCAGAGAGTAAACAAAAACAAAATCAGATAAAGACATAAGATACAAAATAGCAACATGGAATGTACAAAACATGTTACAACCAGGTACATTTGAAAACTACATACAAGAAATAAGGAGATTAGAAATAGATACTCTTGGAGTTATGGACACCAAATGGCCAAACAATGGAGAATGCGCCTTCCCAGATGGTATATTTTACTACAGCTGAATTGAAGTTAATCAACCACATAAATATGGAGTGGGAATATTTGTAAAAAAAGGATATTGTGAAATCAGTCATTGTTATGTTCTCGTGGTTAAGGCTAATTAAAGATGTTGTAGTGGAAATATATGTTTATTAAATAAATATAACTTAGACAGATCTCATACAAATAGAAGTTACTGTTAACAAGAGCACAATTCGAATGTCTTAAAACTAACCCAAAACCTTCGTCCGGGTACCTGCCTTTGTCCCTTAGGATAATTCGCAGTTACACAGCGTTGCCAAACCTCTGCTGCACCACATTCATGAACGTCGTAAGGTTCTTAAACAGAATTATCATGATACGAACAATTGAAATCTTAAAATGGAAAGACCAACACAATCGAAATATATGCCCCCACGGCAAATAAACCAGATTATGACTCGAAAAATTCTGTAATGAACTCAATACAGTTTTGAAAACAATAAAGAAACAAAAAGTAACAATAATCCTGGACGATTTTATTTAATTTTTAAGTATGGTAGAATTTTGGCAACAAACATATTACATAATAACAAATACTACTTGATTTAGATTACCAAAAAAATATTGTTCACTTGGACCTCCCCCAGATACCCTGAACAGCATATTGTTAGAAATAAAATCGATCTTCTGCTTATTAATCAAAGATTTCGAAATTCCATCACATCTATTAAAACGTATCCAGGAGCGGACGTAAAATTGCATCACAATCCTTTTGTGGCCATATACAGAGTCCGTTTTAAGAAACAAAAATAAAAGAAGAAAACACTTCCTAAAATTAATACAAAACTGCTGAAAGATCAAACAATACAGATTAAAGTAAAAAGAGGATAAACGGTAGACTAAAGATAAAAAGGACAAGGGATTGCGCCTACGAAAAATGGAACACAATAAAAGATACATTGTTAGAAGTTAGTCAAAACAATTTAATAGACACCAAAAGAAAAGGAAACCAAAAATAGATGACAAAACATATTTTCATGATGGAAGAAAGAAGAAAGTACAAAGCAATTGACATACAAAAGTACAATGAGAGAAATATATCTAAAAATAGAGAAACTAGAAAGGAAATATGATAGTTTTGGAATTCACAAAATGATAAAAAAAGTTACAGGAACAATAAAGAAGAAAAACTACAACATAATTAAAGTAAAGGCGGGAAATGTTATTATAGATGCGGATGAAAGACCTCAGTTATGGCAAGAATATATTAAAGAACTGTTTGAGGACAGAAGAGAATAGATACCGCTAGAAGAAATTCAAAAAGAGCCACCTATTACTAAAAGAGAAGTCGAGTATGCCATTAGATGCACCAAGCAAAGAAAGACACCCGGACCAGATGGTATTCCTGTAGAACAGTTAAAACTCATAAAATATAAACAATTACAAATAGTGGATCTATACAATACCATATATAATACATCCCTTCAGATTGGCTTAGATTAGCTTGCATAATGTTTCCAAAGAAATTCAAGGCAAGAGAATGTGCAGATAATCATACAGTAAGTTTAATGTCGCGCACGTTAAAGGTCTTTCTCAAGCTCAGACGCTGTTTTATAATATTGGTTCCCAAGTTTTAATTGATTTCGTACATTCAAAGTTATTATTTGTGCCAGTTGTTGGGTTTTATTTATTCGCCAGCGTGCAGAGCCAAATTATGCATAATATCGTAAAGTTCCAAAGCAAGAAGAGAGAAGAAGAGAGAAAGAAGAAAACTGATCCTGAAGCTTCGCCCATTTGTGTTCGACTTTGAAGCGATATATAAGTATAGAGCGGCCCTTGTTTGTGGCATACAAGAAGGTAGTAGCAGTTAAAAACGTCCGAGGAGGAAATTACGAGGTTGGCGTCCTTGGAAAACGTGATCCGGGTCCTTGGTCATCCCATGTTGCAGTGGACGGAAATGGATTTGTAAAGCAGAAAGTAAAACAGTTGCCAGTTAGCGTCATCTATGACGTAGGGAGAAGACAAATGCAGATTATCCCAAGCAACTTGATTTGTTAAATTGTATTGTTATTGTTTACCTCAGGCAAATTTATTAACTGTTGGTCGATTTACGTTCAAATTACGCTAAATCTTTGTCTGTTCGATCAGCTCTGTCTTTTGTCAATTTTTGAAGTTTCTGTCACTCATTTAGAAGTGAGCGTTTGCTATACTAGGATTAATTTTATACTGTGTGTTACAACCTAACTCTTTGATGTTGAGTTCTCAAAAGCTAGCGGGCGCATTAATTTTGATTTAGTTGCCAATAATTAAAATACAAGAGACAACATACCATTAATTATTGCATTTTATAAAAATTATTATAATTTTTAATAATCCTGAGAGAGGTAACAATTCACATTAAAACTTGTAGTATTTGTGATAAGCTATTTTATTTATTTCAATATATTATTATTACATACTTATCCCCAACAACAGGTGGGGAATAATAATAATAATAATAATACAATATAATTCGAAATTATGACTATGAAAAGGCCTTTGACAGCATAAAACACGGCAAACTCTTTAAATTACTACAAGAGAGTCAATTATATGATCAAGATGTGTGAATAATAAATAATCTATATTGGCATCAAACCGCCACAATCAGCTCGGAATTAAGAACATCGGAAGACAACATCAGGAGAAGAGTGAGACAGAGATGCGTCTTGTCCCCACTATTGTTTAATTATTATTCAGAAGCCATTTTAATCTCTCTCCAACAGAAATTAGGGGATTGATATCAACATAAAGGTAATAAACAATATTCGTTACGCCGACGAGACATTGGTTTTAACCGATAACATAGACGATCTTCAGACACTATATCAGAAATTAATCGAGTCAGTCACGAATACGGACTTAAAATGAACTACAAAAAAACCAAATACAATATCAATTTAGATTCAAGACCGATCGAGAGAGTAACACAATATCAATATTTCGGTACGTCGATTAACGAAGAACACGGCCAGGCCCAAGAGCTGAAAAGTAGAGTTGAAAAGACCAAAACAGCTTTCTTTAAAATGAAATAACTGTACACCAACTAACACCTAAATCTTCAGCTGAGACTCAGAATGGTCAATTGTTATGTAATCCCGATACTCTTATATGGATTTGAGTCCTGGACCCTCAATAAAGAAACAATAAAAAGGTTAGAATCATTCGAAATGTGGATTTATCGGATCTATCTAGGGTACAAAATATTAGCAACGAAAAAGTATACCGTGTCAATAAAGATAGAGAACTCCGAATCTTAATTAAAACCAGAAAACTCGAATTTGTCAGACATATTATGTGGGGTGAAAGATACCGCATACTACGGCTGATAATGGAAGAGAAGATCGTGGGAAGAAGGTCGCAGGGCAGAAGACGTACGTCATGGTTAAGGAATCTGAGAGAGAGGTTTGGATCCACCTCCCTACAACTGTTCAAAAACGCAGCATCGAAGACGAAAATAACCGTAATGATCATCAACCTCTAAAGATAAGAGATGGCACAACAAGAAGGAGGTTTTTAACATTTCTTAAATAATTTGTCAATGTTTGAAGAAAAAATACTATAATGTTATTCGGAACAAAGGCATCTTTTAAGTGACTCGGCTAGACTTACCTGCTTTGCAAGCTCAGCAGATAAACCGTCCAGCCACGCCACATAAAGTACAACTTTTGCTTCTAATAACATAATATACTATTATATCGCAGATCCAAAAAAAAACTGTTCCCCAGCGGGCTGTGTAAATTCAACGTATGAATAATATGTTGATGACACTGTACGTCAATGTCAAATTCGAGGTTAGCAGGTTAGGATTTGCGTCATTTTGTGTCATAACTGACGGAATAAAACTCAGTAGTCTTCTCCACGTACATTTCTTTAAATTGGCGACATGTTTCGAAACCAGACTGATTTCATCTTTGGGATATAATGATCGTCTACAGAGGCATATGGTTAACAATAATGTACATAGTAAAGACATTCACTTACTGGTAATAAAACCTCGTGTTACATTTGTAGGTTAAATAGAGGTTAGGTTAAAACGTTGAAGACGAGGTACCAATAAAATTCAAAAAAACACACCACATTGGAGAGAAAAAAATTAATTAGCCAGCAAACTACGTTATAAAGATCGTTGTGCTTGTTAATACATTACAATATAAAAATTAAAAAATTAAAACAAGTTAAGTAGAAACTGACGTTGAAGACGTCAGTTCTAAGAATGAATTTTAATACAAAAGTAACTAGAAAACAGGTCAAAAATCCCTATATTCAGTAACACTGAAATTACCGGAGAGGGTCAAAAAGTAGAAGAACAAAGTGAAAACCAAAAATGGCAAGAAATCAGCAAAAGACAAAACAACTATTTAATATTCACTTATAATACCATGAGTAGTCAATGTTATGTCGACTATTTTTGCTGTGGTGTCACGAATGTTCATTGAGCCCAAGCAAATCTAGCAACAAACTATGCAATTTCTATAGTAACAGAACACTAATATTGACTTTTTCTAATAAAAATCAAATTTGTTTAAAATAGTCACTTTAATACCTTCTAGGAAGATATATCCACTGATATTTTTTGATTTTCCAAGAAACGTCAGAATTCTAGATTTTCGTTGGTCATTTTTGACAGATGACAGGTGAATTGAATAGTCAGGAAAATATACCTGATGGTATCAAAATCTGTGACTTCATTGAGTGGACATAATTTCAAAAATTTCTAGTAAATCCAACAAACTACCTTTGTTAGCTATATGCAAAATTTTGTAATTTTTATTAGGATCAAAGTCCAAAATGTGATTAGCAAAAGCTGATTTATTAGGTTGGTCGATATTAAAGTTGTTGTTTATAATGCAAGCTGAATGTTCTTTGATTCTTTTTTTTAAGTATGTCCAGTTTGACCAATGTAAAACAGTTGCAAAACAAACAGTTGGTACAGACGGTAGACACCAGATCTTTCTAGTAAAGGGGTAAGATGTTTATTGAAGACTACCAATTTCTGAAGAGAATTGGTAGTAGAAAAGGAAATTTGAAAATTATATTTACTTCGAATGTTTTTTATAGACATGGAAATATTACCATAATAAGGGATTGAATAAAAAGTTTTGTTTTCAAAATTATTGATAGGGGTTAGGTTTGTTGAACATTTTATGTGGAGTTTATAATAAATGGGTAAAATAAGTTGAAGAGGATAACCGTGACATTTTTGTAAAATTTCTGTGAATAACAACAATAATTTTAGCAACAATTAATAGGCGAACAACAGTAAAAAGAAAGTGGTGGTGCACTACACCTTTCAGGTAAAACTTAAATCATTTTTAATTCAGCAATACATAAGCTAATTTTCATAATTATTTCATGGGGTTTTCTGTGCGCTTACTTCTGGGACACCGTGTAGAGGTTATTTATCTTCTGCACTATTATCGGCTATGGCCTTACCGACACGTGCACGTTTTGCCTTGTTTTAGGACGTTAGAAAAAGAAAGCTGTATCTTATTAGCCAAGGTTCTCTAATTTGTGCTCACACGAGTAAGTCAATTACCTTTATTCATTTAGTACATTTCATTTAATAATAAAAAGGCTTCATTACTGCCTTACTGAATGGGACCCATAGTCGCCCACACGCTCCATTTAAACACACCCTTACAAATCAAGTTCTTGATGATTCGGTTGACATGACACTTGTGTTTGATAACTGTGAACTTTTTGTGTATGACCTAACTCGTGTTTGGTTGTGGGTTTTCGTCTTCTAGCAGTAGCAAACTTGTAGTCATTATTTCTGTGATAATGGTTTACTTTCTTTAGTGCAGCAAAAGTTATAAATTCGTCCTACATTTTAAATACAGCATGCGCCGCGGGCTAGGGCTACTCTGGAAGATAATATACTCTCAAGTGTGCGAAAAGGTTGTACCGCCACTGAGTTCAGTAAATTGAATTTTACGGAATCACAAACTCCATCCGCTCCATATAGAACTCAATCAAGAGTTAAATGCATGACACAGATTTTTAAAACAGCATGCATGTTTGTCAAATTGTGATGGAAAAGGTGGAATAATGTTCTTTTCACCCATAAGGCAAGCTTTAAAAATAACGGTGTAGTCAATCGGCATAATATGCATTATCGTACCCACATTGGATAGGTTAATTCAAGTTTCAAAATCAATGGTCACCCAAAGTTCGGGGAAACGTAATGGAAAATTACTTGTACGTTGTAGGCCCGTATATTTTCGAGAATCGCCTAACGGGTGGAACTTATTTTCCAATACCATCAAGAAATGTCGAACTTGCAAGCGACAGTTTAGCTGTCAAAGTATTTCTTCTACTCACTAGTGAGGAAATATACCTATTTTATTGTTACGTTTGTGACAGTAACGGACATTTCGCAACTTTCGCATCGTTTTTTGTATGAAAGTTGACTATTGCCGTTTTCCCAATTTAGCTGAGTAAAATTATTAGCCAGGCTAGCGCAGAAAGAAAGCCCATTTGAATGCCACTACTGCGCAGATAATTACAAAATAGTCTACTCTACATGCAGCGGTAACATATTGATATGATCATGAAATGACAAAGCATTTTATAACTAAATAATAATAAAATAGCTTAATAATGATATTCATAAAAGGATATTGATTGGGATGACTTTGTTTTATCATTGGAATTACTATTTCCTACAACGATATTTGCAGTTCATTTGTAAATAGTCCAGTTGTGGTTGCAATTGTAATTCAAATCAATGGAAGGTCAAGATTTATTTAAAAGAAGTAATTATTATTATAAAATGTAACACAAAAGTTCAATTCTTACATATTTGGTTTATAAAACGGTTAATGTCGTCATGTAGTTGGAGAAGTGTTAACCTAAAAATGATGATTAATGACAATTAGAAAAGTAGGTAGTAGCAGTAGGTATGATTCGCCAAAAATTTATTTGAATGCGATTAATTATTATGCATTATAGATTTTCTTTGTTTATGTTCTAATTACATTTAACAGTAACCCAGAGATATAAGAGTCTAAGAACAAAAGTTATTACAATGGAATGCTTAACTGGGTGCAAAAGGTAAAATTCAGAGCCCATTTTATAAAACCCTGGGAACAATATTTAATTTAAATTAAATTAAATAAAAGCTCTAAAACCACAGCAATATTGAAATGGTATTAAGCCCACAATTGGGCTCTGTTTTCAGTGCAAAATATTTAACCAAGTCAATAAAGCACAGAGTTAGGATGTTTTATATAATTGCAAATTTAAACAATAATCAAAGTATTAAATGCATGGATAATGAGATGCGAGAAGGAATCATTAGTAAAATAAAAGCACGCAAAAGCAAAGCATATTTCAGATGGTTTGAATTTGGCTTTTGAATAAAGTAATATAATTAAAATGATAGATTGGTGTACATGTAAACCAAGACCAAACGGAAGTAATTGACACAAAAGGTTGTTATGTGCATATAAATAAGCGTAATTATCAATAAAATCAAAGGACAGTGAAAATTGTGAGCAATCTGAAGGGTACATGAAGAAAAGGATAATCTAGAAAATTGCAAAGAGCAATCCTGAATGTAGGCAACAGAAGAGGAGCAAACGACGTGAAAATGGAGGACTCGGATACCAATGTATTAAACGTTTGTGAATGCAACGCTAAAGAACAATACTAGTTATAAGCAAAAGACAATATTTTAGAATTAAGAAAATGTTATATTTTTAATTTATGTAATCAAACTTTATTTTATTTGTGGTTTATTATCAAAGCTAATTTCCAATTAATAGTAGAACACCGTATCATAGCAACCTGATGCTTTTTTGTTATTAACAGGGAAAATAATTGAAAATAGAAATTAATGTATTTTGTCGAATTTGTGCTCCAATTTTAAGTAATGTTTTTCAATAATAACAAAGTATTTTACCACATAAAAAGTACCCACTGTTATTAACAAAGTGTTCATCCAGCTGTGGAAGTGTTTGTGGCAGTTTCCGCCACGATAGAATTAAATTTGAATATCTGATCTTCGAGTGGACATCGGCAGCCGACCAGCTGAAACGTCCGAGGGTCGTTTCCAACCAAGTTAAGCATAGGAACCCAGGGGTTAGCAGTCGGGGGCATCAACGGGGTCTGCAAGAACGTCGCTGTCAACATCTGCGGCTAGGAAAGCGGAGCCCGAGGCAGAAAACCGGGAGCGTCATCTGCGACCAGCATGGAGCCGAACTTCACGAGGTAGGATAGATCTGTAAATTGAGGGTCAGCGTACGGGAAAGCAATTAAAATCCAAGATTAAACCTTGCCGAAGAGGCCTATCGCTTTTCCAAAAGTCCAGCTACGCCGTAAAGGTCCGTAAAAGCCTTGGCGTCAGTAAATTTTGCGCAATTGGCCAGAATCAAGCATCATAAACAAATGAATGTTGGCGTGGGTTCTACGTCATCCTGAAAATAACGAAGGTGAGGGTTTAGTTGCCATGCTGAATATTCTAATTAATTGCCTAATGCTTTCACGCAAAATTTTACGATTTTAAACGTTCACGCTGTACGCACAAACCATTTTTTTGTGTTCATCTGTCAATTTATGAGGTTGTAAATTATCTACTAAGAACGAGCAAATGAGCTAAGTTGAGACAAATAACCTAAAATTTGAGAATATAGTTCATTTCAGAACTTAACCCTAAGATAAGCAGTTTTCGTGTTTGCCGTGAGCTAAGCGTATTAGATATTGCAGTTAAATAAAATAGAAAGAGGGGCAATCAACCATTTTATTTGTGCAATTAATTATTATTACATTCCATTTTAACCAACCTTAAATTACTGGCAAAGTGGGCACAGTATAAAAAATTAAACTGAGAATTGTGTATAGATTTGTCCTAGTTTTAACTTATATTAATTTTGTACCAAAATAAGTAAACAATAGGCAGTTCATCGCAATATATATAAGTTTATAACTAAAATATTTAACAGCGCTGGTGGTCTAGTGGTAAGAGTAACAGACTCGTAATCACGGCGATCAATGGTCCCGGGTTCAAACCTCGGGGTAGGCACGAGTGTACGTGAAAAGACGTGCAAAAATCAGTCATTCTCAGGACTAACCAGGCACATCTGAGGACGAGAGTAAATCAAAAACTTCCGAAACGTCGTGTGATAAACACCCGAGATAATGGAAAACGACCGATAAAACATATCATAATAATAGACCACTGCCAAAAATGGCATCATTCAGAGAGCAATAAGTTATTAATGTCTTATTTGGTTGATTGTTTAAATAAAGTTGTTTCGTGCCTTGTCTTTGGCTTTTATTTAATTAAAATCTATATAATTGAACTCTATGGATTGCCGATTATTTTAACAGTTTAATCATAAGTGAAGCTACGGTTTCTTCAAATTATGTTTTCCATTGCCCACTTTGGGAACAAATCTCAAATTATCTTCAAAATACTCAGTTTTGGTACAAGACATGCTGAGTAAAGTTTAAAGATAATTTTAAAAAGTTCCGTTTGAAAAAAATGTGGTTATGGTTGTTTACAACCCTCAAGTTCAAGAATTAACCCTGTATAATAAAATCCAGTGTTTCTTCCGTCACAACAAATTAGAGATTCTTTGCTAACATGGTACAGCTTTATTTTTTCTGAATTCGTAAAATCAAAGCGACTGTAAATATTTTTTTAAACCTTTAAGTGCTATTTTTATAATAAGAAATGAATAACTTTGAAATTATTAGTCAGAATTTCAAAAGTAAGATGTGCACGTATAGGTGAGGTCATAGCTGATGATATGGTGAAAAATACAAGGTGTTCCGTTTAATAATATGAGTTTGTATTGTCCCTCTCACACGAGTCGACTATGTCTGCTTTTAGAATGTAAAGCTAAATAGGGCACAGAATGTTTTGTCCAGCTTTAATAGTAAAGGAGTAATAAAGCCTTTGCAGAAGGTTGAGACACCATGTATATAAAACAATCGTTTGTACAATAAACCAAGTAACAACATATAAACAGCAGAACAATTCTCTTAGTAAATATTTACGAAATAATAAATTATTTGATGTATTGTATGCAAAACAAGTGTTAGTGTCAAGTGGCAATAAAAATTTCACTCATAATAAAAGCTTTAATCATTATGATAAATGAGGTCTTTTAATATTTTATGAATAACTACATATATTTCATAACTTAACAACAGAGCTTTGGCATGAAAACAATATCTTAGGGTCTGTAAAATAATTACGAAAACCATTACAAACCAGCTCAAAATGCGCACTGTTATCAATATCCACTGAATATCTGTTTCTATCTATTTATTTCGCATTGTAGAAAAGTGACCAATTATGTAAAAAATAAAATAAATAAGTTTAGAAGCTGGACACCTCAGTAGATGTCCCGAAAATGTGAATTGAACAAAATATGTCTGTTGATTAAAACCATATTCATATTACTCATCGTATTTACATAATTGTGTTACTTCAAAGAGGGATATTATTCGAATTGATTATTGCCAAATGTCAATTAGTGGACATTTCTTAAACAATATTAAAAGATGTACCGTAAATGTTCCACATTGTTCTTAACAAAAATTTTAAAACTTTAAAATATACAAGTTAAAAAAACATGAACTTTTTATTTTGTTTATCGAAATTACCGATTCCAAAACCGCAATTTGAACAACATTCATGATTAGATTTATGCGGCAAGAGCATTTTTGAGTTGTACATAAATATGTTGCAGTTAGATCTATAGATATATAAAGTTGAGAGGTTGTTTATGTTGTAAAAGGGAAAGAGCGCCTTATAACTGATTGGCTTAAATTTGGTGAAGCATCCAGAAGAACTTGCCACTTTTTCTTTAATTGCCAAATCCGATATTCGTCTTTGTACATACCACCGGCCAACGTTTTAGCCAATCCTCGGCAAAATTATTAGTTAATTCTGATGCTGATATTGTGTACTAGTGATAAGACACCGAGAATGACATTCTGCGAGAGTAGCTGAGAGTTACATCCAAAATTCTCTTCAAGATGAAATGGACATTGCAAATTAAATACTTGCAGAATGTTCATGACCAAAGCTAAGACTGTTAACATAATAAAAAAACCATGGCAGTTTGTACGTTCAAATTCCCAAGAACATTCATGAAAAAATCTTTAATAAATGGGTATTGACAGGACAACCTACGAAGTGTGCAAATTAGACAAGTGTGATGTTATGAACGTCAAATTGCTAGACAGTAACGAACGACTTGTTAATAAACAATATCGTAAATAATTGAGATTCGCTTTTCAGGGCAGCAATTCAAAAGAAGCCAATATTTCGAACAGATTTATTCTTTGCTCAAGCCGAACTGCAATAGAGTTTATAGTCGTAGAAAATTTCAGCACAAATGTGCTTTACTTACGAAAAATAAGGTTAATACTTCAAAAAATCATTTTGCATATTCATACTGACTAATTTTTGGATGGTAACTAAGCAGCTCAAACGGCTTACTGTCTGGTGATTTTTGAGCTGTTTAGTTACCATCCAAAAACTAGTCATTATGAATATGCAACACATTTTAATCTGTTTGTAATTGATTAATCAATTAACTGTGATATAGTCGGACTACGTTAAGTATTGTTTTTAATCTTTAACCTGGTGTAGCAAACAAGATATGCCTGTTTATGTTCTTTATTGCCAATTATGAAGTACTAACCTCACTTTTTTATAAGTAAAGCACATTGTTTTTGCTATAATTCTCTACAACTGTAAACTTTATTGTAATTTGTTTTGAGAAAGGAATAAAGCTTTCCGAAATATTGGCTTCTATAAGAAAAAGTGTTTTTTAATTGCTGGCCTGAAGAATAAATTCCAATAATTTTCTATATTGATTATTAACGTCAATTTATTGAAAAACAAAAAATATGTAGGAAAAAAGTAATTCCAAGTGTCAACTCTAAGCAAGCATAACGTAATAGTAATCTAAAAGAATATTTTTTTATTAAAATATAAGGATTCAATCCAGTAAATTCTTCTAGCCGACACAAAATAAAAACTTGGATTCAAAATTCAATGGAATTACATGCGTTGCTATGATTTCATAAACATAACATAACATTATATTTAGGTTATTTGCAGGAAAGCTAATAAAATACTCGTATTTTAATAGCTATATCTAAAGAATCATTTGTAGCTATAGGTAAACAAATAATAAAGAATATTAAATCTTCACGACGTTGTTTTTCTTCGATGTGAGAAGCCACGGTCTCCAGCCTCTATATGACCTGAGTAAGGGTTACCACCGTCTAGAGTAATTATCTATAAATCAGCCGAAGCATGCCGTAATAGCCAGAAAACAAACACAACGTAGGGTCCTACACAATATAGAGCTTAAACGAAAGCTTTCGTATAAGGTGTCAGCCGATATCTTTTGCAGCTGTTAGAAATGTAGTGGGACTAGTGGTAGTAGTGGTAACAGGATATTCTTGCACATGGCATAACAAGAGCAGAAAACTATGTTAAATCTATAACAGGGGGATTAGGGATTAGCCCAAAAGCGCAAACTAATTTAATTTAATATTTATGAGGTTGGTATTCAATTAAAGTAACACGCGTTGAGGGCAGTTGCAAAAACTCCGTGATAAACTCCAATTTAAAACTTAACTGGTAAAAGATTAAGCAGTCGTGGAGTTTGGAATGGCAACCATCAATTAACGCAGCGCCGCTCTGGCAAGTTAGATTTTTTGTCATTGGTTGGACACCGCGATTCGAAATAGAGGGGATTTTGTAATTTGTATAAAACGTATCTAAATAATACTTCAGGGGAAAGAAAGCCAAGTCTGGTGCATGTGGTAGTTGTACGCGTAATGCGGAGAACTACTGTAACAGATCGCAACTTGTTTAACCCTTACTTGATTCGGTGCAGCACAATCTGACATTGCAGGGAAACCTATTAGTACGATTATGTGCGCACCAACTCCTTGCCCCTCTCTTACCTCACTAGGTGTAACACAGTCCGACGCCGCAGTAACCTACACCACACTGGCAGTCGGCCTTTTTTCATGTTAGACGAGCCACCGACAATTATCCGACGTTGTTTTGGCCTTCGAAACACCGCAGAGCTTGTAAAAGTATGTAGTGCATATACACTTGGTCATAATATAGAATATTAAATCTCCACTACGTTATTTTTTTTCGATGTGAGAAGCGAAGGTCTCCAGCCTCTATATGACCTGAGTAAGGGTAACCTAAGTAACACCATCTAGAGTAATCATCTATAAGTCGAACATGCCGTAACATTCAGAAAAGAAACACAAGGGTCATACACAAATTAAAGTCAAACAGGGTGCTCACAGCTACACCGTATGATTCAATACATTTCCATTCTAGTTCTGTGGGAACAGAAGTCATGTAAAAAAGTGTTCGTTGCGTTGGGTTATATGTTTCAGCTGGTATTATTTAAACCGGACAAACAGAATTACATGTGTGCGAACAAAGTCTGCACGCACATTTAACTTCTCTAAAAATAAAATGTATTCAATCACCTAATATAACAAAAGGATTCGCTTTGATACCGGAAAGGAATAGTTATTTACCTAACAAGTTCGGGAAAATTCTTCCCGAAGGAGTTAGGTACAATGTTTTTTGTAACGAATAACTGAAAATATTTTAAAAAATAAAAAAATAATTATTTAGTGTTTTACTAATTTACTGAGTTGACAGCACAAATCACTAAACTTTTATCTACGCACCTGTTAGCTTTTGTCGACGTTTACAGCGCCGCTGGTGTTTGCAGGCGCAATTAAACCAACGAGGGAAAATCCTCTGTATAATAAAGGAGAACGATCCACACGTGTGTGTCCCGAAGGCTCCCCTGGCGAGGGGCGGAGCCCCGAGGGCCCCCTTGAAGAGGAGGCGGAGCCCCGAAGGCCCCCTTGGAGATGGGCGAAGCCCGAGGGCCCCCTGGAGAGGGGCGGAGGCCCGAGGGCCCCCTTAAAGATGGGCGAAGCCCCTAGGCCCCCCTTAGAGAGGGGCGGAGCCCCTAGGACCCCCTTGAAGAGGGGAGGAGCCCCGAGGGCCTCCTTGGAGATGGGCGGAGCCCGATGGCCCCCTGGAGAGGGGCAGAGGCCCGAGGGCTTCCTTAGAGATGGGCGGAGCCCCAAAGGCCCCCTTGAAGAGGGGCGGAGTCCGAGGGCCCCCTGGAGAGGAGCGGAGGCCCAAGGGCCCCCTTAGAGATGGGCGAAACCCCGTGGGCCCCCTTGGAGATGGGCGGAGCCCCGAAGGCCCCCTTGGAGAGGGGCGAATCCCCGAGGGCCCCCTTGGAGATGGACCAACGTAATAGGCCAAAAACTTGGTGGTAAATTGAATAGAATAGACCGAGCAATAGCGCGCGCAGCCTTGTTTATTATAAAAATTTACAAAAAACAAATTCCCCTAGTTTTTGTTGGAAAGTAAAAAACACCGCAGTGCGGGAAAAGTAAGTTTCGGCGCAACGGGAATGACCGGGAAATATGAATTTTGAAGTCATGAGTACAAAAAGTTTATTTAACTTTTAATAGAATACATATTATTAAATTAGAGAAATAGCAATCTCAAACATTTGCTAAAATTATTTTAAAATAGAAAGGTAGACACTGTAATAAACAAGTTAACATGCTGATTAATGCTGCCGTAATATATGAAAGAAATGCAGTGTGATGCAGATACATACAAAATTGTCTTATTATTGTGACGTATTGGGTGATGGCAGGAAATACTAATCTGTTTATTATATAAGAACTAGCTATAAAATATTCACGAAATATAGCTACCCTACGTAAAAATAATTTAATTTCGATTACATATACTATATTTAAGTTTTCTTATTCATATTTTATAATAAAAATCTTAGACTAAAGATATGTATTTGCAAAAATATAAATTAGTCTCTTTTTTCAAGTGTCAGAAATTATATCTGCCATCATTTTCAGATAGTAATTAAGAAGACGTCTGAATATTACTAGAAAAAAACATAACCTCAAGAAATTTAAAAAACAGGGTTTTCCAAAAAAAATGTGGTGACCTTTAAAATAATTATTCTAATAAATAAACAATACGTAGATGGAGAAATGTCTAACCTATAAAAACCGCCATACGCCGGTTAAACCGCTCTTTATTCCCCATTGAAAGAAAGGTAGCTAATGACTTCCAACTACAAAAACTAGTCACAATTTTCACCCAAAATAAAACACATTAACCTTTGACTCAAAGAAACAAAGAGCTCCTCAGAAATCCTTATTCATACATTGTCGTACCACAGCCATTAACTGGTTACTTTTATATTGCCAACTTTCTCTGAATCAGCACTGTGTGCCGATGCATTAACGGTGAGTTTCCACCCAATCCATTATAACCAGATATTCCCCAATTAATCACTTTATTCAGGTCGACAAACAACTGCGAGGCTGTTCAGTGTACTTAAAGTAATTAAAGGATTGGGCAGCACCAAGGCTTTTAAATTTAGGTTAGAGCTCTAGGAGTCCCTGCGAAAAGTTACATAAATCTGCACTCGCCTACCGTGATCGGAAACTCTTCCGCGTTTCCTAGCCCGGATACTAGTTTGTGGGAATTAGCATGCAATTAAGCAACAAATCTGACCTTTACTTTAGAAATCTTTTCTTATTCGTGGTATACTTATTTTAATAACATAAGTTAGATACAAGTAAACAAACCAAATTGACCAATGGAAAACAATTGTAAACAGGAAAATCCCCCATCAGACATTTGTTCCCAGTTGATAAATAACAAATGACTGTCTTAAAATGAATGCACCATCTATAAAATAATCGAGCGAAGCATATTTAATTAGAAGCATCATCTTAGCGTCATAGTAAACACAAGAGCAAACAAATGTTTAAATTTCTACAAAGTATGACTTCACATCAGAATTATTTTAGTAATCACCATCAACAAAAGTTGCTCATTTAGTAAACATTGCTAATTTTGCTTGCAAGGGATGTTGAGGATATTAAAAACCTACATATTATTACACCATATTTCCTGATTCATTGTTTATATGTATTATATTTAAAGCTAGACTTTAGCATCGACCAAAGGTTGATTTAACTACAAACAAGGATCATCTATCTTTAGTCCCATTCTATACACTCTCATTTCCGTAAAAAAATACTACTCACGTTCACGTATAATACCATTTTAGTTGTCCATAAACAAATATGATTATGTAATAGATACCAAGAAACTTCTAGAAAGCGCAGCAATCTCTACCTTTTCTCTAGTGTAATTTTTGATTTACATTGTTTCTTTACACTTCAACTAAGAGAGCCCTTGCATGTTATTTTTTATCATATTTTAAGCACCAATCGCTATACATATTTGTATGTTTGATGACGTAGTTAGAATTTGGACTGTGTTGTTAACTATATGGTTGCACCTGGAAAGCTCCATATTGCATCATAGAAAACGTTATCATGTTTGAATTTAATTCATATCCTGTTATAGACACTTGTTTACATTCTTCATCATCAATCTTTGTGCCTCTGCATAAATTTTTACTCAAATCATTGCTTTACTATATGATTACCATTACTTACCGTATCTTCATTCGAGTATGTTAATGTAAATACCATGCTTCAGGCATTACACATTTTCAATCTTTTTTAACACTCTTGTAATTATTTCGTCATCTTTCTTCATTCTGTACGTTCTAACCTTTTTCTTTATTAACTTTTTTAAACCCAGTATATTGGTTTCTTCTATTCATTTTATCTAGTTCTCTTTCTTTTATTTCAAGTTTACCATTGCACTTCTGCCTGTCTCTGGAGTACGAACCAAGCCTTCTCTAGGCCCTATACGTTGCTATCTGCTTCTCTCAGCTCCAAAACTTGTCGAATCTTAGCTTCAAAGACGATCACATAAAGGCGAAGCTCCAGGCCTAATTTATTCTGGAACTGCACTCTAGAATACTGCCAATTTAACCAAAGCTGATCTCCGCACAACGGCAATAAATAAAACGCAACAACTAGGCACAAATTATTTACTTTTATAGGCAAAATTTATTAAAATTGGGGAGCCAAACAACACACAAGCTTTCAGCTGGGCGTCCCCAGCAAAACACAACAAACGACGCTCTAGGTCACCATAGCAACATGATTTACAATTGTTTTCTGTAAGTGTACATTCTTTGATCATAATTTATAATTATTTTTCTAAATATCATTCAGGAGACTCTAACCATACAATATACTTTCTCATTTTTAGTTAACAAACACTGATTCACACCACTAGCACACTTTTCTAATCTTCATTTATTCTCAGATTACTTCTTATATGCTCTTTGCCTTATTCTGTGCCTTTTTGAAATGCTTTATAGCTGCGTCATCGATTGTTAGCATTTCGATATGAATGAAAACACTGCATTAAACCTATGTAACCCTTCGAAACACCTTTGTACTAAAGCGATTTCATTATCGTGTCCTGACGTTACACAATTAATCTGTCAGTCATAAAATTAGCTACAGTTGCCATATTGAGCACAAAACTTGAATACAAGCAGAACGCAACCCTGACGATGTTGTTATATTCAATTACCAACCTCTGTTGATTAATTACAGTTATTGCTAATCATGCTTTATGTAATTATCAATGTTTAATAGTGACTCTTATTGTTGCAATAAATGCAATACCAACTCTAGCATTAAACTACCCTTTCTCTTCCTTACAGCTGGACGACGATCTGTAACATTTTTTATTAATCTGTTCGACTTTCAATTGTTTTAATGATTTTATGTGGTACACCTTTTTTTTCATTAATTTAATTCATTTTATCTTATCCCGCCAACTTTCTTTTTTAAGTTTACTTACTGACTTTTCCGCGTCCCTCTTCTACCTTCCAGTGTCGAGGGCTGGAGTATCACTCCAGGCAATTTTTTTTTCATGGTTTCCTATCCTTGGCGCACCTCATCGCTTCTGCCCAGCAGCTGCCTCTCTTTTTAATACTTTTTCTATGGCTTTATTCCAGGATGTCGTGGGCCTTTCCCTTCTTTCCTTTTTTGCCTTACCCATTTCCCAAACCACTTTTACCAATCGGTTTTCTTTCATCCTTAACAGGTGACCTAGCCAGATCAGCTGTCTGCGTTCTTTTTTAATCTATGAAACATAAATATACAGAGGTATATTCAATTCCAAAAAGCATTTATTAATATTCCATATTTAAGCATTTCATTTGTTATAGGGTCTGAACACGCGGCTTTTTTATTATTTTTCCTGTTTATCTCATTTTTCTATAGTTTCTGCTATCTCCGTATCAGATTTTTTCTTATCCATAAAGAACGAGTTCTAATTCTCGTGAGTATGGTTGCCAGTAATTCGATTTAATTCGTCGTTTTTTAAATTTCTGTATTTGTTTGTTGAATATAAAAATTCTAGTTCCCGGGAGATTTATCTTTTATTAAATTTAAGTAGGCTTTTTTTCTTTTGGTGTACCTTTCACTTCTGATATAAACCATGGTTTTGTATTTTTACTTCCCTCGTCTAAAAGACGAAGGAAATATCTTAATAGTAAAAAAAATCACCTTCCTAGGTTTCATCAGATCTTCACGTTTCAGGGTTTCTAGATATTAAACATGTTTTCTCAATTCCGTTTGTCTGTCTGTCTGTCCGTCCGTCCGTCTGCCTGTTCGACCATGCATCTGTCTGTCCGTCTATTGGCGGTATAACTCAAAAACTATTTATTGGGGGAAGACGATATTTTCCTTGCGGCTCGAAACCGAATATTCTTTAGGTCAAATATATTCAGGGTGAGCAACTTAAAAAATAAAATGTTGCCTATGTTTGCTTTACCCTACAAGAAAATAAGACTAGCAGATACAGGACTTGTATTTATAACGCAGCGAGAAGCGAATTCAATACGCGCCAAATCATGGCGCAGTGATTCAAGCAACAGACTAGAAGTCCCACTATAAATATTAAATTCATTCCGCCTAGGAGGGCGGAGTTCGAATCCCAACGGCTGCATTTTTTATTTACAAATTGATGTAATTCGCGCGAGGGAAGTTCCGTATAAACCCCTTCACAGATTTGTATATATTTGCCTCTTTATGTTCCATTGCTTCTTCAGTTGCATCTAAATTTTTTTTTTCAAATGCTTGCCGTAGTTCGTCGATTGTTGTATACTTAATACTGTTATGTAATTTGAAGCTTTTTTTCTTCCAGTCGGTCTAGGTAAAGCTTTTTGTGCTTTCAGTTCTAGAAGATCAACATTCAAGGGTTCCACTTTTGTTGCTACATGCATTTTGAACCTGATCTTTCATAACGCTGTGGTCACTGCCATCATCAGCTGAGTTCAGTGTTCTTACCTTAAGTATTTAACTGGGGTGAAATACCTTGTTTGTAATCATTGTCTGTTACTGTTCTCTGCTATTTCTAAAGGTACCTATATTTGTATTTCATAAAAAGATAAAAAACGTGTTGTTCATTATTGGAATGTTCATTGCACAATAGGATATTAGCTCATCGTCATTGTCATTTTTTACATTTTCAGTACATCGTTGCAAGGTTGATGGTAACACATTATTCCCCATTCTTACATTGAAATCTCCCAATATGTCTTTCTTCTCTCATTATTTTTGTATCGTAAACATATAAACTAATTTCATGCATTAGATGCACTATCGTCAGTATAACTGGTATTTTCAATGTTATCCTTGTTAAACATTGGTTACTTTCAGGTTAAGCCAGTATGGCCCAGCGGTTAAGGAGCTCGGTTGCGGTGCCACGGTACGGGGTTCAATCGCCAAATCTGGCAACTGGAGGGCGGCCCACTCAGTCGCTTTAAAAATTGAGTACCGAAATCACTGTTGTGGAAGTAGGGAAAGTAAGACAGTCGTCGAAGGCGTAATGTTAACCACATCACCCAGTCGCCTTTAAGGGTGTGTCCAGAGCTGGGCAAATTACTGTTAAAAAGTAATTAATTACTAATTACGAATTACCGCCCAATGCAGTAATTTAATTACCAGAGATTTAATTACTCACAGGAAATAGTAATTCAATTACCAATTACTTAGTAATTGTAATTGTACAACATCAATTACTTTTTCAATTACTTTTAATAAAAATTATTGTCATATATGTAGTTGTATTTAGTAGAACTTTCTTGCAAGTTGCAACTATCATTAGTGTCGCGTCGATTCGTAATCATAATCTAAAAATGCTTAATTTTGATGTTTTGTTAACTATAGTAATCTACATACTCTTTCACTTTTAAAGGTTTTTTGATAATTAAAACTTGTAGCTACATGCACCGTTCACCAAAGCCAAAAGTTTTTAGTTTGTTTTGATGTAAGATGTAAGTAAATAAATAAATTCAAGGATAACAATTATACAGGTGTCCCAAAAAAATGGGACACCGATTTGGCATAGATGGATATTGTACCCAACATTAAAGAAAAATGCTAAAATAGAATCAATTACCAAAAAGGTTTTAACTGAATTAAATCACAACCTGGTTTTCTATCAAAACGTCATCAATTTCACATAACCCAGCAAAAATACTAATCTACAAACTATGGAAGCTAAAGAATTTTTATCTGACGAAATGATTTTAATAATAAAAGATGTTACCATATCCAACTACTTAAACCATATAGAAAACAAAAGACAGAATGTGATATTAGATTTCTCTTTGTCCTATTTTTAAATCAATGCGCTGATGAAGCTAACAATGAATTAGCGAAACGTTCATATAAATAATAATGGTGAGGCACTAACACCCCATGAAGGAGCTTGGCCTGTAAGGCGGAAGGTCAGAGCTTCCGTATCCTCAATATCACACCCAGCTGTCGCATGTCAAATTCATGACACGTGGTGATGTGGTGAGCATCACGCATTAGACAACCGCATTATTACCCCTTATTCTTTCGAACGCAGGTTCCCAATTATTTAAAGCGACTGGGTAGGCCGCCCGCCAGGCATCGATCTGGGATTTGAACTCCAGACTTCCGCGCCGCAGTCCAATGCTCTAACCACCGAGCCACGCTGGCGGTATCATATAAATATTTTTAATAAAGATCATTTTAATTATGTGTAATGACAAAACGAATTTATTGCTCACCTTGTTAAAATTTAAATTAGCTGATTTAGTCTCTCAATTTGTAAAGTAGAAGTTTCTTGTGAGGAAAGTGGAACCCTTTCGGGTAATCATATTTCCTATCCAGTAAGTTCGTCTGCATTATAATTTCACAATCTTTAATAATACCTATTGATTTTAGTTTAGGGAAATAAAATATCTGAAATTTGGTTACTATGCACTGTTCATTTAAAAAACTAAATGGAATTTTGTGTAAAATCATTAAGAAGCCAATATTTGAATGCCGTGTAATTATAAGAAAGTCATGATTTTTATAAGACACTATTCCAAATTTGTAATAATAATCGAAGCTAACATATTGCAGCAGTCCGTAATAATTATGCACTATGTGCCAGTATACAAAGCAGCATATGAGCATTACAAGGCAAGAAAGCGACAAAGAATGGATAATTTACAAAATGTTCAATCCAAGAATGCGGTAAACTTATACGGCGTTTTTAAATTGTATAGGTGCCATACCCCATACTGCATTTTTTAGTCAACCAGACATGGAATTTTGCAATTAGGTACATTTTATTTGTGTCTTATGTTGTTTAAATGTTGTTATCGGATTTTGGCCGTTTAGTTCAGTTCCTCACTCAAAAACGTAATTTTTAAGCCTGTTACACTTGCACAGCAGTATACCCCTATGTTAATACATCGTTTAAAACAAGCAAATTGAAATGAATAAATAATTATGTAAGTATTATGCACCAGTATCGTCTAATGAAGCTATTCTAAATTATATTTTTACCGTAGGTATTGTAATCTGTAATGTACTTACCGCAAATATAGTTTTAGCGTCTTACACTTAGCGTCTCTCACAATAAATATTAGTGTCACTATTGCAAGCTAGTCAAGCTACAGATCACATCTACATACACGCTCCAAAGCTCGTGACGCATCGTACAAAATGCAAAAGTTGTTGTTATTCGACTTGTCAGAGGAAATAATAAATTACGCTTATATTAGACGGGGAATACCCTATTGCGATTTGCTTAATATGTAACTTAATAAGACCTTATCTTATTTTTTGCGTTCTGGAGATTTGGCACCCAATAGAGGTCAGTAATTCAGTAATTGAAATACCACAAAGTAATTCAATTATCTCGAGTAATTTCAATTACCACAGGTAATTCAAATACTTGTAAAGTAATTTAAATACTTTAGAGTAATTTAATTACACAAAAGTAATTGAGTAATTGAATGTAGTAATTAATTACTTTCAAAAAGTAATTTTCAAGTACATTTTAACAAAAATGGCAATTCCCAATTACAATTACCGCATTTTGAAAAGTAATTCAATTTCAAGGCAAATAAACAGAAAGGAATTTAATTAGTAATTTAATTAAAAAGTAATTAATTACTGCCCAGCTCTGGGTGTGTCAGATGACTGGGTTTTGTTTTTAAATTTTATGTTAAAGTAATAAAATAAATTTATTAATGTTAGGCAAAACTAGTCGGCACACTCTAGCTCACCGATATAGTTTCACATTTCCACTTATAAAACTCGGGAACGAACTACAACGTTTTTGCTAAATATTAATTTATGTTTAGCTTTAGCAATTAAACCGTCACATATTTCTAGGTTAGCAGGTGTTTGTTCATAGTCCTTTGCTCTAGCTAAATAAAAAGAGATTGTATACAAGGAATAGGCTTTAATTTATTTATTAAGGGGTGGCAGTGGCACGTGGCACACTCATAATAGTATATAGATTAGTATGAAGGTAAATGTGTATAACACAGCACATAAAATATACAAACAAATAATATATTTAAAAAAATTTTATTGGCGTCATGATGCTGACTAAATGCCGATGTCTTAAGTTTTCAAGCCAATGTATGGCTGGGGTGTCAGCGCTATGAGGCCTCTAAGTTGTTTTAATTAATAAAGCAGAACGTACTAAACTTGATGTTTTTAGTCACTCGTCATCAATAACCGTATGCTTTCCAAGCCATAAATACTTGGGTCTGTGGCTGGAAACCGGCGATCTCTTATTAACATTTACTACGAAAAGCCAGTGACAGACCACTATATTTTAATATGCAATACGCAACTTTTCATAAACCTATCATACATTTTCCGTACTTCCTAGTTTCTGATTCTACACACATCTTGATTGTTTTGACGTAATGGTCCAACAGCATGATAGTATGTAGCGTTTTACGGACGACCGCCTGTGACAAAACTAGGTTACAATTGAAATAGTTATATCGTTAAAAATACGTGCCGAACGGTAATCGTGTTAGTATATTCGTAAGCACCATGGAGTGCAATTTGCGCATTGCGCAATATATTATGCGGGCGACGCTGTCATCGTTCCCCGAGCTCTGGGGAAATAATGTAATACTTTTTGGTTTGCCGCATATGAATCGCTCTAGCTAGGCAATCGTGAGTGCAAAACAACTGTGCGTGGTATCGTTTTAAAGCTCTCGACAAAATCTATTCAAATATATAAAAACATATCGCATTGGTTTAACCTAAAGTTTATAAAATTATTCGCTTGTGTTATTTGCAAAAACTGTGTAAGCTGTTTTTCATATCATAGACCTATTTCAAATTAAATAAACGCTTTGAAACCACACTCGGCTAGTAGGCTAGTAGTAGTTCTACCCTACTAATTGACTGCTCAATCACAACTTTGTTTTTCTCTTTAAGTTCATGAATCGTTTCTTGGTCTCTTCTTGATCAAGACATAATATTCCACGTACCAGTTCTTAGAATATTCTTTTTCTATAATCTCTTATTTCGTTTTCTCCTGGTTACAACTAATTTGACCGTCCAGATTCCGAAGCTTTCTGTTTGTTTCTGGGAGTAGTATTATATTACATCTGCAAATAGGTTGCTGGTCTGGGTTATAAATATCCCTTCTCTTTTACCCGAGCTAGGGTATTCAGTTCACCCAGAGATGTTGCAGGCGAAATTAATTAGAATAATGATAATTATAAATGACGGATAAGAGCAGTGGCGGAATATAACAGTCGATGAAGTCGATTTGGCATTAAACAAGTGATGTAATAAATGAAATAATAATCACACTTTTCAACAAACATCTGCAATGTGGATTGTGGATGTCCAAGCAATTGAAGTAACGTACAATTTTATATTTTGCATTTAGCTGGTATGCCATGAATTGCCTTTTGAAGTCAAGAGCATCATCGAATTTCTCATTTAGACTTCTTCCTCAATTAACGGACTGTCTAACTCCCAATAGCCCGATATGTAACACTGTAGAATCTGAAAACAATAAAACCGATAAAAATAGAAAAAGTTGTGGGAGAGGGAAACAAAGTCTCTCCTAAACTGTTTACCCTTGCATGTGTTTAGTAGTCGGAAATAAAAAAATAAAGACATCAATATCAAAGAAAGATACCTTAATAATCTAATATATGCCTACGGTTTGGTTGCTATACCACAAAGAGTAGAAGCACTAATAGAATTGTTCAACGAACTAAACAACGAATTGTTGTTGGCTTGTTGGCATAGACCTTATTCTTGAGATAACCAGTCCAAAGGCGTCAAATCGCACGATCTTGGTGGCTAATAGACTTCGCTGTTTCGAGAGATGATGCGACCTGGGAACTTTTCATTCAATAAAGCCATTGTTGCATTGGCTGTGTGGAATGTGGCGCCATTTTGTTGAAACCACCAATCGCCGATATCGATAGCATCCAATTCAGGCCATAAAAAAATGGTCGATTATGCTGACCGAAAAAATCGCGAAGGGCGCGAAATGCATTTTTGTTTGAACGACCATTTTCGTAATAGGTTTCAATAACTTTAACACGTTCGATTGTTAATCTTTCTATGGTTGAAATTGCCAAAGACTGAACTTGTCAAATGTGAAAACAGATGTCAACAATCATTTGACGTTTAAGCCCCATTCACATGCAACATCGAACCGTCTTATTGAAACACCCTTTATCTATTCCTGAGTTAAAGCAAAATCATACAATATTGTTTTAAGTGCTCAGCTTGTATATACTCAACCGAAAATATATTCTGTTTCGCATGTAAAATATTGTCTTCATCCAAGAAATACTTTTTGAGCTATACCGCTAAGAGACAGACGCAATTGAGAAAACATATTATTCGTCATCTGGTGAACCTGGAACGTAAAAATTCGAAATTCGTGTGGTGTAGCTTGAACAAGCGTCCACGTTCGATCAGCAGAGTTAAGCAATGCTCTCTCTGGTCAGAACTTGGATGGGAGTTCCACGGCTGCTTCTCCCGGGACCTCGTGGTACGGCTGTCACGGAAAAAACTTGGTCCCGGTTGTCATAATAACATCATGACAGTCGTTAGTGGGGTTGAAAGTCCCCATAAAATGTACAGTGACGCCTATAATTGGCCTAACGGCTGTTGGCGGAACGCGGAATAAAATTTACAAAAAAATAAAATAAAAAAATCTCGCAAGGTGCTTTTTCACGATTATAATGCTTCCTTCGCCTTCGGCGAGAGAAGTAAAAAGCTCTGAGAATCAACTATTTATTTTGTGGTAAAATAAGTAACAAGCTACCTAAATAACTAAATAAAAGTCCATAATTTTATTAATAAGTATGTTGATGTGGTGGAATAATAACGAAAATCAAGCTGTTAGGATGAGCTTTTCATTATTCAGTGTTTTTCAAATAATCTAGTAACAACATAAGAAATTACAGCGAAAACGAGGTAAAACAATGCAACTGCTTACAAGTAGTATTCCTGCTTCTTGTTACTTAGTACAAAAATACACAATTTTGCTCTAATAAATGAAATTTGTTTTTGTGACTTCTGTAATAAGAATTAAATTCAAATAATTTTGTGTATTGATGTCTTAGCGATAAAGAAAATAATTGATATAATAGTTGAATTTATATATTCTAGCTACAGGTACTACGAAAACAGTAAATAATCACATTACCTTTCGCGTAAAATATACTAATCAAAACCGGTGACCTCATTTTTACCTTGCGGTGCAGAGGCTGGTGCTTTATACGCTTGCATCTGGCGGTACAATGCTCAACTTGCCCCGGATTCGGGTTACAAAGTTGGAGCGAAACAACCATTGTGTGAGGTGTGTCTTGGTGATGTGTTGACCTAGTTCCTCTATCTCTTAGGTATGTGGTTCAGAGTAGAGCACAGTTAATTTGCTGCCCAACTGTGAATGGTCTCACCGAGCCCGATGTCAATCGCCAAGGCTGCGGAAACATTCCCGCCCCCTCGGGATTCGGCAATCCTTGTCTTCAATAATTTCAGTAAGTGAGACAGACAGTGAAGTTGGAAAGTAACCCTTCAGCATAGAGTAAGAGTAACCGGTTGATTATTTCCTACTTTTCATTTGGAGTTATAATATAACTTATTACACGCAATGTACAATCTTTTACCCAGATAATTCATGTAAAACTCCAAGTAGAGTTCATAACGTAGAAGAAAATTCCTTTGAAAACAATCTGTTATGAATGAAAATAAAGAGAAGAATTTTATTTACCTATGAACCACAAGTTTCACGATAAAAGAATGTACAGTCGTGTTCATTAAAGTGTTGTAAATATGAATTCAATACACAAATGTACGTGAGAAATTTCACGTATCTACTGCTTCTATTGACGAATGTCACTAAAACAAATATTATTTTGGTATACACAAAATGTTGCAATAAGACGATTAAAATCTTATAATAGCATATTTCTCAACAAATTTATGTTATCATATTTTGAGACGTCTGCACCATCAGAGGCCTTCAGGTATATCTCTCCCTCTAATTTCTTTGTCTATTCCTTCATTTGAGATTTTTCTAGGTTTTACTTTTCTTTTTTTTGTATAAGGTGTCCGTATTAGTACTTGTTTGGGTATTTGCTGCATATGACCTTACCATAACAATTGTTTCGTTTTTTATCATCCACTATTATGCGTGTTAGACAAATTATTCTTTTATTTCTCACCATATCTCTTCTTGATTTTCCTGATGCTGTTTTCTTTTCGTCCATATCCGTAGCTAACTTTTTTATAATTTTTTTCATCTGCCACACTTTACAGCCATATGTAGCTATTCTTTTAACAATAGTATTACCCACCCTTTCTTGTTGCTTCTGGATATACTCTGATCCCCGATCCCCATCATAGGTATAGCTCTTCTTCCTTGAAGTATTATTTCTCTAATTCCCCCATCTATTCTTCTATCTTGTGTTATTTTTAGTCCTAGGTATTTAAACAGGTTGGTGGTGAATAATGTGAATATAATTTATGCGCTTTATATGCGTTAGACAGAAATAGACATATTTGACTTCAACTCTAGTTTCCTAAAATTCGGTGTTTTCTAAAAACAAAACACCTTGATCATGCGGACACTGGATGTTAATCGCATATCAGTATATTTCTGTCTAACGCATACAAAGCCCATAATCTGTATTCTAGCTCATTTGATTGCCTATGTACACATTTTTTACTCGTCTTCTAAAAGACTCCTCCGCTACACGTATTTTCTATTTTCTTCGCGTTGATTTCTACATATACTACTTGTATTCCTCTATCAGTCCGAGTCATGCACTCTAGATTTTCATAGTCTTGTGCTGCTACAATCTGGTCATAATTTAAAGGGATTTCCATTCCTTGGCATTTATTTTTCCACCTTTTAAGAGTCTACTCTAATAACTGTATTTTAAAAATCGTGGGAGAGAGACGGCATCTTTGCTAAAAAGCTTTTGTAACTATAAAACCATATGGCGTTTCCTTCTATTCCCGCTTTGTTTATGGTATTGTCATACAATTTGTTACGACTTTTATTAGGTTACTGTTTCTATTGATTATTCCTAAGATTGCTTCCTTATAGTTTACTAAGTCGTGCGTTATCGTAAGTCGTTTGCAAATCAATATACAATTGACGGATCTCATCGTTCACAGCGGGTTTCTTCTCTATTTCTTGTATGAAAATGTAAATGTAATCTACGATAGATCTTTCGGCCCCGAACCCAGCTAGTTCTTGTGCTTCCAAGTTCTTATACTTTTCTTCAATTCTCGGCTTCCCGTTTATTACCTATATTCTTCAGATTTTTAATAATCTCTAGGGATTCCCGAATAACACGAGTGAAACATTTTTTTCGTCCTGGCTAGTATGTTCACGGAGTCGTAATTTATCTTGTGGTCCCCTGGTCCTAATACGTGTTCTGCAATGGTTGATTTGTGTGTGTTGCTCTAGTGTTCTTCTATTCAACATTGGACGCTTCTTCCCGTTTGTCCGATATAAGATTTGCCACAAGTACATTGAAGCTGGTAAACAACGCCTTCTGTATGTAGCCTCGGCAAAGAATCTTTGTTGGAAGATATCAGTTGTTCCACCTCTCCGACTGTACCATATCCAACTTCTGTGCTTTTCTTATCTAAGACCTCTCTTATTCTATCGGTTACTCCGACGATGAAAGAGAGGCTGGCATAATTCATAGATTTAGGTTCCTTTGGTTTTATGATACCTTGGCATGCTTTCCTAGTATCTTGTCGACTGTAGCCATTCCTCCGTAAAGCTTCTTCCACATGTCTTAGTTCTTGTAGTTTACTGTCCTCATCACAAATATCGTTGGCCCGATGAATAAGAGTCTTGGTTCATGATCCCTTTTGTTGGGGATGATGATGAGACGAAGCATGTGGATACCGGTCGGTGTGAGTCTCCTTTCAATATACTGTATGGATTAATAAATAAATATTGTTCGCGGTTCGTTTCACTAACATGAAATGGAGGCGTCCATTTTCTTCAGTTTCCATAGTGGATCTTATTTTGGCATGGTGGTTGTTTAGGTGTGCCAAGAAAACTTCCAGAGCTGCTCTTCCATGGGGTCATATAACGAAAGTGGTGTCGACGTAGCGGAACCAGCATTTAGGTTAGATATTGCTTGGCTGAATAGTGTCTTGTTCAAAGGCTTCCATAAATATGCTGGCAATGACTGGATATAGCGGGGATCCCATAGAGATTCGTTCATTTTGCTCGTAGTATGTTCCATCCTAAAGAAAGTAGGTTGCCATGAGACTCATTTTTACTAACTCTGCGACTTCTTCTCGGAGCCCTTGAGGAACGAAGCATTGTTTTACAAGATTTAAAAAATCTTCTACTGGTACGTCGGTGAACAGGGATTTCACATCGAAACTGATCAACATGTCCTGATTCGTTACTTCTAATTGAGCCAATATCTCCACGAAATGCTGAGATTTTTTCACGTAGGATTTTGTTCTACCTACGAATGGATGTAATATGTTAGCGAGGTATCTGGCTAGTTCATACCTAGTAGATATACTAACGATTGGCCTGACTAGAACTCCTGGTTTGTGGATCCCTGAAAGTCTGTAATGTCTGGGCGGTCACAACCTTTTTCAATATTGTAATTCAAAAAGTGTAACTTCAGATTAGTAAATTGTAATTGAGAAAGTGTCAATTGTAATTCAGGAAGCATTAATTGATCAGGCAGCATTGATTGTAAATCAGAAAACATCAATAGTAATTCAAAGGGGCGACCTTTATGAAAAATTACTATGTAGATACATAAGTACGAGTACATAGAGGAGATGTGTAATGTATGCAATAAATTTTATATTTATTATTACAAAATCTCAATTTTTGTTTATCATCTTTTGGTTGAAAATAAATTAACATTAGAATTGTTCATTATAGAATTCAAGTCATTGTTACATGATCTTACTAAGATATCTTAGTAGCAGCATATAACAATAACGTAAATTCGATGATGAAAAATTTTAAAGTAGTTTGGTTTTAACCAAGAGATGTAAAGTAAAGTAGCAGTAAAGTAAGTAAAATAGACCTGTCCGAGGATTATATTTTTTGTTTTTTTTTAGAAATAAACAGCACACTAAATATTAAGCAAACTCTATAGACAGCCTGTATGTAGGTATCTACATAGTAATTCTAGATAAAAGTCTTCCATTGGTTTCTGAATTACAATTTACACTTTCTGAATTGCAATTTATTAATCTGAATTACATGTTACACTTTCTGAAATACAAATGAAAAGGGTGTAGCATCGCTAGATAATAGCCGTCGATTTTCTGGTTCTGCTATTAATGAGCTCGTAATAGCTCCTCTATCTGGCATTCTGTTCTCGATGTGGGGTCCTTCTTCAGTATTACGCACGGTTTGTCATTCAGTAGTGATTAAATGTTGTCCCAATAGTGGCGTATCCTTTGTCACGTAGAACTACAATGTCCGAATTGTTGTGGACTTTCTTCAGAGCTTGTGTGATGCTCCTCGTTGTTGGCTTGACACACTTTAGTATACGGCAGGTTTCGTGTCTCACTTCTTTGGCTTCATCAACTGAGAGTTTGCGAATAGCACCCTCAATTTTAGGGATGACTTATTCAGTAAGTATGTAGAATGGAGTGGCGACAAAATGCAATCCTTTTTCCAAAATTGACGTACAGTCTTCAGAGAGGGATTGGTCCAAAAACTGTTACCGGTTTTATGTTGGATTGAAGCTTCTCGAACTTCGTTATATCTTTTTGGGTCGCATTGCTAATGTGGTGTTCTGAGTATGTGTAGCTAACACGTTTCACTGTGTTCCAAAGGTTTTCGTGCTGAGCTCGAGGTGTAGGGAGTAGTACTCAGTAGATGTTCATTAGAGTTCGTAATAAGTATGGCGTACTCTTTCCCTAGTAAGAGCACTCTCGGTCCGATTGATAATCCTTCGAACAGCATCAGTTTGTAAATAAGGTTGAATTTTGACAAATTTGGGTGTGACTCCTTTGTCACGGCAGGGTTTTAAGCACGCCAACGATTCTAGTAGTTGACTTTTTCTTTTTCCATAACTTGTCCAGCTTTTTAGCCTTCTTCAAAATCTTCTCCCCGTCTAGGTGTTTAATAGTTAAATTCAAGCTTTCACGCCCGTTGTCCATAATAGTAGATTCTTCCGGTTTATGTCGTGGTCGTTAATTTAAAATTTTGAAGTTCTGCTGCTCATGCTGTCAGCTTCTTCAGAAGTTTTCTAAAGACTTATGTTGGTGTCTCAGACTCATGGTTATACATCGAGGAGTCGTTACAGTTAGTAGTCCATGTAAATCTTGTATGCCATTAAGGCTTGTCGTTATTCCGCTTGGTTACTCACGCGAAACTTGTGTATGATTTGATTGGTTTTTCAAAGCTATCTTCCATGTGTTACTAAAGCGGTAACCGTCTTCTCGATTAAAGTTGTTTGGATTTTTAATCATCTCTAGAGGTTCCCGAATAAGACGAGGGAAGTACTTTTAGTCCTGGCTATGATGCTTACAGAGTCGTAATTTATTCTGTGGTCCCCTGATTCTAATAAGTGTTCTGCGATAATTGAAATGTGTGCGCTTCCAAGTCGTGTGCTGCTCTGGTGTTTTATTCTACATTAGATCTTTCTTCCCGTTGTCCGATATAAAATTTCCCACAGGTACATTGGAGCTGGTAAACACCTTTTGTCTGTAGCCTGGACATGAATTTTTGTTGGAAGGGATCAATTGTTTCACATTTCTGATTGTACCATAGGGGACCCAGATGTTTTTCTTATCTAAGACCTATATAATATAAGATTGTTTAACTGATCATGTTTTACAATAATTTTGTCCTATATAATTCAAATAAACTTGTAGCCCAGCCTCTTTTGTCCACTATTTATCGGTTTACCTTTTATAGTTGTCAAATTGACAATTTTGAAAAATATTTGATTTTTTTATGGTTTCATTGATTACTTTGTTTCAACCAATCACGGCCATAGTTATGATTACCACTTAAGTCGAAGTACTACATGCTTATTTGAAATTTAGTATACTAATTTTACTAGTAACTGGCAATCCCCTATAATTTGTAAAATTATCTCCGCCCCCATTTTTTGATATACCAAATACCAACATGAATGCAGGGAGCCCCAGTAATAGATATTTGTTCGTTAGGTAGCAGACGGTACTTTAATATCTTTATATTTATTAGAAAACTTAGATGTAGCAGTTCAACATTTGAACCATAAAATTTATCATTATTAAATAGTTTTCACATCAATATCTCTTTTTATTTCAAACCAAAACTTAATAAACTTACAATGGTTCATAGCGTTTATCTGTTGCTCATTTCTCTCAAGAATAAAGACACTCGTAGTGACTTCTCTTTTTTTAAATATATAACGTTTCAATACATTCTCCATTACATAATCTTTGTATCACACCTGCGAATGGCAGTATACAAAGTATATAAAACTAGCTGTAGCCGGCGACATATTCCGCCTTTAAAATGTAGGACAAATTTAATAACTTTTGTTGCACTAAATAAAGTTTTCAAAGCACATTAGAGATAAGCAGTATCCCCTGACATTGCCTTTTACCTCAATTATCTGCTATATAGTAGAGCATTATCACTGAAATAATACTTGTAGACACTACTAGAAGACGAAACACCACAAAACCAACCACGAGACAGGTCACACACAAAAAGTTCACAGTTGTGAAACACAAGTGTCTTGTCAACCGAAGCATCAAGAACTCGATTTGTAAAGGTGTGTTTAAACGGAGGGTTATTATTAAATGAAATGTATTTGTGTTTGTAGTTTTAAAAAACACAACCAATAAGCATAATAGGTAATTTATTGTTTTCTGTGATAATATCCCTATTAAAAGTAATGGTAAGTTTGTTTACAAAAGCCCGAAAATAGTAACCGTCGAATGTAGCCTTGGTACTTTTTCCCGTTTAACACGGCATATAGCGCTGTGCATTATTATAGAGGTATGATGAAATAACGCGGCATTCAATTTTTCTGACAACAACAATCGGAAACTCTATTTCATTTAGGAGTTTAGCTTGAGACTTGGAGGGCCAGGACCGCCAATTATCTCTTCCAAAACGTAGTCTAGAGTGTAGGATCCCCTTAAGAGCATAGAGTAGTAGGGGGTAAGGCACTACACAATAACATGACAAAAATAGTTTTTAATTAAAATTTTAATATGTTATTTAGTGTACTTATTCAAAGTACTCTAACACTATACAGTTTTAACCTCTCACTGTTTCAATACTCGGAAATAAGTACGAAATTATTATATATTATAATTTGTCAATTAATGGTTGTTTTCTCAAGTGCTTATACCTGGCTTTTACAACATTGTGCCAGAAAAAAAATCATTTAATCTACGCACGTTTAAAATGTTTGATAGTATACCTATAGCCTTACTCACAGATCTTTTAAGAGCCAATGGGAAAAACCTACTTTTAGAAAGTTTTTTAGAAGTCAGACTAATTTAATTGTCGGAACTATTATAACCTCGATTCTTTAACAACGCTATACTGCAAACACTTGTAGTTGAAGTATATTGCATGCGACTACACAAAATTGGCAGATACGAAAGATACTGTAGTGGTAGCTTCTTGAGATTGATAATTAGCAATTAAAAAGTACAAGGGAGTTTTCGAATTAAAAGTACAATATAAACATTTGAGATTTGTTTAGCGAATGGGAGATTAGATACAGTTACTCTTAAATTGTGAATAGTTTATTAAAAAGGTTCCAGCATATAAGTTGATTTAATTGGGATAGTTGTTTGGTAACAACAGAGCTTAGATTATAATTTGTATTAACTGACAAACGAAATAACTACAGTGAAAGCCAAAGTCAAATGATTATCTGAAAAAGTCAGTTATGAAATGTTATAATAAAATATATCATATAGAAATGTATCAGAAGTGTAAGATTGATAAAAATATATAAATTATTGCTAGGAAAAATGATATGATAAGAAAATAGCAACAAATTTTTTTCTAAAAATGTAGAACATATTTGTAATAAAAGTCTATTTTAAATAATAAAAAAATCCTTTTATAAAATATTAACAACAGTGAAACGAAGATAAAAACGAATTTAAAAAAACTAACTGTACCTATAATATAGAAGAGTATAAATGGTACAAAGAAGAATTAAGAATAATTGAATAGTCTTCGTGGAATAATAATGTCTGCAGAAAATTTGAATAAACTACATAATATAAGTCAATATTAGTTATCCTTTTGATTCGGAACTCCATGAGTTGCTGCCAGGTGAATACATCTACAATTGTTCTGAAATTGGATGCACACTACATGTGAATGTACTGTTAGACTTGGAAAGGCTTGGAACCATATGGATTTCTACACCTGAATTGGATCTTGACTTAAGGAGTTGGATAAGGAGTATTGTTATCACTGTTGGAAGTAAGGGGATTTCTAAACACAGGGAGCTTACATTAGAGGTAAATGCAGTTTGGATGGCTACCAGCTTGGTAAAGGTGACAAAGGGGGGTTCCTCCTGTGGACTTAGTTTTTAGCGGTGTTGTTGTCGGCATTTGAGTTATAAAAAAGGTGACCAACAACGGTAGCTGTTACAGGAAGCCTTGTTTACCGAGGTGTCTAAAGGATCAGGAGGCGGACTGCTTGTGTTGTTGCGACTGGCATCCTATAGGAAGTGCTTCAGTGAGCTTAACAAAGGTATATGTTATAAAAATCTAAAACAAATACATCTTTAATACTGAGTGAATTGCATATAAGGAAACACTATTTACTTTGGTCGATATTCAGAATAATTAATATGTGACAGGTATCATTTAGTTGACTGTTCACTTTGACAGTTGTCGAAATGTTATAATTATAAATAATATATTTCTAGTGTGCTGATTAACTATCATAAAATTGATTTGAATATATATGAACCTAACTTGAGCTAAGAGTAGTCACATCTCAAAGAGCTAGAAAAAAGAAAAGTAAAATAAAATAAAAATTTTATAAAAGGGCATATATCTAACATTAACCTATTAAAATAAAAAATTATTTCAATACAAGAGTAAGATCCTATAAGCTTCAATAATTGAAAAACTACCTGATTTAATTAAATTGAGTAAACTAACAGCACGGAGAGAAGGTGTATGGCATAGCAATACATAACTAAAAGTGCAAATAACAAAAGCTAAAGGAAAAGGAAAAAACAACAGTGGATGACTAACGATATTTTGAGTCTAATGGATGAAAGACGAAAGTACAAAAACAAAGACAAAGAAAAATATAACATCATAAACAGAGACATTCGAAAGGAAATCCGAGCTGCAAAAGATGCCTGGCTTAAAAAGAAATGCAGTGAAATAGAGGAACTTCATAAAAAACGCGACACATTTAATATGCACAAGAAAGTGAAAGAGCTAGCTGGTCTGGTCTAAATAGTAAAAGAGCTAGTAATCTTGTCGACAAAAATGATAATCTCTTGGTGAATGATTTAGATAAGTTGAAAAGATGGAAGGAGTATGTTGAAGAATTATTTGATGATGATAGAACTGAACTCGTAACACAAAACGCCAATACAGGGCATCCGATAACAATAGAAGAAATAGACAAGCGATAAAATTAGCGAAAACTAGAAAAGCAACAGGTCCGGATGAAATTCCTGTAGAAATCCTGAAGCTACTTGAAAGTCATGGCAAACAACTGCTTCTCCACTTGTTCAACAAAATATACGATTCTGGCAACATACCATCTGACTGGCTGAAATCGACATTCGTAATGATCCCCATGAAAACAAATGCAGCGACTATCGAACCATCAGCTTAATGAGCCACGCCCTAAAAATCGATCTCAAAATAATACACTCCCGAATATATAGGAAAGTTGAGGAACAAATCAGTGACACTCAGTTTGGATTCCGCAATAACCTCGGACCAGAGAAGCACTGTTCAGTATCCAGGTCTTAGTCCAAAGATGCAGAGATATTGGTCAACCAGTTTATATGTGCTTCATCGACTTCGAAAAAGCCTTTGATAAGGTGAGAACGATAAAATGATCAGCATTCTGCGACAAGTTGGTATCGACGAGCGAGATTTGCTCGTCATCACCAACCTCTATTGGCAGCAACAAGCAAACATCAGATTGGGCCAGAATGTTTTCAAAAATGTGGAAATACGTCATGGAGTGAAACAGGGGTGTGTTTTGTTACCACTGTTGTTTAATCCGAGCACATTTTCCAGGAGGCACTGGACGGGATCGATGGAGGTGTTAAAGTTAACGGAGTAAATATAAACAACCTTAGATACGCCGACGATACTGTGCTCTTGGCTGGCAACCCTGAAGAACTACAAGAACTCATTGACAGTATTACTGGAGCATGTGATGGATATGGTTTAAAACTTAATACGACTAAGACCAAATATATAATAGTCAACAAGCAGGTACCTGTGAACGTTCCAGTGATCTCAGCTTATGGCATACCACTGGAGAAAACCGATAATATAATTTATCTGGGAGCCAATATAAACAACAATTGGGACATAAGTAAAGAGATTAAAATACGTATCGGAAAAGCTAAAACTGCTTTCTTTAATCTGAAAGAAGTTCTGTGTGATAGAAATACAAACCTTAACCTAAAAGTAAGACTAACAAGATGCTACATATACTCAGTATTACTATACGGGATGGAGAGCTGGACGCTTAGGGATACTTTGTTGAAAAGACTCGAGGCGTTTGAGATGTGGGTTTATAGAAGGATATTACGCGTAAGCTGTGTAGACAGGGTTAGAAATGAAGACGTCTTACACCGTATGAATAAAGATCGAGAAATCGTGAAAACAATAAAAGTACGAATACACCCAGAATGGTTTAATAAATCAACGACATCCCTGTTCCGAGCTGCTGGCAACAAGATTGTCATAGCCAATATGATAACCAACATCCGTTAACGGGCACCGCACTAGAAGAAGAAGGGAAAAACAACTAATAATATCAATTAGCAGCAATTATAACAATAAATACGATTAGTTATACAAACATAATCATATGAATGCTAGAAATATAACTTCTTTCTTTTCTTCTTCTTGTTCTCCATTTCTGGATATAGGTATTTAATTATTTTCAATCATCTTGTTTTGGGCTGTTTTGACTAATTATTTGAAACCATTTCTTTTACGTCGTCTATCCACCTATTTTGGAGCTGCCACAGTTCTTCTGGTTGACGGGGTGCGTATTCACCCAATTTCATTTTTGTTCTGTTCTTTTGAGTACCTATATCGGTTAATTTGGTTCTTCGACGAATTTCATCATTCGTAATTCTATCTACGAATCTTATCGGCAGCATATTCCTCTCCATTGGGAGTTAGTTATATTTAGTCTGTTAATAGTTTTTTTACTGTAAATGCCATAGTCTTTAATCCGTAAGTGATTACTGGTAGCACTCATAGAGCCTATATTTCCTTTTTCGAGTTTATTGATATATCGCTCTTGAATATGTGTGCTACTTTACCTTACCCTATCCATCCTTGTGTTATTCTTCAGGATACAATGACCTAATTTGATTGTGAGCGCTAGGTTTACAGTTTGTTATTTTCCTACTGGGTAGTTTTGAACATACGTCGGTTCGGATGCCATTGGCATTATTCAAACAAGGATTAAAATGATTAAATGTCTTCTTGTTCTTCTTCTTATTCCTCTTTTCTGCTCTTAAAGCCCCGGATGACCTAAATTATTAAATAGTATGTAAGACCTAAACATTTCCTGTAAGATAACTTTATATTTAGATTTCGTACAACAATCTCTTAGTTTTTCTCTTCTCAAATGTATTTATAAACGTCACCACCAGCGTTAGCTACGTTGATCTAAGCCTAGACTTTATTCATTCGTATTTGGGAATGTACCACACGGCAACATTGGCATTTGAAATTCTAACCATTTATAAAAGCTTGATATTTCAAGGGCGTCTCGTTAACAGTCTAATCATATAGGACATCGTTAAGTATATGATATATGGGTCTTAAACAATCAGTATTGCACTCCCATGGGGATTTAGATGTTCTATTAGATAAAATACCACACACTATTTAGTAGAATTCTTTCTGGAGTACACGTAGATAAAGTCTTTTGTTGATGCAATTAATTCCACTCCATAATCCTCGAAATATTCCAGTTTCACTTGTGTAATCAGATGGAAACTAATCAAAAATATGAACTTTGAAAGTCAAAAATGCTGTAAAGTTTAGTATGATAAAAAAGTAAATAATCCTGATGAATTTACATAAATGCTCATCCGCTTTTCATTCTATTGTAAATTGCATATTATGAAATAGTTTTAATAACTAAAATTATTAATCGCCACTATTTGTCTTTTGGTCGTGATTTAAATCGTGCTCAAAGCCAAAAATCCATTCGACACAATTTTTCGTTTAATTCTTTATCCAAACTCAAAATTGGCATAAGTTAAATGGTATATCTAAGCAGATATTTTAATATTTCTTCTAAAGTTCACTGCTGTATGTCCAGCATCTCTTGATTGCTTCCATAGCTTCCTAGTTTGTGCAATTTGCATCCAGTTTATATGAATCCATCTTGTTGGAGGACGTCCTCTATTTCGAAATGCTTCGTGTCGTGGTCTCGACTTCTGGTCCATCTATCATCATTCATTATCGCAATTTGCCCCCCCCCCCCCGCCCATTTCCATTTCAAAGTGGTAATTTTTCCACGGCATCCGATAACTTCGTTCGTCTGAGTATTTTCGTATTTGCCACTCTATCTCTTAACAACAATTCTAGCATTGATCTTTCCATCGCACGTTGTGCAACTTTTATGTTTTTGCCATTTTCTTAGTTAATGTTAGCGTTTCTGATAGATCAAAACGGGCAATACACATTGGTTGAATGCCTTTTTCCTCAAATAAACTGGAATATTTATATAGGGATATATTTCAGATTGCCAAAAGCTGCCCATGCCAATCCTATTCTTCTGGTGAGTTTTATGGCCTCTACTAATCCGTATTTCGTCACCTAAGTATTTATAAGACGTAGTCTCCTCGATTTATTTGCCATGAATATAAATACCCCATCAATTAAGATATGTTGATCTTCAGGCCCATTTGTAGAAAGGCTATGTTCAAATTTTTAACTACGTCATGTGCATATCTCAAATGACAAAAATTTTCACCATTTATGTTTAGGCCAGCTCGTCCCAGTTTATTTGTTTGCAAATATATTAGAGCAAATTTGTACATAATTTTGGAGAAATAGTTACGCCTTGACGAACACATCTTTCTATTCAGAAATTTTTAGTGTTTTTATGGACCCTAACACAATGTGTAGCGGGTAGGTCTCCTTTGTGATTCCGTTGAAAGATAGCCTTACTTCAGGGATATAGCAAACTTTGCCCACGCGAAACCTTGATCTTTTGCAACTCCTAAATATCGGAGAAATTATGTACCAACCCTTATCCTACCCATTTCCCCATATATTCCTCTCCACAAACCCTTACCCTTCCTCAATACTCGGCATCTCAAATATCCTTGACTATGGTAACAGTCAAAAAAGATCAAGAGCAAAAGGTACTAAGAATCACCGCGATCGATCAGGCTAACAACCAAGAGCACAGTTATACCTACATAGCTTCTTATAATGCCAATACTCCATTATCTGACCAAAAACTAGTAGAAATGGAAGGAACTTAAGTACATCGAATGAGATATCGGGGGTCCAAGTGAAGTACGATGAAGAGGAGAACATTTTAAAATTTGGCAATCTATTCCACTATAGATACATACCAAGAGGCAGTAGGATTTGTCATCCACAAAAATTTAGTAACATATAAAATAGAAATTACGAGCATATGCCCCAGAGTTATTTATCTAACTTTAAGGTTAGACTTCAGATATAATCTTAAAATTAGACAAATATATGCTTCGATATTAACTTCCAAAGAAGAAGAAATAGTACACGATGGAACCCAAAGTAAAGAAGTTGAAGCATTCTACGAAGAAATGACAAAAGCACTAAACTCGGAACGAACAGATTATACCCTAGTAATAGGCGACTTCAACGCCAAGTTGAAAATGAAAAAGGAAACAGCCGAGGATGAAATGGAAAACTTCGGATATGGCATAAGAAATAATAGGGGAGAAACGTTGATGAACTATTTGGAAGCTCAAAATCTATTCGCAATGAATTCTTGTTTCAAGAAAAAAGAAGAAGAAGAAACTGGAGGTGGTGATGTCCGGACGGAGTAAGAAAAAGTGAAATTGACTTTAAAAAACGAAAGAAAAACAAGTTATTAAAAATGTGACAGTAATAAACAATATATGGATCGGCAGCGATCACAGAATGGTGCGGACAACAATCGAAGTGCCTGGAGCTACCCCAAGAAATAGAAGCCCAATCAAGAAAATAGATAAAGCTCTACTTAATGAAAGGAGAGAAACTTATAAAACCAAGTTAGGACAAATAGAAGGAAATGTAGAACAAATGACAATAGACAAAATAAACACTCACATTACTACAAAGTTACTACAAAGAGCCTTAGAGGTAGCAGCATTGCAGAATAATAAAACGGTAGCTAGAAATAAAAAATCCAAAGAAATGATAGAAAAAAAAACGAAAATTAATAAACGAAGGTCAACGCGAAACTGAGGTATATACAGAACTAAATAAAAATATAAGACAACAGATAAAATAAGAAATAAAAGAACAACAAGAAAAATATAAAACAGGTGATAGAGAACAATAAAAACCTAAAAACATTGAACAACACTCCGGGAAACAGAAAAAAGTCGTCAATTTGAAGGATAACCAGGGAAACATAATGAATGACAGGAAAGTAATGATTGATATATTCAAAGCGTATTATGAAGATCTATACAAAACTAAAAAGAATCCAACAGCCACTTCTAAGGAAAACTTGAACAGGGTAATATCAAATGTTAATTCAGAAGAGATTCCAGAAATAACGGAAAACTAAATAGAAGATGTCATTAATAAGATAAAAAGAAATAAATCAGCAGATGAAGATTAAATTATTCTAGAACTTCTTAAGAAAGGAGGAGATTATGTATTACAAAGTTTGAAGAAGCTGTTGAAATTATACCTAGATGAAGGTATAGTTCCCACAAGCTGGAATAATGCAAATGTTATTCTAATACAAAAAAAAGGAATCCCTCTAACCTAAATAATCACAGGCCCATAGCCTTGCTCTCACAGTTACATAAAATGTATACTAAGATTATTATGAATAGATTATAGCACAAAATTGAAGTCTACCAAACCGTAGAGCAAGCTGGCTTTAGGAAAGCATTTAGTACCATTGATCATCTCTTGACCATAAGGATCCTCATTGAAAAAGCCAATGAATTCCACCTGCCACTACATCTCGCTGTTATCGATTATAAAAAAGCATTTAATTGTATAGAACATTTGTCAGTAAAAAAAGCACTAATCAACAGTAGAGTGGATTCAAGGTATACAACTACTATAAAAAAGCAAAAATTACGGTACAATTGGACGAGGACCTAAAAACTGACACAACAAATATTCTAAGAGGAGTAAGACAAGGAGATCCAATACACCTAAACTTTTTACGCTTGCCCTAAAAGATCTATTTAACACATTAAACTGGGAAGATAAAGGTGTTTCAATCAACGGCGCAAGATTGAATCATCTTAAATTCGCTGATGATATTCTTATAGCAAACGACTTTGAAGACCTGCAAACGATGCTCAATAAACTACAAGAAGCTTCTGAGAGTAAATGACTGAGAATTAATATGACTAAAACAAAACTCATAACCAACGCAGTTAATCAAGAAACCATCAGAATAGGAATAACACCTATAGATTATGTAGATGAAATAATCCAGAATGGTGTATTTACACAGGCAGCTTTTGCCAATATTTTTGATTAATATAAAGGTTTAATTCAGTTATAAAATCTAAAGGTGATGTCGTGGAGGTAAGTCCAATCTCCTATCCATGACGTGATCACGCTATGTCTACAGATACCAGTTTCCGCTTTGATTAATTATCAGAACAATATACATAAACACCTATAAAATTGGGTGTCATTGCTCATTATGAATCAATATTATCGAAGTAATGGATTATTTAAGATTAGCTAATGCACTTTGAATTACGATCACAAATAAATATATCCATATTGCAATATTAACTGCATTTGCTTATCTGATGTCTCCAGCATTGATCCAGGTCATTTACGAAGTTCCAAGTTCGTTCTCGTTCTGTAGCGACACGATGAAATCAATCCATTTGCAGCAACGAAGTACAATAAAGACACAGCACAGCAACGAGCAACAAATCACCAATTAAAAAAAGGAAGAAAACGCAGGAAATAAAATGCAAAGGTTTTGTATTAATGTTGGGCATTAGTAGATAATCTTGGAGTGCAGTTATGTACCTACTTCAGTTAATTACCGGCCCATTGTTCTACAGTCTCCGAATATGACCAGCCCCACGACACAAGCTTAACACGAACGCTATCTCGTAGCACAGCTAATCTCTCGAAGAGTTGTAGTTAAAATATTACCACAATGGTAAGCCGATTCGCCAACTGAAGTGAGCAACTTACCTCAAAATAACGGTGATCTCATATCAAATCTGTCGTACTATAGACGTTTACTCAAAACCCAGACTATTCAACTATTTAAAACGGGGAATAATTATGAGATCAGGGCAATCACCGTATTTATAAATCACACAGCCCAAAATGGTAGAGGACGAATCTCGACAAATATTGGTACAGATGTTTTTTTACTTCTATGTTAATTAGTGTAGTCATAGCGAATAAACAAAACTAAATCATTATAAAAGTTACCAACGTAAAGCGCCAAAATAGTTCTAACCTACTCGATATTCCCTGGAAGTTAATACGCAATCGGCTCGAATCCAACGTCCATATTACGCCTGACTTTGTTATGTAGAGCAGACCAATCCAATCCAATATGAGAGATCACGCATCCATTCAATAGGAGTAAACTGTAAATTTAAGACACTCTGACGTGTACACAGCCACTACTAGTGCAGGCATTCAACCGAACAAACTAATCCCAAAATACCCTAATCACATTAACCTCTCAAATTTTAAACGAAACTTCACTTGGCCTAACATGTCCAAAACACCACACAAATCCATTTGTATTTTCAGGAGAGGCTTTCAAATCACTAGACGTTGCCAAGATCCAAATGGACACATCACAACCGGCTACCATTTACCTCTGTAGTTACCAAATAAACCAACCTACATTGCACTAGCCGTTTGGCCGTAACAGGAAGCTCGAGAAAACATCGACGACGACGATCGTCTTAGTTAACATTTAATCTACAGGGTAGGTCACCAAGGCAATTTTGCACGATAATTTGAACTTTACTTCTAACTCCTAACCAAAAAGAAAATCGTAAAGGATTGAGAAAACCCCAAATTGTTGGAAAGTGTTTTAACTTAAGATAAAAGGTTTCTTCCAATACGATTCTGAGATGAAAAACGATCCGTGCATTGGAAAACGCCAACTGCGAGAATGGAAAATGCAAGACAAACCAAGTTCGAGTTGCTTGTTTCCTTTGACATACAGGATTACTGGAAGGGCAGACAGTGAACCAAACTTGTTAAAAGCACGTGTTAAAGCCACTGGAAAACGAATCTGTAAGGTTAGAGTTTTGAAAGAAAGGCTTTGACTACCAAATATTCCATTGCTTGAATACTCTCCATATTTGCTAGATTTCGCATCAAAAATAAATACACCAAAGCACATCTTTAAACTACTGGGCGCCTAGGAAAAAAACGACTTTTTCTTCACAGGTGATGGCGTACTTATTGTAGTTATACATATAAAATAGAAATTTGGTAAAATGCAAATTGTTAACGCAATGATTACAAAAAGAAGGACATGAAATAGTTGTTCTTGTTCTTCGATTCATGGTACTATTGCGGAAAAAATAATTCGCACGATACTTAATCTAGTTACTTAGTTTTATCCACAGTGGCTTAGTGTGTATCTGACTATCTGACTACTTGTCATTTTTCACATTTTGGAGTTATTGTCGTATCACTAACTTTTTCAAGTTATCTTAAGAAATGGTGTTTCTTCCGCAACCAACTTCATCGGCCACACGTTGCAGTGACCATCCCTCTTCTAGTTTTGCGATTACAAAGTCTGTTTTGGCCTCGCTTAGAACGTGAGTCGACATTTTAAGTTTTGATGGAAGAATGTCAGTTGTACAACTGACAATTCAGTGACTTTAGTCCACTTGATAAAACCATACTTACACAAAGCAAACAGCCGTGCGAAATATTTTTTCTGCAATAGTACATATATTATGATATTCTTATATTACTTATAATAAACCGATCATGTGGTGTTGCAAACACTGCCCAAATGGCAATCAAAGTCAAACGACACTAGGCCTAATAACTCATTAGATTGATCATCATCATCAATATTTCTCCAATTTTTCTTCAGCCTGCCGAAGTTGCTCTTCTATCGTGACCTACATTGTGAAAGATTGATGCTATTAGAAACTGTACCTTATAATCTTTGATGATACCTTAGGGTTACCAACATTTAGTCGACGCTGACCCGAAGAAAATACTTTTGGGGTTGAAAAAAGTGGGATAAAATTAATAAAAGGTTCAAGGTGAAATAGCTTTTTTTTACATTATAAAGGCAATTCCTAAAATTATTTTATATTTTTAAAGTAACATATGAATTGCGGCATGTTTTACCCCTCCTTGGACATATTAAATCTGAACAAGACGCCTCGTACGTCTTAACATTTAAATAATTATTTGCCCATTTTATCCTTTAGCTAACTCAGTGAACAAGAAACTCTCTTAATATCTCAGTTAGTCGCTTACGCAAGATCACTATCTGCCAAAACAGAAATCTGGTTCCCTCATAGTGTTGGTTGGACTGAAACATAACTTTAAAAACTGCACAAAAAAACCGAATTGTTGACTTTAAAACACAAAAACATAAAAAACAAAGAACACTTATACAAATACAAAAGAAATAAAGGAAAATAGAATTAAATTCTCGAAAACACCTAGGTGCTAAACATACTTATCTTTTAAAAGAACGCAAATATCAAAATGTCTTTAACAAAACTAGAATGACAAATTGACTGAAGCCGGTACTTATTTGAGTCGCTGATAAAACAAATCTCTACGCATTTGCAAAAACTTGCAGTTAAACGCAACCTTATCCCGCTTTGAAAACATTTTACTTGGAACTGGTTGCTGTATAGCCTTGGAAACGGCAATCCTCAAACCCCTGCTTCTGGCGGACATTATGCTGGAAACCACTAATAGCGTGCATGCCGCGTAAGGACAGTTAAATTGGAGCCTCTCAACATTGACGCGTCAAATATAGCACAATGGGTGTACTTACATGTACACTCGGAAAAGGCGTTTGCGGCATTTGCAAACGCTGGTTTGCTGCACTTTAACACTGTTTGCAGCAAACGTTGGCTGCCAGGCTCTTTTAGGCCGCTTTAAATTAACTTATATCTTCCTGGGCGAATTCACATAGTATACTTTCCAAGATAACAAATCCCTCTCAGAAGAGGCTGCGTGCGACTGCTGCCTTCTTTGTTAAATTTGTATGAGTTGAAAATTCCCGAATCCCGCGTACAGCGTGTTTCTTGCTGCAGTCGCGAAAACACAAATTCATAATACACGTCCACCGCAGGAGCAGTTTTGCGAGCATTTGCTTACATAAAATACAATATTAAATCTAATAATAGAACATAGAAAATACAACTTGGTTTCTACATTTATGCATGAAAATAAACATTATCGGTAAGGAATCCACTTGGCCCGTTACACATTGCATAATTCTTGACCTTTGTAAATCATATGAGTTAAAGAACAAAATTATTTTTGGCATTGCATAAAAAATATGTTCAAAATTCATATTAGAAGTTAAGTAAACTATTACAAAGCTACATTTTTCTGAAAAAAAATTAAGATATTTTCTAAAATTATGTATTTTTTTCTCTTTGCCCACTTGCTACCAATGGCTTCTGCTCTGAAGCTTTCAAATAAGAGTAAAAATTTTCGCAATCCAAGTATGTACGAGTAGTTAAAGAATGATTGCCAAACCCGAAGTCTTCGGGTCAAAAGGACAGTGTTGGCAACCCTATGATACCTTTATTAGAGGATGGCTAAGGATTTATATGTTCTGCTTTTGTTAACATCTTTCTTTTCGCAGAAATTTCCTACTTTTAGCTTTTAAAACGTAGAAATAGAATCATTTCAATGTGACCCCATTTTATGCATCCTTTCTATGTATTGTTCTTTTTATCGTTTTTATGTAATAATAACAAAGCACTCGTTTTTAATTTTTTATTCAAATTTTTCTACTGCATAAAATAATAATATTCTACCACGACATTGAAAAAATACTAGTGTTTTATACCATTATTTAATCAACCTAACAAATAGAATTCTGTCGAAAACTTGCTGATATTACTAGGATACAGCAATATGTCAATTGAGTTTGCACCATCTACCATATAAATAATATAAACGCAGAAACAATTATTCTCTCTAATCCGCTAACGTGGACAAGTATAACAATGCTAATCCTATTATAAAAGTAGGTATTAAAAACAACGAACAAAAGTAGTTTTAAACGCAACTTTAAAGATTGTAAACAAGAAAGAAACAGACCTTTGAAGCTTTGCAATCACATGACTAGATAAGGCCATATTATATGTTATCTGCGGAACAATAGCACTTGCAAATATGGAAGTATCTTACAGATATCCCAGAGCTTATAACAAAAACACATTAAAAGATATTATCTCATTTTAATAATGGCCGATTAAAAGCGGTTGCGACTCTTATTTTTTAAGTAGCCATTCTCATAAAAGTTGATTAAATTGCCCCCTTCCAGGCCACACAGCAAAAAACCCAAGGTCAAGCATATTTTCGCTAACATTTATTGATGACGATCTAGCAAATTCGAATGGTTTCGAAAAGTAGAACAACTGGTTATAACGTTGTTTACCACAGTTAAAAGCTTCAAAATTAAGATTTTTAACCTCAATAATACGTCATCGTTGCCAAACTACGTGCTTGTTGTACCGTAAGCTACGCACATATGGTGCGAAATCCTAACCTACTACAAACAAATTAATTGATTGCTATGCGTAATTCACGTGATCCGGAAGTTTTTAGAAGACCGCGGGTTCATTGATTAAAACTATTTAGTGGAATGCCAAAACACATAATTTATGAGAGCGTGCAAACTCGACTACAGGCATGCTATTGTCACCGTTCTTTCATTATAGAAAGGCAGATTAAAATGATATACTGAGTTTCAAAAAAAAAAACGTCACACCCATTTAAAATGCAAGAATTACTTTGATTTTTTACTATATTGTTTAGGAAGTCAAACAAGATAATTGAATAAATTTTGAGAAAGATGATGTTTATAACTCTTATTTGTGTTGTTTAACTAAAACTTGATCAATTGTCTTGTTTGCCTTCTTAAACATGTATTAAAAATCTGGCGTGATACACTCACACAACTTTCTTTTACAGTGATCTTATAATTAACCAAGAATTTGATTTTTAATTTTTAAGCATTCCTTTGTCAAAATTTTTCAAAAATTACCAGTTCTGCAAAAACCGTACAAAATAAAGAGTTAGTTGAAGAAACAATTTTTTTCTAGAATTTCTAGAATTTTAAGCTGAATTCAAAAATGTTATAATATACCTATTTAAAATAGGAGTTAATAAAATTAAAAAAAAAACAAAAGAAACCCATTTTAGAAGTATTCAACTGGAAAATAACCTATCTCACAACAATACACATTCAAATGTAACAAAAATGTAAAGTTTGAAATAAATCGTTAGAGCTGTTTTTTTTAAATCGAAAAAACTTAAAAATCACCAGAGTAAACACTTACTTCCCTTTATGAGATTTTCTTCAAAAGCTTGCTGTCTTATCTACATAGTACACAAAACTTATATATGAAGTTTCAACGCCATACCTCTTTTAGTTTTTGAGATATATACACAGACAGACACACACACAGACAGACAGACAGGCGCGTGCTGGCCCACCGGGCTACCGGGCATTCCCCGGTAGGCCCTGAGTTGGCGGGCCCTGGGACTATTCGTATGTTCTTTAAAAATTATAACTTAGCAAAATGAAGATCACTTCCGTTTGACCACATTAATAATGTCGTGATGGTGCAAATTATAGTCAGCATTGGGAGCAGATTTGTGGATCATGGATCCTTTTGTTCTCTGAATGTCATTTTTTGGCAGTGGGGTATTATGATATGTTTTTCGGACATTTTCCACTGTTTAGGGTGTAAATCACACAACGTTTCGGGAGTTTTGATCTACTCACGTCTTCAGGTGTTCCTGGTTAGTCCTGAGAAGGACTGATATTATACGTTTTTCAACGCCTGGTGGCCTAGTGGTTACAGTGGCAGAGTAGTAATCACAGCGATCAGCGGTCCCGGGTTCAAACCCCGGGGGAGGCACAAAATTACGTTGAAAAACGTATAATATCAGTCCTTCTCAGGACTAACCAGAAACACCTGAAGACGGGAGTAGATCAAAACTCCCGAAACTTTGTGTGATTTACACCATAGGCAGTGGAAAAAGTCCGAAAAACATATCATGGATCATTTTATAGTGATTTAGAATGCTTGGATTGTCGTAGATTTCTTGAAATTAGTCAAATTATGCCGATAAACTCCAAGTTATTGTGAAGTTATTCCAGCAAAAAAAAATAAGGAAAAGTGAATGATGTTTGCCAAACTGTGACATCAGTTATGAAAAAGAAATTTTGAAAACATTTACAAGACAGCTCAAGCTAAAGACTATGATCACGATGAACTCTAATGGCATTTCTTTTCTGTCACAGAATAGACTTATAAACTCGATTTTTTTTTCGATTTTAGTAGTTGAACATAAAGCTTTGTATACAACTCGTACATAATCTGACTTTCTTGACTCGTCTTCTTTATTGACCTCGCTCACAATACTTGCCCGGCAATAAAGTAAACTCATCAAAGTATGTAACATTTGAGCAAATGAAAATGAAATCAAGCTTGGCTTTGAAATATTTGTTTTATGAATAATATGTTGGTGGCACTGTAAGTGTATGTCAAATTTGAGATTAGCAGGTTAGGTTTTGCGTCAGCCTGTGTCAAAACTGACAGAAAACCTAACCAGCTAACCTCGAATTTGACATAGACTTATAGTGCCACCAACATATTATTAATACAAGAAATATTTCAAAGTCAAGCTTGATTTCATTTTCGTTTGCTCACATGTTACTTGTTATATAGCTATTATCCAATAAGAATTAGTGATGTAAAAAAGCGTTTTTTTTTAAATCGAATAAAAAACCTAAAAAAACCTTAAAAACAGTTTTTTTTGTGTTTTTTTTTAATTTATTTTTGTAATTGGCGGCACGTTTTGGTAGGTATAGTTGGCGGCAGGTAAGCAAACGACAAAATTTAAACTTATTTTGATTTTACATGCTCTTTAAAGTTCAAGAAGACTACAGCATAGACTAGACAAATGTTTAGTAAACAAATAGTTATTTTCATGACAAGCGTCGAAAGTAGCAAATATCGTGCGAGTGTTGATTAGACAAACGAGGGCGTAGCGAAGCGAAGCCCGAGTGGATCTAAAACACGAGCACAGATATTTGCACTTTCGGGCGAGTTATGAACACTATTTTTTAGACGACCACTCAAAGTAAATTCTATTTTTAAGAATTGTTTTTATTTTGTTTGCAAAATTGATCTTTATATTATTATTGGTGCAATTATAAAAAATTAGAGCTTGTTGGAAGCAGAGCAACGAATAAAGCAAAAGCGTCTGGATTATTTGAATCACGGTCTGCTTAATTGTGTGACAAACGTCAAAGTGACGTTTGTCACACAATTAAGCAGACCGTGATTTGAATAGCTTTGTGCCGTTACGATATGACTAGCACGATATAATATCGTGCTAGTGTACGAAATTGTCAACTTTCTGTAGTAGGCTGCTATCGCGATAATGTTACTTTCATACGTGGTCGTCTAAAAAGTAACATTTTATACCTACTGCCTACTCGTATTACGTATCACTCTATCATCGATGAATCAAGTTACGTTATAGTCCAGTCGTTGAAGGTAAAAATATGCTATTACCTCAGAATTCTTTGACCCTCCATCGATTTTTATGAAAATTTGGAATTAAGCTCATCTTACCCTTAACTTTAAAAGTGACATATGTCCGACTTGCGCTTTTTTTTTAAGGGGTGAAACTACCCCTTCGTGAAAATAATATAAAAAAAGCAGGTTTAATCATTTTATGGATTCACATCTTATTTAATTATGTAGAATAAAGCTTCTTTCGTGTTCTAGAACATGATTTACGATGTATTCAAAATGTTCAACCTTTAAAAATTACCTAAATTAATTTTAAAAAAATTATATATACCTACGTGTGTCCGCGGATTGAGTTCATATAAGGTGTAAATGGCAAATTGTTTTGAGTTAGATGCTAATATTCTCGGAATCACTCCTGCTTGTTCTCAAACTAAGATTTTGAGAAAATCGATCAAATTAATTAATATACACCGTGTTTTTAGACTTGAGAGTAGAACAGTGGTCAGGACAGCGGCCATTTTGTTTTTAATTGGGTCAATTAAAATGTGGTCAGGATAGCGGCCATTTTGTTTTTAATTGGTTCAATCAAGCCACGCCCCCTTAATTCGCGGAATTATTCGCGGAATTTTCGCGGATTGATCTAATTAATTTCGCGGTTTGATCTAATTAATCACATATGAAGTTTGATATGTAATTTACATATGTGCTACTGATTAAATTACGCGAGGCCATTTTTAATTGGCTTCCGATTAAATTACGCGTCGGACTTCGGCGGCCATCTTGGATTTCTGGCGGGAATATTTTAAATTTGAATTTTTTCCGATTTTTTTTCTAAGTTCAATTTTTTGAATTTAAATCTCCCGGGGTGTCGGCCATCTTGGTGCGCGCGCACTTCTCACGGCGGTTGTTTTTAATTTTGAATTTTCGCGGAAATATTTGAAATTCAAACTGGTAGATCTTCCGTCTCCATCATCGAAGCTGCTGTCTCTCTCATGCACGGAGGCCATTTTAATTTCGCGCGAATATTTGAATTTAAATTTTTTTTCAGATTTTTCTAAGTCCCTGTTTTGAATTTAATTTCTCGGGTGTCGTCCATCTTGGTTTTCTCACATTTATTTTAATTTAAAAAAAGCTTCCGGCGATGTCCCATGGCTGGAGTCGAACCAGCGATCACAGCGTTACGAGTACGAAGCCTTAACCAACTGGGCTATCGAAGCGATCGAGGTTAAAGGAATTAAACATAGCCACTTACGTGTCACGAGCCCAGCTTTAAACAAACTATTTTTCAAAAAAGGTTATTTATGAAATTGGAAATGCATTGCCTGTGTTGTTAAATGACTTGTAGTAATTTAAAAAAACTGATTTTTACGGTTGGATGTGTCATAATTAATAATTTTATAATTTGTGCCTGCTATATGGCTGGATTAACGAGATCCCCATTGTCCCTACCTACTATTGTAAATTTTCCGTCTAAGTTCCCTTTTTAAAACAGGTCGGTGACTGTGTTTTTGTTTGGTTTTAAAGGTTTGAATACTGTACCACTTAGCTGTTCTGACATTACACTTTCATATCCATATTATAAATAAATTTTAAATGTTATTTTCGACTGAGTTTAACCGCTTATAAATTACAACAGCTAGTTTTAAAATTAAATGGGCGATCGGTCACAATTATATATATCCGCAATAACATGAACAAGAAGATATACGTATTGCTTGAGTAAGAAAGAGATAAACATATAATCCGTTCACGACCTTTTTGGGACAGAGTTGGCTATTATTTTTTCTTTTCATGTTGGACTAACTGATTCGGTGATGTAGCGGATGCAACTTTTTTTCTGTCAGTGTCTGTTCGACATTTTCTTTCCACCACATTGCCAAACTTATTATTTTAATATTCGTAAGAAAATAAATGCTTTATCAAGTGTGTAAAAGTAATTTTAATTTCCGTCAAAGGAAAAATCAAAATGCCCAATATAATTTTGTTACAACAAAAAATTTCCATTAAACGATGCTAGTTGCAGTTTAAAAAGGACAGACCAGATCTAAAAGAACACGAGTTGATGTCGAGACTAGAGAGAGATCAGGCAACAATGTACCTATTCAGAAAATATAACCTTAAACTGAAAACAACCTAACCTAACAGAAAAAGTGCCAGTTTGCATTAGGGAGTTTAGTTGCCGCAGAGGTACTGCCAACAAAATTACTAGACGGTCATAGCCTCACCTGACCCAAAAAGATCGTGAACGGCTTATAGTAGCAAGTATTGGAGAAGGCTTGACTAATTAAAAATATAAGTCAAACCATTTTTCTTGTAAAAATTTACGAAAATACGTAAGTGTTGGCGACAAATTAAAATAAATTTGAATAAAAGCACGCAAAATTACGAAAATACGTAGAAAATTTATAAAAATCGGCATCTTGTCACATTAAATTCTGCAAAAACGACAAAAAACAATACTTTTATACAACTTTCATCGAAAAAATAGTAAAATTTTACGAAAATACGTCTGTGTTGACGACAAATGAAAATAAATTTGAATAAAAACACGCAAAAATTACGAAAAGACGTATGTGTTGGCGACAAATTAAAATAAATTTGAATAAAAACACGCAAAAATTACGAAAAGATGTATGTGTTGGCGACAAATTAAAATAAATTTGAATAAAAACGCACAATTTCGTTGAAAATCTTTACAAAGCGACTTTATAGTACCGAAAAATGATGTAAAAAAGTTTTAAGAGTTATTTCTAAGCATAATTTTGCAAACGTTTAACAAATAAACCGTAATTTTTTAAAGTACATCACACAATTATGAAATCGTAGTTCAATTTATATGAATTTTCGATACTTTGTATGTGAAAAAATAGCTTCAATTACTAATATTTGAATAAAATCATGCAATTTCCAAAGCATTTCGTTCAAAATTTTAGAAAATCGACAGCATCTCCCATGAAAATTTATAAAAATCGGCATCTTGTCACATTAAATTCTGTAAAAACAACAAAAAACAATATTTTTTTACAACTTTCATTGAAAAATAGTAAAATTTTACGAAAATACGTCTGTGTTGACGACAAATGAAAATAAATTTGAATAGAAACACGCAAAAATTACGAAAAGACGTATGTGTTGACCCCCAAAGTAACAAAAATTTGAATAAAATCACGCAATCATACAGCATCTCACATAAATTTTCGCAAATATCGACATCATGTCACATAAATTATACAAAAACTGTCATCACGTCACTTGAAATTATACAAAATACGATATTTTTATTCAAAACACGATGAAAATTGAACAAAAATCACGCAATCACACATCATATCACATAAATTTACACAAAAATCGACATCATGTCACATAAATTATACAAAAACTGACATCATATCACTTGAAATTATACAAAAAACGATATTTTATTCAACACACGATGAAAATTGAACAAAAATCACGCAATTACAAGCCATCTCACATAAATTTTCACAAAAATCGACATCATGTTACATAAACTATGCATAATTTTGCAAATGCTTTACACTTTTTATAAAATGCATCGCTCAAAATTAAAAGAAATAGCAATTTCGTTGAAAAATTTGCAAATGTTTTACACTTTTTTATAAAATGTATCGCACAAAATTAAAAGAAATCACAATTTTCTAAATTATATCACGCCATTATGAAATCGTAGATTGATTTTTTGAAATTTTACACTTTGTAACTGTAAAATAACTGCAAATACTAATATTTTAGCTTTAGACTTTGTAATTATTGCAGATTCGAGAACAAAACAAAGCAGAGTAGAAATAAAAAAACAAACACTTTGTAATAAACAAATATATGGTAATTATTTCGTATAATACTTAATAATATAAATATAAATGTACAGCAGAATGTCTTATTTCTAAAAATTCGCTAGCAATTTACAAAACTGTAGTTTGAGGTGCACGACATTTCAAATTAAAAAGACTGCAAGTAATAAAATCAGAATTTCATTGTGTAATTTTAAAGTTTAAGATGCACCCAATCTAGAATTCCCTTCGTTTTTGGTGTTGATGACATCTGCCTTAAAGGCGTTTTTCTAACGGCCCTTTTTTTGGAGGCGTTTCCTTATCGGCGTTCTTCTGACTGAACCTTTTTGATGTGGACTTGGATGAGTAGCTGGTGTTTTTAATTTATATTCTAAATCGGACTCGCAGTTATCAGTTTCCATTTCGGTTTTTTTTGTAGTACCAGTCGGGGTTGGCTTCTTTTGCTGTTTAGGTTTAGCTAGCAGCACATTAGCAACGTTAAGGTCTTTGATGTAATCAGCAAACTGTAGGCGTCCGGGTGGATTAATAGTTTTTCGAGGCCGCAGAGTGTCGTGAATTAAATCGACTATGTTAGACGCCGGTAAAATTTCACCCTTTATAGTAACGGTGCCCTTGTGATCCCAGCTCACATCGCTTGAGGTACTCAAAATGCGTAGGAAAACTTCAGCTTTTTTCTTAAAAGTTTTGGGAAGTGTAGATAAAATAACGGCATTTGATAGGCTGTCACTGGTTGTTTCAATAGGTATTTTGATTGGCTGCCGCGCCTGGTTTGTGAAATGAAGGAATCGTTGTAACACTTGATTGTACTGGATCCATTTATCGTGATCAGTTAATTTGGACTTTAAAACGTTTTGCATTTCGTCATCAAGCTGTGATAATATATTTTTCTCCGCATCATGGCCAGACTTAAGACGTTGGACAAATTCCGGCGATACAATCAACATCTTCCGCTCTTTGTCCATTTTAGTAGAAAAGGAGCTCAGTCGTTTGTTCTAGTAGAGCCGTCGTGAATAAACTAGCTTAAAATCAAGACTTTCATAATAAATATATAAAAAAATATGACAGGTACGGGAATCGAACCCGTATTCTCTCTCGAGATCAGAACTTGAATCTGACGCCTTAACCATTCGGCCAACCTGCCTCCCTATATAAACGAGCACTCTCTGCATAATTAAGAAAACATATAGTTTAAAAGTCTTCTATTTGCAATTTCATACAATATTTCATATAAATTAAGCCATGTACAAATTTCTAAATCGGCTGCCGTTTTATTATTTGTCGTGATGCGTCATCGCTGAATTTACAAGTGCCAACCTGTCTGCTGTGTGACGTATGCAATGTCTCCACCCCTTTTTATTTTAAAATTCTATAAAATCAGAGGCCCAAACTGCTGCCGCATCAGGTAACAGAGTACAATGGTTTAAAACGTGTTAGTGCGGCATCAGTCGGGCCTCTGGTTTTATAGAATTTTAAAATAAAAAGGGATGGAGACATTGCGTACGTCACACAGCAGACAGGTTGGCTCTTGTAAATTCAACGACGACGCATCACCACAAATAATAAAAGGCAGCTGAGGGTCAAGTCTTTCGATAAAATATGTATCAAAACCGATTTAGAAATTTGTACATGGCTTAATTTATATGAAATATTGTTTGAAATTGCAAATAGAAGACTTTTTAAACTATATGTTTTCTTAATTATGCAGAGAGTGCTCGTTTATATAGGGAGGCAGGTTGGCCGAATGGTTAAGGCGTCAGATTCAAGTTCTGATCTCGAGAGAGAATACGGGTTCGATTCCCGTACCTGTCATATTTTTTTATATATTTATTATGAAAGTCTTGATTTTAAGCTAGTTTATTCACGACGGCTCTACTAGAACAAACGACTGAGCTCCTTTTCTACTAAAATGGACAAAGAGCGGAAGATGTTGATTGTATCGCCGGAATTTGTCCAACGTCTTAAGTCTGGCCATGATGCGGAGAAAAATATATTATCACAGCTTGATGACGAAATGCAAAACGTTTTAAAGTCCAAATTAACTGATCACGATAAATGGATCCAGTACAATCAAGTGTTACAACGATTCCTTCATTTCACAAACCAGGCGCGGCAGCCAATCAAAATACCTATTGAAACAACCAGTGACAGCCTATCAAATGCCGTTATTTTATCTACACTTCCCAAAACTTTTAAGAAAAAAGCTGAAGTTTTCCTACGCATTTTGAGTACCTCAAGCGATGTGAGCTGGGATCACAAGGGCACCGTTACTATAAAGGGTGAAATTTTACCGGCGTCTAACATAGTCGATTTAATTCACGACACTCTGCGGCCTCGAAAAACTATTAATCCACCCGGACGCCTACAGTTTGCTGATTACATCAAAGACCTTAACGTTGCTAATGTGCTGCTAGCTAAACCTAAACAGCAAAAGAAGCCAACCCCGACTGGTACTACAAAAAAAACCGAAATGGAAACTGATAACTGCGAGTCCGATTTAGAATATAAATTAAAAACACCAGCTACTCATCCAAGTCCACATCAAAAAGGTTCAGTCAGAAGAACGCCGATAAGGAAACGCCTCCAAAAAAAGGGCCGTTAGAAAAACGCCTTTAAGGCAGATGTCATCAACACCAAAAACGAAGGGAATTCTAGATTGGGTGCATCTTAAACTTTAAAATTACACAATGAAATTCTGATTTTATTACTTGCAGTCTTTTTAATTTGAAATGTCGTGCACCTCAAACTACAGTTTTGTAAATTGCTAGCGAATTTTTAGAAATAAGACATTCTGCTGTACATTTATATTTATATTATTAAGTATTATACGAAATAATTACCATATATTTGTTTATTACAAAGTGTTTGTTTTTTTATTTCTACTCTGCTTTGTTTTGTTCTCGAATCTGCAATAATTACAAAGTCTAAAGCTAAAATATTAGTATTTGCAGTTATTTTACAGTTACAAAGTGTAAAATTTCAAAAAATCAATCTACGATTTCATAATGGCGTGATATAATTTAGAAAATTGTGATTTCTTTTAATTTTGTGCGATACATTTTATAAAAAAGTGTAAAACATTTGCAAATTTTTCAACGAAATTGCTATTTCTTTTAATTTTGAGCGATGCATTTTATAAAAAGTGTAAAGCATTTGCAAAATTATGCATAGTTTATGTAACATGATGTCGATTTTTGTGAAAATTTATGTGAGATGGCTTGTAATTGCGTGATTTTTGTTCAATTTTCATCGTGTGTTGAATAAAATATCGTTTTTTGTATAATTTCAAGTGATATGATGTCAGTTTTTGTATAATTTATGTGACATGATGTCGATTTTTGTGTAAATTTATGTGATATGATGTGTGATTGCGTGATTTTTGTTCAATTTTCATCGTGTTTTGAATAAAAATATCGTATTTTGTATAATTTCAAGTGACGTGATGACAGTTTTTGTATAATTTATGTGACATGATGTCGATATTTGCGAAAATTTATGTGAGATGCTGTATGATTGCGTGATTTTATTCAAATTTTTGTTACTTTGGGGGTCAACACATACGTCTTTTCGTAATTTTTGCGTGTTTCTATTCAAATTTATTTTCATTTGTCGTCAACACAGACGTATTTTCGTAAAATTTTACTATTTTTCAATGAAAGTTGTAAAAAAATATTGTTTTTTGTTGTTTTTACAGAATTTAATGTGACAAGATGCCGATTTTTATAAATTTTCATGGGAGATGCTGTCGATTTTCTAAAATTTTGAACGAAATGCTTTGGAAATTGCATGATTTTATTCAAATATTAGTAATTGAAGCTATTTTTTCACATACAAAGTATCGAAAATTCATATAAATTGAACTACGATTTCATAATTGTGTGATGTACTTTAAAAAATTACGGTTTATTTGTTAAACGTTTGCAAAATTATGCTTAGAAATAACTCTTAAAACTTTTTTACATCATTTTTCGGTACTATAAAGTCGCTTTGTAAAGATTTTCAACGAAATTGTGCGTTTTTATTCAAATTTATTTTAATTTGTCGCCAACACATACATCTTTTCGTAATTTTTGCGTGTTTTTATTCAAATTTATTTTAATTTGTCGCCAACACATACGTCTTTTCGTAATTTTTGCGTGTTTTTATTCAAATTTATTTTCATTTGTCGTCAACACAGACGTATTTTCGTAAAATTTTACTATTTTTTCGATGAAAGTTGTATAAAAGTATTGTTTTTTGTCGTTTTTGCAGAATTTAATGTGACAAGATGCCGATTTTTATAAATTTTCTACGTATTTTCGTAATTTTGCGTGCTTTTATTCAAATTTATTTTAATTTGTCGCCAACACTTACGTATTTTCGTAAATTTTTACAAGAAAAATGGTTTGACTTATATTTTTAATTAGTCAAGCCTTCTCCAATACTTGCTACTATAAGCCGTTCACGATCTTTTTGGGTCAGGTGAGGCTATGACCGTCTAGTAATTTTGTTGGCAGTACCTCTGCGGCAACTAAACTCCCTAATGCAAACTGGCACTTTTTCTGTTAGGTTAGGTTGTTTTCAGTTTAAGGTTATATTTTCTGAATAGGTACATTGTTGCCTGATCTCTCTCTAGTCTCGACATCAACTCGTGTTCTTTTAGATCTGGTCTGTCCTTTTTAAACTGCAACTAGCATCGTTTAATGGAAATTTTTTGTTGTAACAAAATTATATTGGGCATTTTGATTTTTCCTTTGACGGAAATTAAAATTACTTTTACACACTTGATAAAGCATTTATTTTCTTACGAATATTAAAATAATAAGTTTGGCAATGTGGTGGAAAGAAAATGTCGAACAGACACTGACAGAAAAAAAGTTGCATCCGCTACATCACCGAATCAGTTAGTCCAACATGAAAAGAAAAAATAATAGCCAACTCTGTCCCAAAAAGGTCGTGAACGGATTATATGTTTATCTCTTTCTTACTCAAGCAATACGTATATCTTCTTGTTCATGTTATTGCGGATATATATAATTGTGACCGATCGCCCATTTAATTTTAAAACTAGCTGTTGTAATTTATAAGCGGTTAAACTCAGTCGAAAATAACATTTAAAATTTATTTATAATATGGATATGAAAGTGTAATGTCAGAACAGCTAAGTGGTACAGTATTCAAACCTTTAAAACCAAACAAAAACACAGTCACCGACCTGTTTTAAAAAGGGAACTTAGACGGAAAATTTACAATAGTAGGTAGGGACAATGGGGATCTCGTTAATCCAGCCATATAGCAGGCACAAATTATAAAATTATTAATTATGACACATCCAACCGTAAAAATCAGTTTTTTTAAATTACTACAAGTCATTTAACAACACAGGCAATGCATTTCCAATTTCATAAATAACCTTTTTTGAAAAATAGTTTGTTTAAAGCTGGGCTCGTGACACGTAAGTGGCTATGTTTAATTCCTTTAACCTCGATCGCTTCGATAGCCCAGTTGGTTAAGGCTTCGTACTCGTAACGCTGTGATCGCTGGTTCGACTCCAGCCATGGGACATCGCCGGAAGCTTTTTTTAAATTAAAATAAATGTGAGAAAACCAAGATGGACGACACCCGAGAAATTAAATTCAAAACAGGGACTTAGAAAAATCTGAAAAAAAATTTAAATTCAAATATTCGCGCGAAATTAAAATGGCCTCCGTGCATGAGAGAGACAGCAGCTTCGATGATGGAGACGGAAGATCTACCAGTTTGAATTTCAAATATTTCCGCGAAAATTCAAAATTAAAAACAACCGCCGTGAGAAGTGCGCGCGCACCAAGATGGCCGACACCCCGGGAGATTTAAATTCAAAAAATTGAACTTAGAAAAAAAATCGGAAAAAATTCAAATTTAAAATATTCCCGCCAGAAATCCAAGATGGCCGCCGAAGTCCGACGCGTAATTTAATCGGAAGCCAATTAAAAATGGCCTCGCGTAATTTAATCAGTAGCACATATGTAAATTACATATCAAACTTCATATGTGATTAATTAGATCAAACCGCGAAATTAATTAGATCAATCCGCGAAAATTCCGCGAATAATTCCGCGAATTAAGGGGGCGTGGCTTGATTGAACCAATTAAAAACAAAATGGCCGCTATCCTGACCACATTTTAATTGACCCAATTAAAAACAAAATGGCCGCTATCCTGACCACTGTTCTACTATTGAGCTTTAAAAAATTGAGTAAACTACCATTATTAGAAGAAATAACAAAAAAAGGTATTAAGGAAAGTTGTTTAGAATCAAGAGTAATGTCAGTCTCTCAATTTTCAGACAAATCGACCTACATACTTTGATTTTTAAAAAATATATATATTTTTATACCAACATACCTTTTATCGTGGCCGCAGGAGGCACATCTTAGTTTGTAAACCAGTAACAGTATCTGCTACAGGCACGATAAAAAGTATGTTGGTATAAAAAATAAAACAAAAGTATAAATTCGAAGTAGACCGATTTCTCTGAAAATGTCCTTAATACTTTTTTTATCTCGTCTAATAATAGTAGTCTACTCTTGACAATTTTTTAAAACTCAATTCGGAAAACACCCTGTATATTAATTAATTTGATTAATTTTCACAAAATCGTAGTTTGAGAACAAGCAAGGGTGATTCCGAGAATATTAACATCTAACTCAAAAAAAAATGCCATTTACACGCACATATGATCATCTATGAAGCTTCAAAATTATGTGGAATAGAAAAATTTGTATGCTCCGAAAAAATGCCATTGGATTTTTTCCCATAACTCCTTTAATTTTGAAGCTACAACGTCGATTCAAACACCATTCTACAGGTAATTTTAAGGGCTACAAGATCATATACATTTTGGCATGCTCAAATCCTGCATGTTCAAAAATTAAAGGATTGAAGGGCTCGGGAGGGGTGGTCCGCGTACTATAATGCAAATTTCTAACATTTATATCTCCGTTAGTTTTTTTCGTACAGAAATAAGAAAAAAAACTAAAATGTTCGTTAAGAAAAAACCCACAGTTTTGTACTATATTATTTTTTACGTGTTTTTTTTAGTTTTAGTTATTTTGAAAATACAGTATTTTTTTAAGAAATTTGAAAAATACGTTTTTCATTTTCATCATATTTTTTTCGAAAAATACGCATTCTAACCCGGCCAAACTTTTGGATTGCATGAGTAATACTAAAATAAAGTAATTTGTAAAAGGATAACGGTCAAGATCAATTCTGGTGGAATGGCTGGGGTTTCATCGCTCATTTTTTTCTTCAAAAATTCGAGTGGCCCACCGTTTTAGCAACGTACCTCGCTTAATTATAATGCAATCAACTTTTAACGGTGCTCATTTTAAAGGTCTTTCCAATCGCTACCAAAAATATACTATAAGTTTTTTTAAAACAGGTTTTAGATCATATGACCTCGAAAAAATTAAAATTTTCACCACGGTATTTTTATATATGTTTTTTGGGATCTGAAGATCTGTTGAAAACTCAATTTCGAATTTTTGGGGTGTATCCAATACTTTCTTTATCGTAAAAGGAAGTAAAAACCCAAAGAAATTCCTACATTTTAAATGGGTGTAACATTTTTTTGAAACGAAGAGTTGATTAAGATAGAAATACATTTTAGAATGGATACATTATGTAACTACCTACGCAGCACAAAATAAGAAAATCAAGAAAATAAGTGTTTATTATAGTCATAGATGACATAAAATTTATACAATCCTCACTTTAACTAGGAAGATAACTATAGAATATACGTAATATGATAGTTAAGGATAATTATAAGATACTAGCAGTCCAGTGAGACAAATGTCTCATTTAATAAAACAAAAAAGACCGTTTTGCAAATAGAACGCGTATTCACCACACGTACGTATATGACGTCATTGTTGGTAGCAAACTACCAGTCGCATTCGCCTTGATAAAATTTGCCTAGAATCTAACCTAAAAAGTTCGGATTAGGATAATTAAGATAATAATTAGTGTTAGAGACTGAAATTCGGTTCCTGACCTGACATGACCATTCCAAACATATAACTTTAATAACTTTTTTCTCTATCTCTTACGGTTTGGCTGCTGAAACAGCGTCCCGGACACACAAAACAGCGTCCCAGAAAAGCCTATTATATATATGGATAATAAAACAATTATCGAAAAATGAATTAAGAAAATATATTGTACCTAACTATGTAAATATAACTTTTATGTAGATGAGCATATATGTATTAATAAAAATATTAAAATAGAAATGTTAGAAATAATTAACAACAACGAACAGCAATGATATACATACTACTAATTTTGTAGTTGCTTGAAAACAGCCAAGAAAACTATAGAATAAAACTTGAAACTATGTTGAAGTAGAAAGCACTTCCAAAACTTAAAAACAACAGAAATACGTAGGTACAAGACCAGTTTTTCAAGTGGTGATCGAGGCGTTCAAGGTCAACAGTTACGCCCAAAAAGCTTTTATCGCTGGAAAGTGGTGCTAATCATATACGAAATAAAAACTTATTTAAACATGATACAGGTTGTCTCTAAAACATCTTGAATAAAATTAACCACATTCACAACAGTGCAAAATGTAATCCACATTATCTATGCATTGGCCTGTCACGCCCTTCCCAAAGGAAACGAAAAACTAGTAGTTGCTGTGAGAATAATAGGAGATACAATAGTAATCTGCTTCTTTTTATTCCAGGGTCACTGTCCCAGTAATGGACAAAATGAATATGTAACTTTTCATAAGTATGACCAAGAATTGGGCGAAGTCTGGTAGTACTAATGGTCAGTAGATCAAACGCCACCATATGGAAATTTTAACCGCGCTAACTTCATGACGATGTCAAATATTACTAATTTAGTATTGATCGCCTGCTAAACAACTGGTCCTTCAGAAGATGAAGATCGTGCAAGAAATCTATGTTCTTGTGTGTTCGGTCGAAATTAAATGTTTTTTTTTCGAAACAAGAAATCTTGTGCATACTATGGCGAGTAAAAAATGTATTCCAATTGAAATTCCATCAGTTATGATTTTTTAAAGATATGAAAAGTGATGGTGACTATTACTGACACATCAGTCTTGGAGATGTTCCAGTTATGGTTACCGAGGTGTCCATAACCGATGCTGAGAAATTGAGTAATTGCCACCAGAGCTGGTAAAACTACTTTAAGAAAGTAATTAATTACCAATTACCGTCTAATGAAGTAATTGAAATACCAGCGATTTCAATTACACAAATGAAATAGTAATTCAATTATCAATTAAGTGGTAATTGTAATTGCACAAAATAAATCACTTATTCAATTACTTTCACTAGAGATTGTTGTCGTATATTTGTATTTAGTCGCATTTAGATAGCCCTGTAATAATACATCGTTTTAAACAAGCAAATTGCAATTAATAAATAATTATTATGAACCAATATGGTATAATGGAGCTAGTTGTTGTCAATTGTTATGAAAAACATGTACCGTATTTTACTCCGTAATCTGTACTTAACGCAGACATATTTTTCGCTTCTCACACATTAGAGCTTGCACAGCCTATACTACATAAGACGCCACACAAGCACATCCCATTTACAAACATACGTGCCTGCACAAAATATCTCTTTGCTCGTACACAAAACTGACAGGAGATTATAAATTACACTTATATTGCTCCAGGTATTCAATATTGTGATTTGCTTAACCTGTAACTTAACAAGGCTTTATATTATTTTTGTCTTCTGAAGATTTAATACCCAATCGAGGTCAGTAATTTTGTAATTGAATTACCAGAAAATAATTCAATTATGGCGAGTAATTTAAATTACCACAAGTAATTTATGTACTTGTAATAGATATTAACGATACAAGTTTGATTATGAGCATTTTAACGAAACGAGTTTGATTGCCAAAACGAGGCGGTGAGCCGAGTTTTGCGGCAATCAAACGAGTTTCGTTGTGTGCCATAAGCAAACGTGTATTGTTCAATATTTTATCTTCGTCAATAAACTCTGGTTCAATGTATAAAAAGAGTGCGGTAATGAAGCTCTTAACGATACTAAAATTAATTTGGTTAAGAGGCTATAACAACACGGATGAAGATAAAGTAATTTAAATACTTTAGAGTAATTAATAAAGCATTTCTTCTATTAGTGTACATTACTCATACCCACGAAAGTGTGTCCATTACTAGCAAAAGTGATATTCTTTTATAAAAGTATTGCAGATTTATTTTTGAAGTTATTGATTTTATACTATACAGTTTCAATTTACATTTAAGAAGGAATATATTGACACATTTCATATTAATAATAAAAAATCTGTAAACGGCTATACCCAGAACTTCCCTCGTCGACCCTGTGACACTAAATAATTTTAAAAATCAAATTAAGTTAGGAGTAAAGATATCTTCATGTTTCTAATAAATTAAATACATTTTCAAATTTAAAAAAATGTGTCCCGCTGGGGTTTGAACCCGCCGCATCTGCAGCTCTGCAGATCGCTCGATCCTAACCGCATCTCCGCAGCGTATATAACTACAGCGAAATTCCATCTGCGCTACCGAGTCTCTTCGAAACGGCGAGGCACGCGCGTCACTTGAAAAGCACGGTGTTATGGTTGAAACATTTTTACTCTTTTGTGACATTATCCTTTATCGGTTAAGTCTTATTTCCGGCAAATGTAAAGCCTGACCTATGTGAAAGTTATTACTACCTTTTATTTCAAAATTGACACAAAAATTTAAGGTGCGCACCCTATATACCGTGTGTCCACAGGAGGACGCACCATAGGGATAACCAAATAGAATAGAAAGATCGGCTAATGCTGTGATCGCCGGCACGCAAAAACGTTGTTTTCTGGCTTCTGACTCGCCAGTTTAATAAACAATATTGTTATAAATGGTACAAGAGAACAGACGGTGGTCACAGCACTGGTTGATATTTATATTCTATTAGCATTATCTTATCTCTATGGTGCGTACTCCTGTGGACACACGGTATATTTGTATGAAATAGTACCGGTTTCATGCGAGGTGGATATATAATATGTATGCAAAATATCATCTTCCTCCGACAAATAGTTTTTAAGCTATACTGCCAACAGGCAGTCAAACAGACAGACGGATGGACAGACTAACAGACGGAATTGAGAAAGCCTCTTTTTCGTCATCTAGGGACCTTGAAACGTGAAGATCCGAAAAGATCTCAGAAGGTGATTTTTTCGTGATTACAATACTTCCTTCGTCTTTCAGTCGAGGGAAGTAATAAAAAATGAACGTAATTTTGATAGGCAACGTAATTTTGATAGGCAACTTAATTTGAAAATTCGTCTTGGATGACTGAGATATTTACCCTACACTTTTTCTATAACTTCAATTAAGTACTGACACTCCTGAATAGATTACAGATGCCTACTACATATTAATATTATAACTCAATACAATATACATTTATGCTGTCCTTTAAAAACTGTAACTTTGAGGAATGAGTTTGTATGCAATTTCGTTTATTTTTACATATAGTTGACTACGTGGAAAATTTATTCGGATTATCATATATTTGAAGATGACAAAAAGAATTAGTAGATAATTCTTTAATGAACACTATCAAATGGTCATTAAAATAAAGATACGAAAAACCAGTAAAAGGATAGAAATTAAATCAGGAAAACGTGATTGCCTGCTCGCCTAAATAATCATAAACATATTAGTATATTGTATAACCCTATAGTTTCACAAATTACAGCATTTAACTGACTATGAATATAGTACATCATAAAATCTATATGGATACTCGTACATATAAAACTATTTTTCTCCTATAACTCTGTTATCTGTAAAATTAAATCTATCCAACTTTATCATTATTAAAAAATAAAAGTAGAGCTTCTTCTAACGATGGCACGGACACTAAGAGAGGTGTGTGTTACGCAAACCGCGCTAACTTATCATAAAATCAAAATTTCAAAGCATTCGTCGACCCTATTCGCATTGTCTTACTTGCAACACTTGTAAAAATGTGTCAAAGATAATATCTACAAATAAACAACCATTAGGCTTATAGAAGGGAAAAACAGGAAGAAAGCGTTTTTCAACATGATGGAATATATCTTTCGGCATCAACAAATGGAATTTTATCATGTAAAATTTGTTTCAAGTAGGCTTAGATTTATTAATCTTGATAATAATGTCACGTAAACGAAATTACGTTATTCTTTAACTCACTTTAAAACCGAAACAATAAAAACCAATTTCAGCAATAATTTAGAGGTCATCCACTTAGAATACCGACTTGATTTTTTTTCAATCTAAGGTGACGCAAATCAAGTTTTGTATAGTAGTGAGGTTGTTCAAAAAAGTATGATTTTGTAGATTATAAATACTTTCTTCCCGTATGTTGGCTTTTAACGGTTCCAGAATCTCCAGCTTATTCATAAACAACATCATTATAGTCGTTAGTGGGGTTGGAAGTCCCCATAAATGCACAGCGACGCCTATAATTGGCCTAACGGCTGTTGGCTGAGTGCGAAATAAATAAATAAGTAAATAAATAAACAGTCGATCTTTAGGAAAACCTCACCAGACCTAGAAGCAGAGATGTTGTTTCTTCACATCTCCTATTCAAGCAGAAATAGACGTTGTCGATCATCATGATTTCTTCTAAAAAATCAACACTTTCCCACTGAAGGTTTATGGTACCATTACTGTATTGCAGTTGTCTGTAGGTCTGTAAACAGCATTTTTTGTATCGCTTACGCCTGTATCTTATATGCAGCAACAGGTGCATATTTTCTGCAAAATTCTTGATGGGCCAAAATAACTGTAGATTTTTCAAGGTGAAAGAGACTAACGGCCGGTCTTATAAAGACCTCTGATTTGTTAAACTAAACAAGATCGCATCAAAATGTTAATGCTTATGACATTTTATTCATTGGTAAACAAATTTTGATGCATTTTTGTTTATTTTAACAAAGAATTAAAGTTAATTTCAATTTAAGTTGTTTATAAGACTGACTCTATATGTAATACATGAATTCAGAATGATAAAAAAATCACTATTTAAAAAAAATACAATAACTTGTCATAGGGACTTAATTTTGCGCCACCTTGTACTTATTCCTCTCCATAACCGAGTTTAGCACTGTGTAAACAGATATGATGATTGCCAACGTTTAGCACCCTTTTCTTCCACTGCTTAAAAACTCGCACCCACCCTTCTGTTATTTCCTCCGATGAAAGAAAATCTTCTATTTCACAAATGTATTTAAAAGACAGAAAACGATCAAAAGTCAGGGTTAACTACATAAGTGAGTCTGCCACGTATCACTTTCTTTTAGTAAAAACTGCAATGTTGGTGAGGTAATAATCTTCTTCTTTCTTTTTCAGCCCGTGTTCGTCCACTGCTGGATGTAGCCCTCTTTTATAGTATGATCAAAAATTATTTTTATCTAGTATGGCCATAAAATACTTCTTAATTTATGAATGCAACTATAACTTACTTAAAAAGCAAATGTCAAGTTTGACATTTAAGTATAAACATAGTTGCATTCATAAATTAGGAAGTATTCCATGGCCATATTAGATGAAAATAATTTTTTATCATACTTTAGTTTTTCCATGCACTTGTCTTTCGCTGCTCTCATCCACTGATTTCCTGCTATGAGCATTATGCCATCAATCCATCTTTTTTGAGGTCTTTCTATGATTGTACCAATCCCTTAAACGAGTGGTTGACACTGCTTGGGCTAGCTATTTTAACTCTGAGAAGAGTATGGCGTGGTGTAAGGACTAAGCAAGAAAATGCTTCGGGCGTTTAAATTGAACAATAGGATTATTAAAATTTGGACGCCTTGTCGTTACTCAAAATCTAAAAAACAAAACTAGCTAATTAATAATACCCCACCTACCTTTTGTGCTTCGCTGCATACCTATATAAATTGTACAGCTAGATGGGTTGTGGAAAGAACACAAAACCATTAACAGCAATAGGGATATTTAATTAAACCCAAAAATCGCAATAACACATGAGTTATATACATAAGCCATGAAGGCTAAGTGACAGCAATTTAGGTTTGTAGGACCATTCCCATTGCCTATAAAATAAATAAACCATGAATAGGAATCTTCCAAGTATTTAAGTCACAAATGGCTAATTATAGCTTGGATTAAATCTCAGGATAACCACCTGTATATATAATATTTTATTAAATAAAAGAGAAATAAACACGCTTCAGTTTGAATCTCTAAGGCCATAGTAAGAACTGATATAGTTGCGGCAATTGCCTTTGTCAATAAAAAACGCTGAGAAGTTCATGTACTCACAATTTAGTTCGTTGCTAATGTCCAGCGATCGGGAGGGGAAATCCTGGTATGCTGCATTGTCCAAGAAGACTGCTAAACCGGACTTAACTGCATAATTCTTAGAATCCAAGAACGCCACTATTGAGAGGGCAGCTAACTGCGACAGGAAGGCGGCCTGGTATACTAGAATTTCTGGCTAGCTTGTAGAAGCGACATCGGGAGGCTGAAGAAGTCGCATCGGAACCGGCCAAAGCTGTTCACGGCCGTTTGTGCAGAAAACAACCCGAGGCGGTTTTCGTTTATGGAAGCCGCAGGGGAGCCAGCCTTTATATTCAAATTAGTATGCGAAATTGAACTAGAAGAGGCATTCTTACCAAAGCTGTTCGCGGCCGTTTGCGAAGAACCACGCGCTAGCGGTTTTAGTTTGTTTAAAACAAGAGCGGCTTCAACCTACTCCAAGAATTTAGATCCGCAATGCGCGCTTTGTGAAAAATCAATAATCGAGCGATGCCAATTGCTAGAACGCGCCATTGAAACGAAATTGAAACGGGGCGTTACACGCTCCTCTTAGTTTTTCGTGGTTTCTAACATATTATTTTCTGTGTCCACTTTTCAGCGTTTTGTTTCGCCATGTATTATTACACCACCCCTTTTGTAGGAGTTTTTAATGTATAATAAAAAGTAGTGATATCTACCCTGTTTGCTTAATTCACAGAAGTAATTTCAATAATAATGTATATAATTCTCACTTACCTTGTTGCTTTCAACTGAATCATATATTGACATATATCATACTTTCATAATTGACTTTGAAATTATGTCATGTTTAAATATACCTCGGCTAGCCAGCTTATTTAGCAATTGAGACTCTCTGTACTTCCCAGCTGAATGAGTTAATGTCAAATATATATACTGTATTAATGAATTGTACTTTGAATGACCAAATAAATATTAATTTGATTATTTAAATCACACTCTTAGTACTTGAGTTTGAATCTAATTAACTGTTATAGTGTATTAAACGTTTGAATTGACATTACAAATTAATAGTCAGATTAAAATTGTCAAAATTATTTAATTAAATGAAAGTTCCAATAAATGAGGTTAAATACTTTTTAAAAATAACTAGACCAAAAATGATAAATTTCTAATTATAAAGATCGAAACCGTCGAGTACTCAAATCACAATATTAATTTAGAAAACTTAATATTCTAAGATTCTCTAAATCTAAATACACGTTTTAAATTCTAAATTTGCCGTATCCAAACTGTTACTATAATACACTAACCTTCAACAGCCGAACTCGTACTTCCGATGTGGTTCTAATATCAGTTTCACACTGATCGAAGTCGTCAAACACCTACTTGGAGATGATGAGGACCCATAAAAGCTCGTTGTAGGCAGACTTGACCGTTTAATATTTTCTTAAAACGGTATTGCAGCATGCCCAACACACAAACACTCACTAAACTGATGGCTTGTAAACCAATGACCACTTGAAATGGCTTCTATAAATCTCCAACTCACTATGTGAAGAATAATATTGACCCCTTGGTCAGTATTTGATCATGCAGAAAGCTATTCTTACTAACACGTATCAAATTGCAATTATATCCTCACAATTAAAGGTATTATTAGACCTTTAATGTGACTATTTTGACGGAGATTCTTTTAAATTATAGAAACTTTTTTACTCTTGTCAACAACCTCTTGGTTGCTAATATTTACTGCCACCCGTTATTATCTTACACTTGTTATCACATGATACCCTTTTGATATCTTGATATTAATTGAAAATAATTAAGCATTCTCACAGCATGCTACATTACAGTATACAACCCATTACCACTTAAGACTTGCAACGCTTTCCATGACATCAGTTATTTTGGTTCTGTTTCGGATTTCACTATTGCGTATTTTGTATCTCAAGGTGACCCCCACTATTGCCGTGGCTCGTTGGTAACTCTTAGTTGTTCTGCCGATGTTTTTCGTTTTAGCCATGGTTTCTAGACATCATGCAGTTACCGGTAATATGCAGCTGTCGTATATCTTCTGCGGTTTGCTATTCTTTCCCGGTTTTGGTTGTATAACCAAGATAGACATAGCAATCCATTTTTTCTAAGATAGTGATAGTGTGAATGATGGTGCCATTTCGGCTATTGCTGATTATTTACTGAGATACATCCTATTTCTATTTTCTTCCTTTAATATCGTGTTTAATTCTTCGATGTCGGTACTTATTAGGATTATATCATCAACAAATCTCAAGTGGCTCAAATATGCCCCATCTACAGTTAGACGTTCCTTGTCCCAATTCAATTGTTTAAAGACATTTCCCGACGCCAATGGGAATAATTTGGGCGAGACACCTGTTCCAAGGGCTAGTTTCTGTATCCTGAAATCTTTTATGTGAAAAGTAGCATCTTTATAGATGGTTTTGATGATGGTAGAATACCTTGAATCAATTGTAGTGTCGTCCATTGCTGTTATAAAGGCCCAAGTATTAATGATGTCAAAGGCTTTCCGGTAATCTATAAATGCAAGGTGTATCAGAATGTTATAATCAGTTGTTTTTTCCCTCAATGTCCTAATTGTTTGTACTTTTGCCGAACCCCGCCTGCACTACTGGTTGGTAAGAGTCCAGCATTTTTGTAAATCGGTTTGTTATAACTTTTGTCAGGAGTTTATACAGTGTGATAGTAGGGTCATGGGCCGGTAATTCTTTATATTTGTGTTGTTTTCTTTTTTGTGGGGAGGAATTATTTCGGAATTACTCCGTTATTGTTTCTGGCTTCAGTTTTGCTTCTTTTTAATGTCTTACGTTACTACAGATTTTTCTTGTATGTATGTTTGATTTTTGTTCTTTTGTATGTCGTTCCATCTATATTTTTGTCCTGTAGTGACGTACAGTGGCTCTAGTTTCATTTTTAGTTCTGTGTAGTAGCTTTCTTTGTTGAAGAGCAGTACGTTTCTTGTTGTGAAGCTATTTTTGATCACTAACTTTTTCCTTTCCAGTTTTATGTGTACCTGTATGTTGGCATAAACTAATCTGTGGTTGCTTCCGGTGTGGAATTTGTTCATTACTGTAATGTCTTTGCATATTTTTTGCCGTTAGAAAGTACGAAATCTATTTCATTTTTTGTTCGCTCTATTCATTTTCTCTGCTTTTGTAAATGTGTTCAAACACAATATTTTCCTCTGTTAAGATAGTTTAGTAACATGTCTCCTCTATAATTTCTTTCTCCTCCTCTCCTTCGTCGTATCTTCATGTCTGAAGAATCGTGACATTACGGCTATGTACATTTGTTGATTGTATTTTTCCATTGTTCTCGATCTTCCGGAACGCGAAGATTCGATTGTAGTGGATGTCCGGTGATCTCTTTTACTTGGTCTAACCATCTTGATGGCGATCTGCCCCTAGGTCTTCTCCTAGTTAATCCGAAGTTCTCAATGTATTCATTGGCTTACGACATAAGTGTCTTCTTTCAATTTTAGCGTTGAAGTATCTAGTTATGATAGTGTAAAAAACGTTTTCTAGATTTCTAGCATGTGTAATATCCTCATATAGCTGTTCTGTAGATTCTGCCTTTCAATGCTTATTGGTGCATAACAATGTTATCAGTTGAATTGTGCATCTCTTGTTTAATTTGATCTCTTTCGGAAACTGCATAGTATTTAGTTATTTGGTGTCTATTTTCCGATTTACAAGGAACGCTACATCTCCGTTGTTGTTCTTTGTTTCCGATTTTTTCTGGTATAGAGTATAACCAGATTTTAGAGGGGTCTTTATTTTATCTTGAAGTGTTGTCTCACATAAGCCTATGATGTTCCATTTTATATCCTCTGAAAATTAGCTGTGTATAGTAATCATCTTCTTTAAGCTACCTAAAAGAATATTGTAGACTTGGAGAAGCCCACATGATCATGATCCAAAAAAAGAAGGTAATATTTAGAAACCAAGTCGATTTCACTACAATAAAACACTTATCCAGGAGCCGACGTTCCTTCGGACCACAATCTAACAGTCAGTAACATAAAACTTTAAAAAAATCTGTAAAAGGCTTTACCCAGAATTTCCCTCGTCGACATTGTGACACTAATAAATTTAAAAATCACATTAAGTTAAGAGTAAAAATATCTTCACCTTTCTAATAAATTAAATAAATTTTCAAATAAAAAATGACGTTACCGGTGGTCGAATTCGAACGGCAGGCGGGCCGCGTGTGCAGCCCCAACGTTTAGTGGGATATCTTAAGTGACTGGGCAATTTCTACCTGCGCCACGGAGGACCGACCTCTCGAATTTCTACGTCGCAGCTATATTTAGTAACGCGCTAAGTTGTGCCTCGTTTTTGTATTGTAAAAAAATTATTTTGTATCTTTTGGCTCCCATTTTTGGTAAGAATAAAGCCTGCACTATGTAAAAATTATTACTTGCATCAATTTACTAAGTTGAATAAAAAATAAACAACATTTTATTTTCCACGGTGCTCACCCTGTATATATTTGTCTGAAATTTTCCCGGTTTCATTCCATGCATATATATTGCAGTGGTTATTGCTCTCTAAATGATGATAATTTAATTTTAAATAAATAACTAGAGCTACCAAAGCAAATATTTTTAGTTTGGGTTCGTCAAAGAACTAATGAATTAACTAAGTCTCTCAGGGATAATTAAAAATGAGCTGTATAGTAACTCAAATTTAAATAAATGATCGTAAGCCCCTACTTGTGATTTAATCTACCTGCAATTTAAATTTTGTTGGCTAAACTCACGGCAGACATGAACTCTTACTCAAGGTATGGGTTCACAGTTAGTTTTTGAAATTTATTCGTACGCCACTGGAGCGTAGGTCAAATGCAAACTAATATGCTTCACTCGAGCTAATCTCTCACAAATTTACGTTATGAAAATTTATCAAGTGCTGGTCTTTCAGTGTTTTTTAATATTAATTACAACAACTCAGTGAGCAGATCTAACAGGTAATTTTAAATTCTCCCGCTTAACTAAAGCGTCAGTAGCTCTTCTTTTGTTTTTAAGCGAAAACACAACTTCGTTGTTTCTTAAATCGACGCTGCAGAATCCTAACCTCACTTCTACATTTTCCAGTTATCAGATCTAGGCTAACTGAAGGTTTGAAATGCGTGGAATCAGCTTCGGAGCAGCTTTCTTTATGTGTCCGGTAAGTTTCACGTCCGTGGCATTTAAATTGGCTTCATAAACTGACCTTATAATTTGACGCAGGCAGCGCCTCGATGCTCGGAAGGGTCAAACTGGGCCAAATCTTCTGCGGGGGCGCCTGGAATGAAGTTCCGTGCATGCAGGAACTGGATGGGGTTGCCGGTGATGTGGTCTCGTGCCTAGGATCCCCTCACGATGCCTGTAGTTGCTGGTACGAAGCTGGATCTCTGGTGCGAGGGTCGCTCGGAAGCCGATGATGAAAATTTCACAAACTCAGGGAAAATTATGCCTTTATTTCCCCGGATGCACTGAATTTTACTCGTCACAATAATACTTTTATTTTTAATGTATTTTGATATTTAATAGTGAAAATCTTAAATTAATTAGAGATGCAACAACCAAGCTGTCAGCAATAATTTATTCAATTGTTCATTTTCTTTAAAGTTCGTTATAAACAAATGCACATCAAATTCATAAAACGGATATTCGAACTTATTCAACTTAGGTACTTTTTACATGTTGAGTAGTACTTTTTACAATTAAAATGCTTAAATCTAAAAACTTTTACAATAGTAACTTATTTGCTAAATTGTCCTATAATTTTGCAATTATTGTCTTTCGATATTTCTCGCACTGCACTCTTTTAACAGTCCTTTCGCATATCAGTTGCACTGATTAATTATTCATTTCGCGCACTTCCTTTTTTTATAACTTTGGTGTTCAAATAAATGTCCATTTCATTTTTCACTTTTAAGTCAATTCACTGTTTGGATTCCAACTAATCTTGAATATTGAAGATCCATTTTTTTATTAATTGCCTTAGATCTGTTATAATTTGTGCTTGTTGCACTTTTCTCTTAGCATTCTGCTTTATTACCATATTATAATACGCTCAAAGAGATTTTTTTTATTAATGACTTATGACTTGCAAATACACTCGACAAGCATGTAATAATTATTTTCATAATCGATTCATTCTTAATTGGATTGGCGTTGACATTTCACCATCCCCTTTATTATTTTAAATTAATTAAATTTTGTGTGAATCCATTCTCTACGGTTTTGAGCTCTGCCTTTTTCCTTATGTTCTGAAATTAATTTACTTATTACTGGCATTGCTTTGCAAATATGATTACCACTTCAAGTCTGATTTATTTTACTCATTGCAATTAAATACTATCTCCCATTCTGAGCTTTTATGAATTATTCATTACTTTGCAGTGCTCACAGAGGTGGGATTCAGGGCTTAAAACCATTGCAATATAATGTGTATGCAAAATATCGTCTTCCTCCGATAAATATTTTTTGAGTTATACCGTCAACAGACAGACAGACAGACAGACAGACAGACGTAATTGAGAAAACGTGTTTTTGTCATCTAGGGACCCTGAAACGTGAAGATCTGAAGAAATCTCAGAAGGTGATTTTTTCGTGATTACAATACTTTCTTCGTCTTATGGGAAAACCACCATCTCTAGACCTAGATCAACTTAATACTAACAGCAATACTCTGAAGCAGATTCTAGAAAGTGAAGTTAAAAACTATAATAACCAGAAATTGTAGAAAGTACATGAAATAAACGGAAAACAACTCTACACCACACAATAGAATTCCAACGTAAACGCAAACGCAAAAAGAAACAACAGTTTTTGACAAACGAAATCTTAAAATTGAGAATGAGAACCGCAAACGTAAAAACCAAAACACAGAACAATACAATCAAATGAACAAAGAAATACAAAAGGAAATCTAGGCAGAAAAAGAATAGAAATTTTAAGCAAAATTTCTAGAAATATGGGAATTACAAAGGAAACACGCCACATTCAACATGTTTAAGAAAGTCAAAGACGCATCGGGTTTATATAACTACAAATCAACAACAAATCAAATAACTTGAATGATAAACAAGGCAACCTCATCTTAAATGAACACGAAAAGCCAAACAGGTGCAAATAATATACATATAAAAGAGGTATTTAGTGATGAAAATCTGCAAGTCGACATAGAAAATCCAGAAATGGGGCCTGCCATAACACTTGAAAAAATATACCGAGTAATAGAAGTTGCGAATCTAAAACACAGCAGCACCCGACGAAATTACCGTTGAAATTCTGAAACGTCTTCAAAACAACCGAAACAAAGCTTTACTCCACCATATTAACACAATCCATGAATCTGGCGAAATCCCAACAGATTGGTTAAAGTCGACCTTCCTACTATTCCAAAAACCCCAACGCAGAAAATATAGTGATCATAGCACCGTCAGTATCCCAACCATCTCTTAAAAATCTTCCTCAGAATAATCCACTCCAGAATATACGATAAGATAGAGTAATATGTAAACGACTTCCAATTCGGTTTTCATAATAACCTAGGAACCAAACAAACCCTCTTCAACACTCAGGTTCAGCGATGTAGAAATATCAATCAGCCAGTCTACGTGTGCTTGGTATTGATGACACAGATCTTCGCATCACAAGAAACCTCTACATGCATCAGAGAGCAAACGTCAGGGTTGATAAACCCCTAAATGATATGCTGACGACAGAATGCTACTAGTCAGCAGTTTAGAAGAACTACAGCTCCCCGTAAATATCATCACAAGGATTTGTGACGAATACGACCTGAGACTCAACACTACAAAAACTAAATACTTGATAGTCAGTAAAGTGCCCATTAGCACAATGATACCTATTACAACTTATACTTCACCCCTTGAAAAAAAACTGATAAGATAACTTATCTAGGTTTCCGTCTTAACAGCGATTGGAATATGAGCAAAAAGATAAAGATTCGTCAGATCAGCTTTCTTCCAACCAGAAAAGGTCCATTGCTGACGTAAGATCAATCTACCCCTTAAAATGAGACTTCTACGCTGTTACATTTTATCTATACTACTGTACGGAGTTCGGAGTTTGGCCTTGACTAGGAAACTGCTACGTATATGTTGAGTCGACAGAAGACAGAGTCAGCAATGAGAAGATACTAAATCGCGTGAGCAAAACAACAAAAATAATACACGCACATGTGGTATGTCTCTAACGGACACATGTCCTAATACGGTCGGTTACCTACACTCTCCAATGTTAGCAAAATTTAGAGCATTTACAAAAATTCTTAGCGATATTGATTTATTTTCTATAAATTCTAAGTAATTTCGATCGGCAACTTAAATTTTTAATTACATCCAAGCAGGTGTGTGAGTTTTAAATACCAATTTTTACAAATACGAGTGTTTTCACATTAGTGCAGTATTGCTGGATAGGCTATAGAAGTTTGCATTATTTCCTAGCGCCTCTGCAGATGATAAAAAGTATTGATCTGTGCATCTGGTTTTGGGGTATTTTGGCGCTGAATTATTCGTGGCCCAAATAAGAAGCGAAGACCTTGAAGCCCAAGGTAGGCAGCAACCATCGTACATAGCAGCAGAGCCCTAGATGTGGGCACGGAAGCTTAGATTAGAGCCGGGAGCAGCTATCAAACTACAGGCGTAGCATAGGCTAGTCATGAGGAGGCTTTCAAGGCAGGCTAGTCGATAATAAGGGGGTTCAATCATCGAGGAATTTCTAGTGGGTCGATAAAGGCCTAAATATTAGTCAAGAAAGCATAATTAAGGTCAGACGCACGTTTTCCTAAAATAAATTCAGTGATTTTTCGATGGCCTACTTGGTGTGTGTTTTGTTTTTAATGGTGTTGTTTACTTACATTATATCACCTTGGCAACGCATCGATACTTAATAGCAGACGTAATTGTTTAAAATTAAGTCTACTCTGATTATTTGGTTCTATATTATAAATGTGAGGTTATATCACTATAAGTTGACTGAGAATATTATTTTCTATAATTTCAAATCCCGTACTAAGTTATCCCATAAATTAAACAGGCAGTGTAGAAACGATTGCATTCAATCAATATCCTACACCTCATAATGCAAGGCAAGATATCTGGCAGAAGATGGCCAAACCGACGCAGAACGTCATGGCCCAAAAATCTAAGAAAGTAGTTGCACACAACAATGCGCTATTCAGAGCTACTAGAAACAAAGTTATGATAGCCAACGTTCGGTAACAAACATGCCACGCTAAGAAGAATAATAATTACTTCGCGTCTTGTTTGCGAATTCTCTTTAGCCGAAGTCGTGGCACATATGGCGCAATCACGTGCATAACATAATATGATAACGGCCATAATACACTGAAAGCACCGTTCTACAGATTACAAATACTGAAAGTATACCAAATAACACATGACAAAACCGCTCAATACCAACAGTTCCCGAAGTACCCATAAAGGGCTTGCACAAGGGGCTTGCACCGTCTCATTTTGTTTATTTTTCAATCAACTTTTATTCAAATTAAATATATATAATCAGAAGCCTTTTTACCGTGAAGTGTAAGGCCAATTCAAATTAAACTATTTGAATAAATGTAGTTTAAGAGACTCATGAATCGTAATTTAACTCATATTTATTTTGAAAATTTTAATTTTAGTGTTAGTTAAGAGTGACTTTCATATTGAAGAGGCATTTCCTTTTACACATTTTTTTAAATGTTAAAAGAATAGTGAATAATGTATCCTTCTACATTACAACCATCTTGCATCTTTTTAAACTTACTTGTGGCTTCTCAGTGATTATTAAATTCTTCAAAAATATGTTAATATACCTTAATTTAAAGTATACATTTGGAGATATACGATCTAATTGGAACTCGCTGAGACAATATTAATACAGCACAGTCCACTTTTTCATTCTATAAGTAGCCATTCGAATTATAAATAATAGCATGTATGGTTATTCTTATCCGTGATAATAATAGTTTGTAAAGAACTCGTTTCTTCCTAAAATCATACGCTTCCCAATAAATTGGTCACGTCATCGCACTCCATGAAGAAGAAATCCAGAAGGTCGACTTCGTTGTTGTAAACAGAATTGACGGAATGTTTTTAAGTTACGCCTGCACTTTATAACTTTTTGTTAAATTTATTGTTTTATTTGTTGAACAATATAGTTAGTAAATTTTATAAACACAAAATTAAAAAGCAGTAACTTTCTACTTAGTGGCTTTTATGGCAACCACGTCATCATTTATGGGTTAGAAAAATGATTGCTCCTTTTTATGACCTTTTGTTTCAAGTCGTGCATGATAATTTAGTGTATCGTATACATGTCATCGTATGGTTAACGTTATTATAGTATGCAATTAACTAATGATCAACAGAACTATCAAATGACTTTATAAAAGCAATGTAGGTGTATCGGAAAGCACGATATTTTCCTGGGTAAGGAAATATGTATAGTTTACACAAGCGGAAAACTATTCTGTTTTCTTCTAATACATCTGCTTTTCAGTAATTCACTACCTTCACTTTTCCTTGTTCATCTTTAATTTCAGCTTATTATATGCTTTATCAGCCAGTAATCTTGCTCAATGCTTTGTTTAATTTTACCTTATTCCCTTTCCTTAGATTCAGCACTACAGTGGTTTATCAATTCTCAAGTAAGTACTTTCCTCAAACTCCTATATTACATTATAAAATAGGTTGAAGAAAAGTAAAATTGTTCTCAATACTGTTTATAATGAATTTGGAGAAACTTTCATATGCTCACGATTTTCGTACTAGGGTCGTATATTTTCCCCCAACAACAAATTTCTGATGGTTTGCTAAACAAGAAGTGTGTAACAGCTACTAATGTATATTGAGCTTGAATTTTCTTCGACCTTTGATGAAACTTTCCTTTCCTTTACTACATTTGGAAATGCATATTAGAGAGTATTATTGGTTTCTTAAGATATTTATGCACTGTTTGACTATCTTCCAATTTATGTCTGTACCCTTTAAAATCAAAGTACTGTATAGATCTGTCGTTTTAACCAAAATTCCAGTCAAATATATTTCATCTGACTTAAATTTCATTGAACTGACGCTTTTCATTTTGATTCAGGGCTTAAACAATTTGGACATTATTAAACACTTACCTCGAGTACTTTCTAGACATATTATGAGATAGTAGAGAACATAAATTTGCTTCAAATACTGTTTATTACAAAGTTGTCAGATTTTTATCAAATATAGTGGTTTTGAATGTTATATACTCAGTTTCTGTTATTGAACCATATCCTTCTACAGCGACAGATTTGTGTTGGTTAACAAAAGCTGTTAATGTGTTTCACTGCGCATTTTTGTTCAAATTAAACGAAACCTAAGTTGTTATCTGGTTACCAAATAATCTCGTGCACTTCACCAATATCCTTTGAAAAATCATACTTGGTGAATTACCCAATTCTTCTGCTTCTTAGTCGTTTGTTCGGTGTTGAGTTGGTAATCATTCACTTTTTCTTCTTACATCTACTTTGCCCTGGATAGCTTTTCTATGCCATCATGTCTGACAACATGGCTGAAAAATGCAAGTATACTTCTCTGAATAGTTAAACAGAGACGATACCTTTGTAATTTTCAATATCGCATGGTCCTTCTATATTACCATCAGTCTTGCAAAAGCCCATTTCGCCGTACCAATACGCATCTTTACTCCATCTATACAATCGTCATTATTTGCGATGAGGGTACCAACTTACACGACTTGCAATATCCGGAATAAGCAAAAACTATCGAGATAAAACGTCTGATCTATCTATTACCATTAGTTGACATCTTGAGCAGTTAAGTTGTAGACTCTTCAATACATCGGAGGAATACCATTATTTCTTCCTGTGAGCCAATTAAGACTATAATGTCCTCTGGGTATCTTAGGTTCGATATTTTTTACCCCCTATGGAGATGATGAATGACGACGAAAGAGAACGAAAAATCCTAAATGTAGGCTGAGAGGATATTCCACCAATAAACAAAGATGAAATCAGGAATGCCATCAAACAACTGAAAAACGGGAAGGCCAGTGGAACAGATGAGGTAATAGCGGAAATGATGAAATAGGGAGGAGAAACGCTGATACAACAAATGGAAGAGCTGTATAACAAATGTCTAAATCAGGAAGATATACCGGATGACTGAAAAAATGCTTTGGTTATCCTGATCTATAAAAAAGACGACCTCAAAGATCTAGAGAATTACAGACCCATCAGCCTCCTGTCGCCAATATACAAAACCTTCTCACGCATTATAATAAATCGCCTAACATCTAAACTCGACTCTTTCCAGCCGATAGAGCAAGCTGCTTTCCGAGCAGGTTACAGCACCATTGAGCACCTGCAACCAGTAAGAATCCTAACCGAAAAGTGACACGGTTGAAATTTGGGCCACAGAGCTAGCCCTAAAGAACGCAAGAATAGACAGCCTATACATTAACATAGTCGACAACATATACAAAAACGCAACTCTCCAAATTCAGATGCACGAAGCATCTAAGAAACTTGATGTTAAAAGAGGAGTACGGCAAGGCGACTCTATGTCGCCTAAACTATTTACCCTCGCTTTAGAGGATGCAATGAGACATATAGATTGGGGCAATAGAGGCTACAACATCAATGGGAAAAAAGTAACACACCTAAGGTTCGCCGATGACATTATAGTGTTCGAAATAACAAAAGATGAACTTGAAAGTATGGTTAAGGACATCTACAGAGCAACTCAAAGCATAGGATTAGACATGAACATTCATAAGACAAAGTATATAACAAGTGAACAAGACATCGAAGGAACAATCACTCTCGATTCGAAACAAATAGAACTAGTAAGAACGTATAAATACTTAGGGCAGACAATAACAACGGGGAAAGCCAACCAGGAACTAAAAGTTAATGAAAGAATTAAATTAACGTAAGCGGCATACGCGAAGGTAAAAGATGTACTTAAATTAGATATACCGCTCGCCCTTAAAACACAAATCTACAACCAGTGCATATTACCGATAACTACCTACGGCTCCGAAACATGGGTATTCACCAAGTCCATCCCCAACAAATTAAAGGTGAATCAAAGAACCATAGAACGAAAAATATTGGGTATTACTCTGAGAGACCGAAAGACCAATATTTGTATAAGCGAACAAACAAAGGTAGAAGATGTAACTAAAAGAATAGCCGCATTTAAGTGGATCTGGGCTGGCCATGTCGCTAGAAACGAGAATGATTGGAGTGGCAGACTGCTCAGATGGAGGCCATGGACACAGAAACAAAGCATAGGGAGATCACAGGCAAGATGGTCTGACGATTTGAAAAGGACAGCTGGTTTCAATTGGTATCGAGTAGCACAACACCGACAAAATTGGAAAGGCACAGGGGAGGCTTACATTCAACGAGTAGAGAACGGCTGAGAGAAGAAAAAGAAGATGGAGATGCCGTCATCCCAGTTCTTAGTGGCTTGCTTGATCGTCCATTATTCATAAACATTTAAAAGTATGGAGGAAAGAACACATCCCTGTCTCACACCCTTCACCATGAACAGCATCAACCCGGACAAGTGGGGCATTATTGTCATATATGCATTTAACCAGATAAATCAGATGTTCTGGAGCCACCATTTCTTTTATCCCACCTCCTGGTATCGACATTTTTCCAATAATAATATCTGAAATAAAAAATTGCAGGGACATTGTGTTCATAAATCGTTTCTATCAAGTTGCTGCTGTTAATTAATTGGTCTCTCGCTCCGCGGCTAGAGACAAAGCCCCATTGCTCTCCAGATTTTTATGGTAAAACGTAAGGTTTAATACGTTCTTATATTATGTACATCATAACTTTACTCGAATAACTAACAAGAGCGATGGTTCTGTAATTGTTACAGTTCTCTTTGGTTCCTTTCTTGGGTACAGGAATGTATTTCTGTTCTGCTATCGCGCGTTACCTTCAGCATATCTGTTACCATACCATCTGATCCAGCTGATTTCCGATTTTTAAGTTTGCCTAAAACTGTTACAACTTCACACCGTTATATTGATTATCCCCTCCTGTTATCGGTATCTACCAGTATCGACACCACCTTTCAATAATCTCAGTTATTCTAGACTCGTCTTTGATAAGGAGGCAGTCGTTTACTTCTCGTTTTAATGGTTTTTGTTAATTGTTGATACAATGTTTTCTTGTTTACGTCATCTAATCCTTGTTCTTTGGCTTTTAATATATCACAGTAAAGTTGTAAGATATCCAACCTTGTAAGATGTTAAATAAATGGTTTTTCTCTATACTATAAGCTATTCATCTTCTGAACATTCACGATACTCTTTCCACCGATTGCTTATAATTTTAGTACACTATTCGATTACTTTCCATTTTCAAGATTAATCTATTCCATTCCCTTTGGAGATATTAAAAATACTAAAACGTAAATCAACTGTCTCAACTAAGCATATTACCCTGCTTGATCTTATACGACGCTCTTATCCTCTACAAGGATTTCCATCTGGAAAAAGGATGATCGAGAATTTTTTTATTGAATTCAGGAATTATTACAATCTATTGCTATGCCCCACCTTTACTGATGCTATTTAGCTTATTTAATTTTACTAGCTCGGGTGGAACAAAAACTATATAAGCTTGTATGGTATTATTTTTAGATTGAAATAAATTTTTGTTTAGATGAATTTATGTAAAATATATGCCGTTTTACATAAATTATGGATTATTGAGTTTATTAATTTTGCTAGTTCCAATACAACAACCGCTCTCAAATCAGGTTAGGTTCATGCATTATCAAAATTATTACACTTGATAGTCGATTAGTACAATGAAAATTACTTCAAAAAAAATGACAGTTCTACAACTATCAACGTCAAAAATATATGAAAGTAAAAAGTCAGTCGAAATCATATGTTACAGTTCTTATCATTTTAAAACATGGAAAATATCCTTCAAATATCTTATTCACTTTATTATAACTTATTACCTTTTAGATCCTTTAACGCCCATGCAAGTACAGCCCCTTAACTAATTGCAACACCTGTCGTTCTTAATTGCTCCTTATGTAGCTTCAATGTGAACACCAACACTGCAAACTCCCGATCTGCAGGAATCGCCTCACTTTTAACTGCACATCAAGTGTCTCGAAGTCCAACTCAAATGTAGATGTAATTAACTACCAATGACTGCAGTGCCCTTTATCCAAATACAATAGGATCCTTCTCACTTTCACCAAGTAGCTCGATAAGGTCCACCACCAGTTCCTGCAATGCCCTTTATCCAAATCTCACAAAATACTTCTAACTTCCAACAAGGAGCTCGACGAGGTCCACCACCAGTAACTGCAATGCCGTTTATCCAAATCTCACAAGATACTTATAACTATCTGTCTTGAAATGCTACCACAACACTATCTACAGATATTTAGTAATATTGTATGAAATGTAAGTATTAACATAGCGGGGTTTGTCTAATGACTCCCTCCCATAATTATCTTAACTATCTTAACATTAATACTTATATGCTAATTTATGTACATGGAAAAAATTATGCATCTTAAAATCTACCTGTTAGGTCCAACGAACCGCTTTGCTTGAGACGGTTGACTCTTCCTCAGAAATTAAGTCCACAGCATAGGTGTTAGGGTGGCCATGAAGACGTGTTTGGTAATTAGTGCTAAATCTGGTAATTTCTTCTTGTATTGTGGAAATGTTTGTCTGCCGGTGTACTACTGCGTTAAGATAGTACCTTGAGACGTTGATGGCTGCCTTAAGTACTTTTGATTGGAAGATTTGTATCTTGTTGATGCTAGTGGAACTGGCGGTACCCCACAGCTGTAGGCCATATACCCAATTGGGTTTTAAAACTGGTTTGTACAGCAATGATTTATTTTCGGGCGATAGTTGAGATTTTGCACCCATTATCCAACACAGTTGACGGCGTTTAATTTCTATCTGTTTTCGTTTACCTTGTATGAGAATTATTCCCAGGTATTTTGCTTGCTCGGATTGTTTTAGATAATTATTGTTGAGGGTGACAACTGGGCAGGTATTTCTGTTAAGCGTAAAAGTGACATAGATGGATTTTGATTCATTAACCTTTATGCGCGCTAACTTCAACCACTCTTCTAGTTTGAGTAAATAGATTTGAAATTTTCTGGAAGCTACTTCAGGTATTACATGGGAAGCCATTATGGTTGTGTCTTCTGCGAATGTGGCTAGGACGGTGTGGATTGTGGTGGGCAGGTCTGCGCTGTAGATGAGCTATAAAAGAGGCCCTAGGACGCTCCTTTGCGGCACCCCAGACTTGATGGGGCGGAGTATAGTTTGGGATTCGTGGTATTTTACAGAGAAATATCTATCTATGAGATACGATCGTAGGATTACATAGTAGTTTGTAGAGAAAGCTGATGTGCCACACCTTATCGAATGCCTGTAAACTGTCCAGAAATGCAGCGGCGCAATATCTTTTAGTCTCTAATTCGTTTCTGATTTTTGTAGCATCAAAGTATTTATGATGAATTCCTGATCTTGAGATCGACATTCACTAGGGAGCGGTGAGAGAACTGATGTAAAATGTTCAACAATGGTCTTGGCTTTTTCATTATCACTTCTTGCCCATTAGTTTGGCTGTATTCTGATCGGAGGAATGTGTGTGTGTGGTCTTTTCAGTTTTCTTGCGGCTTTAAAAAGTTGGTAGCGTCAGTAGAGGTTACATTTTCCAAGTAACGTTACATTTCGCGGTTCCTGTATTCATTGAGTAGTTCTTTCAATTCCCGTGTAGTCTTGTATCTAGTTTTATAGCTAGGAGCATAAGTTTATTGCCATTTTTCTTTAGTTTGCGTTTTCACTGATCTCTTCTGCAAGAAACATTGGACATTTCGTATCTGTATTTGTTACATCGGTAACAGGGGTTGACTTCCAAGCTGCTTCTTGTATGGTTTGAGCATAGAACCCTACTGCTTGGTTAATATCATATTCGCAGTTAAGTGGCAAATTTATTACGGGATGAAACGGTAACGACGACAACGCGCCAGCTTTTTACGGCATAAAATCCGGGCCGACAGTTTGTTACCGGCTAAATCAATATTATGACAACAAAGGAAAACAGTGGCACCGTATCGGGATGCCAGCGTGTTACATTACAAGCTGACTTAACAACACAAACTACGCTAAAAGACTAGAGCGTAAACTAAATCAAATTCGGGAAGGAATTACTTAAGTCGACGGGAGTTTAAATATCGAGGCAAAACATGGGGCACGCCCTCACACAAGACCAACGTAAGCCGCTTTTCACAAATTAAACAAATGCAACACCTCCCACGCAAGCCCAAACGGCCGCGCGGTACGGAAAAACAACTCGCAAACACTTCTTGCGACGCCGGACCAACAATCCACGAGAAAACCGCCAAAACTTCGCAATCGATCAAAAAAGGGAGGATAAAACATTCGCTCGCTCTCTCTGACTTACAACGACTGGTCTTAAATTCTGGCTTTAAAAGTAGGCGTTGTTACAAAATTCACATCCGAAAACGGATCGATAACGGACACGTGCTTGTCTGGCTCGCAGTCTGTTCCAGAAACAGATCCATAAACCGGAATGTGTGCCATTAGAAAACAGCTGAATGCAAGCACACGACTCGAAATGCTTATATACAGGCGGAATCGTAATTCGAAATCGAGAAAATAATGCAAATTAGCCGTAAGTTCCTAACGATTAACTGCAGGTGGTTTTCTTGTGACGTTTTCGATATTTCCATGCGATTTGTGTATGTCCTCACAAATTTACATGCAATTTTAATGTAATGATCTCTCTAAATTGTTCCAAGTTGATTTTTTCCGCTACCTAGGGTGAGTTGTGTAACTATTCTTTTTGTTTGGGCCCAGTCGACTATTATGGGGAGATGATCCAATGACAGGTCATATTATGATGAGATTTTGTTGTAATTGAGAGAAAGGCCCCTTATTATACTAAAGTCCAGGAGATCTGGTATTTTGTTTGGGTCAGTGGGCCAGTATGTTGGATGGCCGGTGGACAGATGGTTCAGATTCATGTTTTAATGGCGAGATATAGTTATCGTCTAGATTATTCTGGATCCCCATTGGGGGTGTTAAGCGTTATAGTCCCCCCAAAGATAAATCGATTGTCACGTGTATTGAAAAAGGTTTCAAAAGAAGCTTTTTATGCTAGGGTTTAGAGGAAAATATACAGGTGAAATGGTTACACCGCCGTTCCAGTCCTCAACCATTATGCTCATAGCTTGCAGATTATTTCTTTGGTAACGTTCGATCTCATAATGTTTGATGGCCGTTTTAATGATGATAGCTGTACCACCACGTCTATCACCTTTGGGATGTTGTGTTATAGAATGAATATTTGGAAAATTGCAGGTAAGTCCTTTTTGTTATGTGCTCTTCAGAAATTAGCATTATGTCAATATTATGGGTGATAAGAAAGTACTTAACTTCTTGTACGTGTTGCGCAAATCCATTTACGTTCCAGATGCCATTATGTAATTTTAGATATCATAGAAGTGAGTAGAAAATGCTTTCGCAACAGATTTTTTTCCAATATCTTTATAATATAAAAACATTATCCTGATTGTTATAATTGGAATGCATTAATTATTGTTTGTCTTGTGATCTTGTGAACGTTGATCTACTGAACACACTATAATAGTTCTATCGTTTTGCATCTTCAAGAATAGTTATGGAATTACATTTAACCAAAAATATAATTTAAATGTTTCAATGTGCAATATTAATAGTCTATTTCAATTACGGACTTTCTCCGATCTACGTCTAAACTGAGGGTTTTGTAAATACATAAACATATTCCAAGGCTGTCACTACTATATTCGTTGTTCAGAACTACTAGAACTTTCAATAATGCGGAGTAGATAGAATTCTTCAAAATAACAGATATTCGTATGATAGACTCTAATAAAAATCAACCGTTGTCTAAATACAGACAATTAGACCATTATTATTTTTAAAGTTTAAAAACTTCTCAACTCGCTTTTGGGTGTTAATAAAACTTAACAGTTAGTGTGCTTCTTAATATAGAACAATTCTTCTTCTTCTTTGGCAATCACTTCATCAGCTTTTATATCTGGGTTGTTGCAGCGTTCTACGTTTACTTATTTCTATTTATTGCAGTCGTGGTCTTCCTTTCGGATATCTTCCTTTTATTCTTTCTTCTATCATAATTATAAGTGATTTATTCTTACAAAGACAGTTCAGATATAAATAGAAATTTTTTAGTAAAGTTAAAGTTCTAAACAAGCTATTAATCTTTATTCGAGTACATACATCACGTTTTCACTTCAGTATCTTTGAGTGCTACAAAACCTGAAGCCACTCGAAAATCTACAATATGCATTTCATCAATTATTATGTGAAAGGATCTCATTTTACACAATAGCTTAATTAGACCATTTGTATTGCAATGGCAGTTTGAGTTGAACCTCAAAGTTCTGCTTTCAATCTATACACATCAGTTAAGTTTAAGAATTTTTCAAAGGCTATTCTTCAAGTGTTTTATGAATACCTATATAGTTTACTGTATATCCTGCAAATGCCATTTCGCATATATCCACCTTAAAATCCTACAAGATTAAGCTAATTTAAATCTGAGACAGACATAAACTGCATTAAATAGGTTTATGTTTATATTGCAGATAACGTTAACACAGCTATAACGGGATTACGTTCAAAACTGATTCACACCGGCTTTATTACTAAATAATGCATCTAAGATTTTATCACATTATGCACCAAACTATTTCTATTGTTTCTGGAAATTTCCGCCTTCGCTTTGTGTCTCAAAGCTTCTTTTCTATTATTCGTTTTTATTTAAACTTATAAATTTATAAACAGTACCATTATTAAAATATGAGTTTAAGCAACTGAAAAATTGTTCGCCTTTTTTTAATAAAATAGCTTAATAAACAGAAGTATCAAAATAATTATCATTTTAAAGAAATTATACCTATTACGACACCGCTCAATTATTTCAGACAGTGGAAAATTACTTTACTATTGCGATAATTTCCTAGACCTTGAGATAGATATAAATGTTTTGTCGGAAGTTTTTTACCTTTTGCAATGCTCGTATCGAACTGAACGTTGTCTAGAGGAGAATTTCCAGTTTTAATATCGATGAGCCGAAATAGATTAGGGTTATGTTTACTTAAACTGAAGCTAAATATAACTAGAAACTACGTTTTACTTTCAGGTATTAATGTAGAAAAAGGTACGATAAAAGAATTGTACTTAATATTTATTAACATCAAGCAAATACGGTTATCTGATAGATGTGACGTAGCAAACAAGCAAACAAAAAAATGTAAGCTTGTTCTAACTCTACTGTATGTTTTTTTAGAGCATCCATGGTTAAATAACACTAGATCGTTATGAAAAACGATGTGTACGTATTCATATAATCTTTCAGAAAATAACCGCAATTTTTTTGAAATTATTAAAATATTTTCTTTATCATCAATGACATTTGGATCTCTATCGCCATAACAAATATTAATAGGTATAGGACGTTTAAATATTTCTTTCATATGCGAAATCTGCTTCAAACTATTTATAAACACATCAGCAAGTAATTATTAACATTAAACTAAAACTTGAAGGGTACCAGGTAATGTGCTCTCCATTAGGATCTCTGAATGGGTGAGATGCAGAATATTGCTTGTACAAAATTGAATATTCAGAAGAAATTTTACAAACATTTTACATTTGTAGCTTTAATTCATTGTAACCATAACTTTTATATTTTCTATAATGAGAATTGTTTTTCTTATTGAGCAGTTCAAGACAAAACCGCTGAAGTAATAAACTGGATGAATAAATATATAAACGTGTTCTGATAATGTGGCAGTATTTATATCATAGTATCTCTTCACATAACAGGAGAATAATGGGTTTCTTCTTCTTGTTTTTCTTACGCGTATCTGTAGAACCAATGTTTAAAAGTTTGAGGAATCTAAAGTTGTTAAACTTCAATAACCTCCTTATTTTTGGTCCCTCTGTGGACTCTTCGCAAAGTAAATATGCTAGACTTCTTTATTGTATACATTGTAAATAATGTATTTTATATGCTTCTCTCTCTGCGCTAATGCTGGCCCATCTTATGTTTCCGTACCATGATGCCAAAGATTGTCGTCTTATTGGTTCTCAAAAAACTTTTTATTTTTCTTGTTTTGGCTGTTATAATCAATCATAAGTGGCCGCATTCAAATTTAACCACTTGCTGCAGTCACTTCCTATTTTCCAAAACGTATTTACAGATTATGCTCCTCCAAAGAAGTTTACAAAGCTCTCAGTGGTTTATCGCACTTATTTATTGTTCTAGCTTTTGTAAGGTATTGTGTGAATTGGAGTACAGTGTAACGCCCCGTTAATTTCATTTCTATAGAGCGTTAATGCATTTGGCACCTTATTTCGGACCACCTTATATCTATTTATTGCAGCAAAAGAATTTAAATTTATCGCAGCAGGTGTGTGTGCGAAGTAATAAACACCTGCGGATTTCGCATTGGAACTAGTTTGGCATCTCGATTCTAGTAGGCCGCTCAAACAGCCGAATAGCTGACAGAGTATTGATTTTTCGAGTAACACGCTCTCGCGGATTTGAATTGCTAGGCTAAACTGAAGCCGTTTTTGTTGCTTGACAAGCGGAGCCGCTAGGCGTTGTTTTCGTAAGGCGCATTCTGCGTAGGCTGGGTTTCCTTGAGCTGTCAATGATTGAAATCGCTGCGATGCGTCTTCTACAATAATTAGGCCGTGAACACCGCTCGGCCAGCAGCTACGGACTAACATTCAAAAGCTACGGGCTAAAATTCAGCAGCTACGGGCTAATATGAATCAGCTAATATCGCTTAGTGTGGATTATGGTCTTGTATGGGCTAAACTGGGCTCAAACTAAGGCTAAAAATTCAGCTAATTCAGTTCCCCGATTTTGCTTCCGCATGGTTTAGGAATTTCCGACATGTGCCGCTGCCTTTTGTGGTTAGCTGACTTCTAACAGCGGCGACCTTGGAAGTCTCAGAATTTATCAGCCAAATCCGGCTTAGCGTCTTCATGGATAAATGCAACACAACAGGATAATTCCACTTGCTGATCACTGGACTTAAACATCAAGTTAAAATGTAAGTGCATGCCATTATTAGCTCTGTTTTTTCGACAAAGGCATTCGCCTTAATTATGTCAGTTCTTACTAAGATCTTAGCAAATCAAACTGAACGAGTTTAATCAACCTTTTGGTTGAATTGCTGAAATAAGCATGTGCATTGTAACTTATGAGTCGCGCTTTAGGCGTTGTGCGTTTATGCCAATTGCGATAGCACAGGTGTTGTCCTGGAGTTGCAAATTAAGCTATAATTAGCATTTTGTAAATTGAACATTTGGAAGTAAATTCCTATTTATGATTTACTAGCTTTTGCCTGCGGTTTCGCTCGCGCAGGAAACCTACCCAAGAAAATGTTTAATATTGTTTCCCAATACAAATTTTGAAACCCCCTTTCACCACTATAGGGTTTTAATTGTATGTCATGTCCAACGTCTTGGACTTAAAAATATATGCCATTTTCACAATCAACGGCCCAAAAAACCTCAATAGCGCACCCCATATCGATTTTTAGGTTTATTTATCCCATTTCACCCCCTAAGGAGTTGATTTTCGGAAAATCACGAAATACGTGTTTGCTTATTTGTTTTTAGGAGTACTCCTACGAAGTTACAAGTCGAAATGCCTATTTAATATTATATTTCCATACAAAATTGGAACACCCATTTTACCCCTTTAGCAGTTGACTTCCGAAATATTCTTCCTTATTCCTTGTATGCATCATAGAGAGAACCTCTTTGCGAAATTTCAGCTCCAAGGGTTTGGGCTGGGCTTTGATGAGTGGGTCAGGACAAACTTTAAAGGATGATTCCTTCCCTCCAGCCGTTTACGAAATTTTTGAAGAAAAATATTCTTATTTAAATTTCAATACCCTGTATTTTGTAAACGAAGCCGTTTAGACCCCATGTTTGTATAAACTTTTTATCTTAGAATTAATCAAGGAATCACCCTTTAAAGTTTGTCTACGTACTTAATTAACATCCAGTATATAAGAGTATTTCACATAGCCGGAGGGCAAATGCAAGTAATTCATGTGTTACTGCGATTTTTGGGCTTAAATAAACGCCCCTTTGCTATTATTAGTTTGTGTTTTCTCCTGCAACCCCTCTAGCTGAACGAGTAATCTAGGTAGCGGTGGTGGGTGGCGTAATTTTAAGTAGCTAGTTTTTTTTTATATGTTGTGAGTAACGACAACGCGCCCAATTTTTATTAATCCTTCTGTTCAATTGACAAGCCCGAAGCATTTCTTAGCCTGATCCTTACACCACGCCATATTCTGCCTAGAGTTAAAAGAGCTAAACGAGGCCTTGTCAACCGCTTCGTGTAGGGCGGTACAACAGAACAAATACCAATTATATGATAAATGTAAATTACAGTTCCCATATGTAAAAATCTGGTGTGATACACTCACACAACTTCCTTTTACAGTGATCTTATAATTAGTCAAAAATTTCATTTTTAATTTTTAACCATTTGTCAAAAATTTTCAAAAATTACAAATTCTACAAAAACGGTACAAAATAGAGCGTTAGTTAAAAAGACAAATTTTCTCTAGAATTTTAAGGTGAATTCAAAAATGTAATAATATACTGGGTGTTTTATTTAAAATAGGAGTTAATAGAAAAAATTGAAAAAAACAAAAGAAGCCCACTTTAGAAGTATTCAACTGAAAAATCACCTATTTCATATCAATACACATAAAAAATGTAATAAAAATTTAAAGTTTAAAAAAAATTGTTCGAGCCGTTTTTGAAAAAATCTAAAAAAAACTGAAAAATCACAAGAGTAAACACCTACTTTCGGTTATGCGATTTTCTTCAAAAGCTTGTTGTCGCATCTACGTAGTACACAAAACTTATATATGAAGTTTCAACGCCATACCTCTTTGCGTTTTTGTGATATTCTGTTCACAGACAGACACACACACAGACAGACACACAAACAGACAGACCAATGAAAAAAATATGTTTTTTGGGATCAGGGGACTCTAAAACGTGAAGATCTGTTGAAAACTCAATTTCGAATTTTTGGGGTGAATCCAATACTTCCTTTATTGCAAAAGGAAGTAAAAAGGGGGCACCACTAGCTGCGATAATAATATTATCGAGCAAAATTTTTATCAGTTGATGCATTGAAAATATAAATCAGAATAGTAAAAAAGCGACGGAAACATGAGATGGAAAACAAACTTAAAAATCAGGAGATAATTCGTCGGAATACAGATCATATATAAACTGTAAAACTGTAGCTGAAAAAACAATCGAAAGGAATAAAGAAGTATATCTACAATAACTGCATTGTTTGATTACTGTGATGTAGTCTATGGTCCCTGTATTGATGTTGAAACTAAAAAGAGAATACAAATTTTACAAAATAGTTGTGTTCGTTTTGCGTTAAAAATAAACAGACGTCAACACATTACTCCTTATTACAATAATATCAAATGGCTCAAAATGGAACAGAGACGATTGTATCACCTTGCATGTCTAACACATTCCATATTACTAAAACAAAATCCTAGTTATCTGTTTGATAAACTAATAACAAGAACACATTTGCATGGGTTAAACTTACGTTGTTCAGGTTTAAACATTCCACAACACTCCACAGCTATGTTTCGGCGATCCTTTGTGTACAATGCTGTAACCGCCTACAATGGCATTCCACATGAAATAAAACAATACTCAATGATACAATTCAAAAAACATTTATATACATACCTATTGAATCATTAACTATAGCCTGATCAAAACAAGTATTTGTCCTATTTTTTTCCTTAACTGTTTTTTTTTGTTTAATATATTATACGTGCCTTGAGTATTTACATGACGTATGGATTATTGGTTATTGTTTACTCTAATTTTGAATTTTAGTTTATATGTTTATATCCTTGTGCGATACATGTTAAAATTATTTTGTGTAATACCATTATATTATTAGTTGGTTAAGTGGAAGAACGGCCTTAGCCGAACTTCGCCAACTTTAAAAATAAAGAGAATTTATTATTATTATTATTATTATTATTTAAAGGCGGCCTTTAATGAAGCGCCGCAAAAATACATATGCTAAACAGGATCTGCAAATATACCAAATTAGAAAGAGTAATTTAAAAATAACTGGCACAGTTAGAATAAATGGGCAAACTTCAGATAAATTCCTAATAAAAAAGTAATCAAAGAAGGAGACAGCTTGAGTTCACTTCTATTTATATTAGACATATATGGACAGCATAAATAAAAAATCGGTAAAGGGCTTTACACGTAACTTTACTCGCAAGTGCGGCCCGCAACGATTGCTGTACATTTCTATCCGCTTCGCGTCGGCGCGTCGTGCTGACTCCGGTCCGCAAGGATCGTTTCACGTTTATGTCCCTTTTACAATTTTCACCCTGTAAACTAATGGTCGCAGAAATAAAATACTTAAGGGAGCTAATAGGTTGGACAAGGTAAGCTTGAATAAAGTCTATCTTTTTTCAACATGTCTCAGAGCAGGCTGCGACTTCTAATATTTTTACAGTGTACTAACCCAATCTTAAACATATTACTAACGTCACTTTTGACAGCTGTTTGAACGCTGCACCAGGTTTTGTAAAATATACTTTCAAAATGCCAAAAGAGCCAATAAAAGATACTACTACGAAAACGTAGAATTAAAGCAGCTCCAATGATATGACCACCTGCTCCGAATGAACAACGAGAAAATCCCCAAAAAGGTTTTTGAGAGGGAAGGAGAAAACAGCCAGAGGGCTACCTCGCTCTGGATGTGGGGATGTGGGGATAAAATACATTACAAAAGCAGCCAGTGAAAGAGAATAAACCATGAATCAAATAAGAATTCTAGCTAGAGACAGACAGAATTGCAAACGTTGGCTCAATTCCCCAGTGCAAGGTAAACTGAGAGGAAAAAGTAGTCAAGTTTAGAGATGTTCATATCGTGACTTCTTCGTATGTATGTATGCATGTATGTATGTATTATCTGTAACCTCATTTACCTTGCGGTATAGAGGCTGGTGATGTGTTGACCTTGTTACTCTATCTCTTAGGTCTGTGGTTCTGAGTAGAGTACAGTTAATTTGGTGCCCAACTGTGAATGGTCTCACCGAGCCCGATTCCAATCGCCAAGAATACGGAAAAATTCCGACCCCAGCGGGATTCGAACCGAGGACTTGCTTAATGCAAGCCTGGCGCTTACCCAACTGCGCCGCTATTCTGTATCTTTTGCTTCACTTTTAAACCTTTGTAATAATTTAATTCAACATTAAATGTAGTTATAAGAAGATGGTAAATTATCAAAGAGTTTCAACATTGCGAGCACACAGTTCTTGATTAAATAAATAGTAACTCCCATTTAGTTATCATATTTCTCTGGTACCCTTTCTGACAGTAAAAGCACATTATTTGAGTCGGCGTGTAGATACCTCAATGCACATCATCAATTTTAAAATAATACAGTACAGGGTGGGCCAAAGTAGACGCTTTCTTATGGAAACTCATGTTCCTGTCAAAAATAGAAAAATTTTGACCAACATCTCCCGAGCTCAAATTTTTTGAAAAAGTTACTGCTGCAAACAGAATTTTGCTATCGTAAACCGTTAGGCCGCTAGGAGGCGTTTTTCAAAATTCGTCGATTTCTTTAAACCCTTCTAGCTTTTTTGTTTTTAGGAATAATTGATTTCTGTAAAAACTTTCTCATAGAAGTTTTTGGTGCAAAATAGGCTGCTGAATGTTGTTTTAATACAGGGTGATTCGTAAATTTTCTGCAACAAAAATTGTCTTTTTACTTCCTTTTACCGTAAAGGAAGTATTGGATTCACCCCAAAAATTGAAATTGAGTTTTCAACAGATCTTCACGTTTTAGAGTCCCCTGATCCCAAAAAACATATTTTTTTTCATTGGTCTGTGTGTCTGTGTGTCTGTCTGTGTGTCTGTCTGTCTGTGTGTCTGTCTGTGTGTCTGTCTGTGAACAGAATATCTCAAAAACGAAAAGAGGTATGGCGTTGAAACTTCATATATAAGTTTTGTGTACTATGTAGATGAGACAGCAAGCTTTTTAAAAAAATTGCATAACCGGAAGTAGGTGTTTACTCTTGTGATTTTTTAGTTTTTTTCGATTTTTTCAAAAACGGCTCTAACGATTTTTTTCAAACTTTACATTTTTATTACATTTTTAATGTGCATTAACGTGAGATAGGTGATTTTCCAGTTGAATACTTCTAAAGTGGGTTTCTTTTGTTTTTTTTTCAATTTTTTTTATTAACTCCTATTTTAAATAGAACACCCGGTATATTATTACATTTTTGAATTCTGCTTAAGATTTTAGAGAAAATTTGTCTCTTCAACTAACGCTCTATTTTGTACCGTTTTTGTAGAATTCGTAATTTTTGAAAATTTTTGACAAATGCTTAAAAATTAAAAATTAAATATTTAACTAATTATAAGATCACTGTAAAAGGAAGTTGTGTGAGTGTATCACACCAGATTTTTTCTTATGGGACACCCGGTATATTTAGACATTTTTTTGTAGTCCTTAAAATTCTCTTTTCAAAAATATATAATACTATATGTCTAAATTTAGCATTTTACGGTATATTTGGCTTTAAGTTAAATAAACTACAAATATCAAGTAGCCATTGTGTCATAGCGCCGCATGACCATTGTTTTATACCAACATTAGCAATATTTATGAGGAAAACAAAGTTGGAGCTAACTAAAAAAAAAACATATAGGGTTATAAACATTTAGAACAAATAACAAAATTAATAAAACATATTACCACCCAACGATATGTCCTTTTATAACATATGTTCAAACTGGGCACCGTTCTGATTAATACACAAGCGGCAACGTTGTTTGACAGCATTTGCAGCATTTCTTAGCTCAAATTTAGAAATTATAGCAAATGCATTTTGCACTGCTTCCTCTTGCAATTCTCTTGATGTAATCGGTTGTCTATATGTCAAATCTTTAATTTTTCCCCAAAAATAGCAGTCTAGGGGTGTCATATCGGGGGACTTCACTGGCCAAGCGATTGGTCCTTGGTTCCCTATCCACTCTTCACCAAACTGCACTTTTAAGTAATTAGTTATAACTCTTCAAATATGAGGCGATGCACCATCTTGTTGGAAGGTGGAAATTTAAATAGACACGGATAAAAAACCAGATTCTGTTCAAATTCAAAAGCTGTTTGACTAATTTGACAGCGGCCAACATTGTTTTCCTCATAAATATTGCTAATGTTGGTTAAAACAATGGTCATGCGGCGCTATGACACAATGGCTACTTGATATTTTTAGTTTATTTAACTTAAATCCAAATACACCGTAAAATGCTAATTTTGGACATATAGTATTATATATTTTTGAAAAGAGAATTTTAAGGACTACAAAAAAATTTTTAAATATACCGGGTGTCCCATAATAAAAAAGAAAATTTTTGTTGCAGAAAATTTACGAATCACCCTGTATTAAAACAAAATTAACCAGCCTATTCTACACCAAAAACTGATATGAAAAAGTTTTTACAGAAATCAATTATTCCTAAAAACAAAAAAGGTAGAAGGGTTTAAAGAAATCGACGAATTTTGAAGAACGACCCCTAGCGGCCTAACGGTTTACGATAGCAAAATTCTGTTTGCACCAATAACTTTTTCATAAAATTTGAGCTCGGGAGACGTTGGTCAAAATTTTTCTATCTCTGGCAGGAACATGAGTTTCCATAAGAAAGCGTCTACTTTGGCCCACCCTGTACACTACACATGTTACACAATCAGAGTAATAGCTCCAATTCCTCCAAACATGTCATTTTCACTACAAATCGTGAATAATTTAACCATCATTTATTAAATGCTTAAATCTATCTAACTAATCCACTAAAGCGGAATTAATGGACCACCTGCATAACATTACAATGAGTAATAGCGGAAATGTATCCAGATAACAAATAAAAATGTCATTAAATTCGTAGAAGTTTGAATTGAATTAGAAGTTCTGCCACTTCACATCTCAATCGCTGAATCGCTCTTTATATGACGTCTTGGTATCGGTATTACTGTAGCATAGAAAATTGAATTCTTTTTTCCCACACAAACTTTATTATCGTGAGAAATTATTGTTACAGTAACATTAAACGTACTCTATGACGCTAATCGTTATAGTATCATTGTGACGTTAAATATTACATATTTTAACTCTAACCAAAGCATCCATACCTTTTCCTAAAATTCCTGTTCGACAAAGTTTATGGCAGTTTATGCTCAAATCGTTGCACGAGGTTTTTCAACTCGTAATTGTCCTTGCACTTGCCCTGTCAACACTAATTTCTCAAATCTTCTTACTTTGTCTGTCGTCGGTTCCACAGATTTCTAGTTCTGAAATCAGCTTCCATTGATTTTCTTTAAATATTTTTATAAACTGAAGAATTCTACAATGTGCAAATTTTATTATCAAACTCTTAGAAATATCAAGTTTTTGCAGGGCTAGTTATATTATAAATCTGCCCTCGTATACCGTAGAATGTTTTGTTCAGTACAGTAAATAACATTGTGTCACATTTTCTTTTTTATCAGAAATGGTTTTCTCCTTTCTTTCTGTGTCATAAACTATATGATTTATTAAATATAACACCTCGACATAACGAACGATATACTAGTGAACACCGGAATCAACCAAGAAGACTCCTTTAACCCAATGCTACTTAATATAGTTATGGATAAGATCATTGAAAGCGTTAAATAACTGCAAGGCTATAGCATGGGCTAAACACAAGTGCAATTCGTATTCTGTCCTAATCGCCAGAACTGAGGACGACTTGCAAATATTGCTACACCGGTTTACAACATCAGAAACCTTTGACACAATAGGGCTACGGCCTCGTGTGTGCGAGGAGCGTGGCTAGCGTCAATATGGTGGTTTTACTTCCATTCACCCAGTAGCTCAGTGGTAGGGGTGTGTGTACGAAGAGCAGGCATGACGGAGCTCCTGTCAAAGTATAGCAATTAGCTTGAAGTTATGATTTTATTCTATGTTTAATTAATACTAGTATTTACAAAAAAGAAATAAAAATGCTAAAAAAAATAGCACGTCGCAACGGTCGAGACGCTGGGCTGCTGGGGCCGGTGTGGGTGGCGGTGACGGAAGAGCTGGCTAGCTTTTGATGACCGGATACGTAGAAAGGCAGGGTCGACCAGCGGAGAAGGGGCACGGGCCAGAGCTTCGGAGGCCTACCTTCTCGTCGAGGGTTACGCCGGGCTAGGGCTTCGGGAATATAACGACGCGTCCAGGCGAAGGTGCTAGCAGCCGGTCCGGTTCTTGCAGATCGTGGTGGACCTGGTGCGCTTCTTGTAGCATTCCTGATGAAGGAAGTCCAGACGAACTTCAGATGTCCGCTCCACGGGCTGATATTTCTGTGAGTTGATTACACACTTAGGCCGAACTTGGACGGTACGAGCCTAAAGCTTGAAGTGCTTACGAAGAAGTGAGATCGGCGATCGGTGAAGGAGGCGGTGGGCCAGAGCTTCGGTATATTGGCGACGCGTCCAGGCCAAGTCTTCTCGCGGCGCGAAGGTCTTTACGGATTTGGCGGAACTGGTGCGCTTCTGGGAGCAGTCCTGATGAAGGCTGGCGGCTAGTTAGGATGAACTTTGGTAGTTTGATCTACAGCGGGCATTGCTGGAAGTGTGATTGCAAACTTAGGCTTAAGAGCTAAAGTCTAAATCGTTGATTGCACTTAGGCCGAACTGGTTCGTTCGATTCCTTAGTCTTGAATGTTTTCCTCCTCAAATGTTCCTGCTTATAAATGGACCGCTGCTTTGTCTTAACCGCTCCTTGGCTATGATTAGTTGCCAGGGAGGGAGAAATTTAAGCATTTATTCCTGATTTTTTTCTTAGCTTCTAGCTATTTTGGTACTTCAGTTGGATTCGCGTTTTGTGAAGCATCGTACAGCCGTCTTGATTTGAAGTCTTTTGACGTCAAAATCGATGCATCTAGCTACATTCTTCAGTTCATATGTTTTTAGCCTAATCCCTCGTTGTTGTGACTTGGTAAGGTCTCGGCTCTGCCGTATGCGGTTGCAGTTAACTTTCACCCCTTCGCACGTATCATACAAGTTCCTTTAACACGCTCTTTGTTTTCTATGATAGACTCGCAGGCGGCGAAAATCTATTGCTCGGAATAATTTCGGCGTATTTCGCACTTTCGATTTTAAAATCGGAACTGTATATTTATGACCTATATTGCACTTGTAATTTGAAATTTTAAACGACTAGTTTTCGCATTTTTTTTAAGCTTCATAGACCGCGCTCGTAGGCGTAATTCTGACATCTAAGGTTTTAGCTGGTCGGTCTTTTTTATTTAATAAAGAACAGCTAGCGTTTTATTTTTATCTGATATTAGCCTCATATCACCTTAAATATGAAAATTTTCAAATAGTACAGGACATTTAGTCTAACTGATCTACAAACAAAGTATAAAACCTAAAATGGTGCGAATATAATTTATGATCTACTGAATGAGAATCAATGGTGTTGCAGCACTTGCGCGGTGGGATGTAGCCGCCATCTTAGAAATAATTATTTGTTAATTATTGGAGGAACAAAATTATTTTAAAAATTAAGAATAACATATATACTCAAAAATTTGTTAATATTACCTTTTTAGCTCAGCTTATATGTGTACTTACTCCAATTAAAATATTTTTAGCACTTTTCAATTGAATTATAAGTAAATCAGTAAGTACAGAAGAAAAAGTTTTTAACGTATTTAATAAAGAAGGCAAAGTAACAACTTTAGTTGATTGAATGACGGTTGAAAAGTGTTTAAAACTGGTGACAATATTTTAATGTTTCGAAGAATACTGAAAAATTAGAAGAAACACTGAACAACAATTACATTGATTCGCAAAGAAAAAAAGTAAAATTTTACTCTACGCTATACACATGTGCAATCTGATTGCAAGTCAGGCGCTTTAACAGCTCGACTAAAGAAACCTGCCTTACGTACTTGCTTATCGTTGCATTATGGAGCACGCGGTGGCGACAGGGCCGATCGAAAACGAAGTGCGCTCGATCGGTGTCGACGAAATCGCACCCAGGCAAGTACAGCAAGGGTTTATCTATAAGGATGCCAACAGAATCATGTTGAAAATAAACGCACGTCATATGATGGCTGCTGAATATATTAATTGACGTCATTTTGAAAATAAAGTTGGTGACATATTAAGCTCACATATAACAAAACAACGTTTCTTTAGTTAGATTTTTTTTTACTTTATAGTTTATATCCATTTGTTGCTGTCATTTGAGATGTTTCTATTATGCTGCGTACTATGTCTGCATTGCAATCATCAAGAGTGACTTTTTCATTTTTCGATGCCGTACACTTTTGAAATGTTTTCTGGTATTCAGTCGTTTTCATTTACAGCTATTCTATATTAATTTAGTGGGGATTACTTGTTGCTAGTTTCGTTCTTGTACTGTGTTTATATAGCCTGCTTGCTCGTACCATACGATTATCGTCAGCTAGATTCGCTGTACTAATTACACTTGTATCCATAATTATATTTTTCTTATTAGATATAATATCATCTACTTCATTTCTTGATTGTTCATCCAGACTCTGGCAAATTAGTCTTTTTTCTAGTTTAGTGAAGAATGTATTCATTCAGAGAAATCAGAGAAGAATTACAAGAAATGGCAGCGGTACTTCAAATACGATTTAGGGAAAACTTAAGCCAACGACAAAGTAGAACAAAACCATAATCCAAGTCTTGTGATTTTGAATTTGTAATCAGCTGCTTCGAAAACCTCTGTACACCAATTTTTATCAAAATCTGATGATTTTTCACATGTGGCCGCCATATTAAATATGCCATTTTGTTTACAGTAATTTTGATTTCATATTTGTAATCAGCGACCTAAAATTACCCTGTATACTAATTTTTGCTTGAGTCCCCGCAGAGCCCGCAACATTAGATATTCAGAATCAGCATACTCAAATTTATATGTTTGTCAATTTTTATCTTTATACTTTGTTTTAAGAAATTTTAACTGATATTGGGCTAATTACCCTAAACTAAAAGCAAAAACCAAATGCCTCACTATATGGCGGGAACCATTAAAATGTAAACTGGAGATAGAGAGAACGGTAGTAGAATAGATCATGGACTTTAAATAGCCCGGTATCCAAATGACGAGCACCAGAGATATATACCTAGAAATTCAATATCAGGCAGCGACGGCCGCAGTTTGTCTCGGAGATGTAATGTGGCGTAATAAATATATGTCCGTAGCAAATAAAGTAAGAATTTACAAATGTGCCGTAAGGCTGCTCTTAACCCATACAACTGAGACAAAGGCCGACACAGCTAAAAGTAAGCAGAAACTTCTAACGACAGAGATGAGGACATTGAGAGCTATAGTTTGTAAAACCTTGCGAGATAGAATACCAAATGAAAAGATACGCGATTGCTGCAAAATACAGCACATACCCAAGTTATTAAAACTCAAAAGCGGGAGTGGAATAATCATACTGATAGAATGACTGAGGACCGATTGCCAAGAATAGGCAGGGATACCATGCCAACAGGAAGAAGAAGAATCGGACGTCCACCCAAACGATGGAAATAGAGCTGGATCTCATAGTCCAGAGTCACCACCAGGGCAAAACCATTAGAAGAAAAACAGGGTAACGCCTAAATACAGGAAGAAGAAGAAGAAGAAGAATATACCACCCAAAGTGATCAATTTCGACATAAGAGTTTCGGAAATTGCTACATGATACTACTACACATTTAAAGATATTGCATAAATTATCGACTTCATTACTGATAAGTGATAAGCTTAAAAACATATTCAAAAATCGATATGATCTCTAACCACAGCTTCAGATGTTCGCGAGTAAGTGCTAAAACCAGTATCTGACATTCTGACAAGCCACGTGTTATGTTCTCAAGAATACAGTTTTCTTAATACGATAACAAGAGCGAACAAGAGTGGTTGGCTTTGCTGATAATATCTAATCTACAAAATACAATAGGAAAAGAGAGGAGAATCAGTCAGTCTTCACTACCATGATTCAAAATTGAAGTGTGCAACAAAACATGCAGTGGAACATATTGTATTCGTTTTAAGTAAAACAACCCATTATTGAGTTGCAATATCCACATCACGTTCTTTTAATTTCTCCTTTGCATTTAATTGTAATCGTGAAAAAATCATCTTCGAAGATATCGTCAGATCTTCACGTTCCAGGGTTCCTAGATGACAAGAAAATTGTTTTTTCGACAACTGACATCGAAAGTAGATTTTTCTCACTGTCATTTGACAACAGAAGGTTGACATTCGCCGCTGAGCGAGTGTTTTCACCACTTTGCCGCTCGCCGATCGTTTTGGGTCAGGATGTTTCCTTGACAGCGCTGGTCATTTGTTTAAATAATCGCGTCACATATCATAGACTACGCAGGTAGTTTTAAATTGATTGTCAATTATTTTTTGTAATAAAATGAAATAATATAATGGTTTTCGCATTAATAATATGCTCAGTCGTCGAAAAAATGGTATGTATGTTTCGAGCTAAAAGTGCTCTTGTCGCTTTTGCATGGTTGCTGGTTTCAGCTGCGCCTCATCCAGGAATATTCATGCACAAGCGGCAAGAATACGCTTACAATATACTATTCTCAATTGCGTCTGTATGTCTGTCTGTCCGTCCATCTGTGTGTCCGTCTGTCTGTCTGTCTGTGTGTGTCTGTCTATCTATCTGCCTGTCTGTCTATCTGTCTGTTTGCCTGTCTGTTGACGGTATAGCTCAGAAACTATTTGTTGGAAGAAGACTATATTTTGCATGTGAATTAGATGATTACCTGGTTTCAAACCAAATATACTTTGGGTCAAATATATTGATATATGTCCCCTTCTACACCTCTACTTATTTTGGTTTGGTTATAATTTATGTTCTGTAAATATATGATATGCCCTTTTAGTTAATTATTCATTAATTTGTGTTTTTATATTACTAGCTCCGGTAGAGCATTTAATTCTCAACTCAGGTTAGGTTCCATTTGTATAAAATAATTATTAATTGTCTGTACTTCAATTTATGTTACTGTTCTAAATGTTATTAAGTTTTAAAATGATTAGACCCCATACCTGTTTGGTGAAATAATAATTGTGCCACTTGACATAATTTGTGATTGTCAATGTCAAACTAAATAAACTTGAAAAGGCAGGCTAAATCCATATTCTTACAATTAATATTACTTTAAGTAATACTAAATGGTAAGTCCTTCTTGTCAATATCTTATACGCTCACTTTTATGACCTCTTAATGTTTATTTACATGTACCTATTATAACTTCCACATAAGTGCGTCACCCAGATGTCCCAGTTCAGTTAAGTACAAGCGGTCTTCTTATACTGTATTCTGGAACGCCAGGTAAGTAAAATGCTCATCTCAACCATTTATAACATCAGTTATTATTAATTGCCCAGTTTGTAGTTCCAACGATGATCCAGCTCTGCGATTCACTGTATTCCAAATACCTCTCCACTCTAAGCCACGGTGAAGGTTTCACTCTACAACCAAACTGCTAAGATGCCAATCCACAAGAAACATCTAAAGGAAGATCCAATACAGGAACTCAGGAAACTAGCATTTCACAGGAATACAAGAAAAATAGCTCGACTTTTCAAACAGCAATCCATAACTCCACCTTAGTCCGTATCCAAATGGACCTGTAGATGTTCTATGTGACCAAAGATTATTCTTCTGCTAGCATGTGTTCATCTTCTTCGTCCAATACCATAACGTTTAATTAATCCTCTAGTAATCACTTTAATAATCGTCAATGTTATTATTTGTTTAACGTTTCTACGTTGAATTCTTTATTTAGTTGTCACTATTAATTACTTGTACCCTTTGTATAATATTTTAAGTCATAAAAATATCATTTTTATAGGGCTTTATTTTATTTTTTACTTATTATAACATTTTTACATGCACTTTTTTTAATAAAAATTTTGTTGTTATTTTCCTAATTTAAATTTACCATACTAATCTATATTCACACATTTTAAATCTAACACTCCTGGATTATTAACATTGCAAATTACTGAAATTATTTTGACAGACGTTTGACTTTTTAAATATTTTTTCTAGCTTAGCCCTTTCAAATTTGCTCAAACTATCTTATAGTGTGTTCTAATTGATGTATGATATTTTAAATGAATTATTAACCTTGAGGTACGATATCATAACACTATACAGGGTGAGCACCTTAAAAAACAAAATTCTCTCCATTTTTGCTTTAACTCAAGAACTATTAGATAAATAAAACTCGCATTTTGAACATAGCGCAGGTTTTCATCCTTGACGAAAGTAGGCATGCTTTGGACTCAACAAATACAGGGTAAATACTTGTGAAGAAAGGTTTTTATTACTTCATATTTCAGGGTAAATACCTTCAAAAATTAAATGCCTTCCAAGTAAAACCCCTTACTTATTTTGTATTGTTATGATGTAGGTACGAGGGAAAGCGGATGAGTTCATAACCTAATGCATTTAAACCGCAATTGTGATAATGGAACAATTTGTATTTTTCTATATAGTCTATAATCTATATAGATCCTCAGGTCAACATTTTTTACATCTTGAATGCAAAGCTCTCAACCCTTTCAAAAAATATTCTGGGTTTTTGGTGTCCAAATGTACAGCTACCGACGCCTTCATCTCTTCATCGGAAAATCTTTGCCCCAATAAATCCTTTTTTAGATGTAAAATTGGAAATAATCGCTAAGGGGCCAAGTCCGGACTCACAATATACTCGATGTGAACAGGTACGTTGTCTTTCAGAAGCAGCAAATCGACATAATATTGACCATTTAAAAATCCCTACCGTAGATAATTTTTTAACAAAATGTCCTCTGCATCTCAGAAAGGTATGACTATAACCTTCAATAAGGACTTTTCTGTTTTTAATTTTTCATCTGCCTTGCTTCTTTTTTACCCATTACATGGATTTTTGTTTTGATTCGGAGTCATATTGATGCATTCTGGTCTCACCCCGAGTCACTATCCTGTTACATATGTTGTCCAAATCGTCTTGCCTGAGAACTGTATCATTCTTATGTAATAGCTCAGCTAATATTTCTATATAAAATCTTTACCAAGTAATCACTTCGATGGGATATTGTGATGACATTTTAATCAATGACATTGTGGGTGATCGTTACGAGCCTTATTTTTAAGGCGTTGGTTTTTCAGGCGTTCTGTAATTAAGCCTATGCCTTCAAAGTATTGTATGACTTATAGCAGTTTACATCCTTGAGTCTCTTCAGGCTAACCAATTAAAAATATAAACAAATGCATCGTCCGTGATCAAGATGCATAAAAATTCCATAACACGACTGCAAATTGCATCACCACTTATCCGCATGCAGCACTTTACTAAAGCAGCATAATTAGCCACATCGAATTAAGATCAGCAAAACTAATCGATTTCCTGCTTGCAGGCCATTTTTCAAAATTCCCCTTTCTGGAATCGCCCGGTATATCGGCGTACCGCTAATCCTCGAGCCTCAACGCAGCCTAAGCTCCTGAAAAACAAGACCTGAAACAAAGCTGTGGGCAAACACGTCGAAGCCGAGCTAAGCTGATTAATGGGCAATTAATTTCACGTGATTCCACTTGTCGCGGGTCGCGGTCCTCGCGGGATTCCATTGGGAGACCGATGACGTCAGTCACGTGACCAATGATACATATGCTGGTGTTTTGGCACGAATTTACCAGTTCAAAACTTAAGCGTGCGGCTTTCGAAAGCGTACAAACGCGCTACTTATTGTAAGTGTACTTAACGAGTTTTGTTCAAAAACGGCTCTTCTGAAGACGCGAGTGCAGGCTAAGGGAGGAAACGACTTAGATTTCAAAACGATTTCCACAACTAGTCAACAAATCAGAAAAAATGCGAGGTGACGGCGACAACTACAGGGTATCCATGTGAGTAAAATTTTAGTCAACAATTATTAATTTTAATAAAGTTTAGGGAAAATAATTTTGAAATAAACTTGGCATGATTTTTTTCAATGCGGAAATTACTTAGCTGTGCAAAAGTGTTATTAATATTTTATTGCTCCGGCCCTAATTTTTAAAATATTTGCTCATTGCCTATAATAATTGCACCACCATTACTGGCTGGTTTCAGTCGATAAGGCATTATCTCTCTATTCTACTAATAACTGTTTTCGAGTGGGTTACATTTTAATTTTGAAGACAATTTGTAGCCAGAGATAACTACAACCTGCCGCAAATGATAGGTAAACAATCAAACACTTAAAATGTTTGCCAGGTATACAATATAAAACAAATTTCTACCTTTCAACATTTTGGAAGTGGGTTCAAATATTTTAAAACTTCAATAAATTTTAACCTCAGTGTCAGTTATCTATGTTTTTAATGTTTTTTCAATTGTTTTAAAATGTCCTTCGAGATTAAAAACATCAATTCTTGTCTGACTGATAATGATGTGAAATAAATACGATAGAGTTATTGTTGCGTGTAATGTAAAACCAAAAAAATTTTAAAATCAAAAATTATTTTGACATTATAAAATAGGATTAAAACGCAGTTGCAGTTGTAGCACTTTTAGAAAAAAAGCTTTTACATAGAAGCATTGTTTAGAATTTAGTAAATTCACTTGCGCAATTTCAAAAAATGCTGTTTACATAACCCGGTGTAAATACAGCAAGAAACAATACCGTAATAGATTTAAAAACTATTGAACCAAATATTTCATTATTTCTTTTGGCCGTTATAAATTTCTCCATTATTGTTACATTTAAGTATGACTTAGTAACTATATCCAACTTTATAAACAGCTTGAAATTAGACTGATTGTTGAACTTGTTAGCAATTAAAAGTACAACTATTCTTTCTAGTATTCCAAATTCCAAATTTATTTAAGTGATTAAAAATTCAAAAAATATTGGAAATATTTTTTTAGTTCTTCGAAACTTCAGTTTCAAAAAAATTAAATAAATATTTCAAAATTACATTTTAGAAATACATCAATTTTATATATATTCATGAATAACACTGAATATATACTGCTAAATTAAATTCAATACAATTTTTTTAATTCAAAATAAGATGTTATCCATAATTATAGTTTCATCTATTAAAGATAAAAAAGAATTTTAAAACATCTCCCAAAATTGCAAAATTTGTATACAATAACAAAATTCTTGAAAACTTTATAAACTAAAACAATTACTGCATGTTTTTGTATATCTGGGAATCATCAAATAAATTGAAGCTTAACTTTTTCCGATAAAATCATATTTCAGACTATGGACTGCTGAACAATATTTGATTTTTATTTCGTGATAGAAATACAAACTTTAAATTTGGTCAATCAAATATCTTATTTTATATAATCACTGTATTTGCTTTAACTGGGATACATTATTTTCTGATTTTCATAAACTACTGTTGCTGCTTCCTTTGTAAATAAAGACTATTCAGTTCAGAAACAGTTTATACAATAATGGAATTATTTAATATTCTAGAGGTAAACGAAACAAATTAATGTCAAAGTCTTATTTTATAATTTCCGTTAATTAGCTGCCAGTTTGGGTTTTCTCTCGTAGTTTCTAAAATGCGTTTGCTCTCACTAAACAGTTTTAAATCGAAGGTCAGAGGTGCCACTTTCCAGATTTATGGTTTTTATTTATTATACAATATAAAGACGACAATAACTAATCATCCACAGAAGAATTTCAAAAATGTCTAGTCAAGTCAAACTCGTTTTGAACGGAAATACTACAATAAACAAACTATGTAAATTGGTATGTAATTACAAAATCTTGTCTGAAGGCATCGCTTTTTTGCAACTCGATTCGAAAATTCGGGAAATCCAGATCCAGTTGAGCGGATGTCGGCATGAAAATGTTTACGCAAATTTAACGCCTGGAGAAGCAAAGAATGGGCGACATTTTCTTACCAGTAGCGTAGCTATATTCTGGAAAATATTCTACTGCAACATTTTTGACGTTTAAAAATCACTTTCATATTTGGTTTTTCCAATAGTTAATATTGGCGAATTTTCTAAAATTTTACTCTTAGGTGCACATGCTATTTTTCTCATATTATTTTTTTTATATTTTATTTTTATTATTAATAACTTTTATACCACCACATCGGTGGCCTTATTCCAATTAAAATAGTTTTTAATTTTTAAAATTGAAAATAGAGAAGTTTTAGACGAATAGTAATAAAGTGTGTGCCATAAGCGTTAGATGGAACTGAAAAAGTTACACACGCAAACAGGCACAACATACGTTTATATTAATAAGGATTTTCGCGTTTTATCTTCTACATGTACCTTACTTGCTCATGTAGTAAATTTTGAATCGCAGATATTAAATGTCAGCGTAAAAATGCTTACTACGGACGTAGAATGCCTATTCTTCGAATTAGAAATAAATTATTATTGCACAGTAAAGCAGAAAAAATCACGTATATGACACTGTAATATTAAATTGATGTATTATTTCCAATGTTTGTGTTATTGTGCTTGGCGCACGCCACTGGAATTTACCTCGAAACTGTAAAATCCGTGAACTTGAGACTCGTGAAGGCTAATTAAATACGTAGGTATGTCTCGGTTAAAAGGATTATTTAATACTGTTTTAAATTGTAAATTAACTGCGAAATGTAATAAATAAATCGCAAAGTTGTCAAATCAGGGATATCAGAAGATAGAGCTGAAAATTTTGGAACTCTAACTGTTTGGAGGATAGTCGAGATAACATTCGGTCTAATTGTTGCTTAATTATTATCCTATTGACAGCACACGTAATTACTTCATATCAATTGTAAAATAGTTTAGATAATTTGCTGGTTATTGTATGTAAATTAAGGAAAATTGTAGCACGCTTATCACGAAAAATGTCCGCCTTAAATATGACAAAAATTAATACATACACCACATTTCTAGCAAAGAATTTCCATAATGTGTATTAATGTTCAACACTAGCGTCATCGCATTAATTACCATATCACTCAACTAGCATTGCAGAATATACATCTAGTACTATTTGTAATTTGCAATATTTATGCCGCACCTTAAACGTACAAATGTATCGACTTCACCGTGAGAATAATAAGATTGCGTTTTAAAAAGTATTTTTCTAACCGTAAAAGCTGCACGTCTCCCCACCTTTAGACCTTATGGTGTTAGGGTGAGCCCCTGTGGCCTAATGGATAAGGCAGCGGGATTGTGGGTTCGAGTCCCGCCAGGGGTACTTGAAGTTTTTATTTCTCTAAACCAAATTGTAGTTTTTACCAAGCATAATATAATGGTATTAGCCTGAGAGCTCATGTACTCCAACAGATAAGGCTCCCCCCTATATCAATCAATTGATCATCATTGCGGTAGAGCCTTTTGAGGACCCCTTGGCCTACTCAACGATATTCCTCCATTTTTTTTTTCTTTTTTCCATTGACAAATATGTAATGTTTGATTACCTAAGAGTACATAGTGTTTTTTATTACTTTATTTCAAAATAATTTTCTAATCATAAGAACTACCCATTCCCCCACCTTCGCCACGTATGATGCTATCCTGAGCCTAGGCCTAATGGACAAGACAACGACCCCCTAAGCTGAGGATTGTGGGTGCTTTATCATCATTATCCTAGTATTTTTAAGTCAGTCATTATCTAAGAATGGTACTTAGTGTTTTTATTGCTGTATTTCAAACTAATTTTCTACGTAACTATTACACAACCCTCAAGCTTCGGCGCTTAAATTGCTACCATAAGCCCCTGTGGCCTAATGGATAAGGCATCGGCCTCCTAAGCCGGCGATTGTGGGTTCGAGTCCCACCAGGGTTACTTAGCTGTTTTTATTTCTCTAAATAAAAGCGAACACTGCTATTATATAATCATGTGAATATTTTTTGAAATTTTAAAAACTATATTCGCTTCCATTAATATACATAAATATGCAATAATTGTAACAAACACAAATGTGTGTTTATCTTTTTTTCAATGTCATAATTATAGCATTTAGAGCATACAATGTTCCTTTACTTAAGGTTTATTGTAAAATGTGTAACTATTAACAGGATATATTTTCAAATAATAACTATATAACAGAATTAATACATTTTATACTATATGTATGTAAAATGAATTTTAATTAAATTATTTCTTAAATTCATTTTCTAAAAGAATTCTTTCTTACAACAAAATACGATGAAATAGGCATCCGTGCATGACATCACGTATACACGCTTTATTTACTCTGTATAAAAACAATTAATAATGTGTTAGTGATGATAAGCAAGCCCCTGTGGCCTAATGGATAAGGCATCGGCCTCCTAAGCCGGGGATTGTGGGTTCGAGTCCCACCAGGGGTACGCTTTTTTACAATAATTAAATATAGTCTAATTATTAAGAAACTAAACATCTCAAAACGGTTTATCTAAAATCAGTTCATTTATTTGCTACACGTTATCTAGTCAATATAGTAATAAATTGTAGGTACCTACTGGTACCAAAATTACCCCTCTGTTTTTAGACCTACAAAATTAAATATTGCATACAACACCAGCACAACCAGTTGCAATATTATATTATATTTAATAGTTTTGATAATAACTGGGTTATAGTAATTGTTTACCTGAGATAAGATTATTGGTCGAAAACAGATACCTATGTAATGTGTAAACTGAATATTGTTTCTAAATTTGTAAATAGTAAATATTAGTGCATACAATCTACAATTTGTAAGGTGCCTCCTCTTTTTTGTTTGTTTGATTGTTTGTAATGGATAAGGTCTAGGCATGCGGAGTACCAGGTCTTAGACACCAACTACTTTGGTCATATGGGACCCACAGCTTTACATAACTTCCGAATGATGGTATTCTGTAAAGGTCTTCATCCGCATTTTTTATTTTTAAAAACCTCACCGGGATCGGGGATCGAACTCTTGACCATTACACCAGTAGCCAGAATGTTTAACCACTGAGCTACGGAGCCTAGCAGCTCCTCTTCTTTACTGATAACTGTAGTAGAGGAACCACATGCCTTTTATTAGATATCATCTATTGTTCATCGTTCTAATGAACTTAATAATCCGTGTCCTTACAAAGCCTATTATGCAGTCAAGTAGATGATAAGTTGTAGAACGATATCCCCAGTGATTTGCTTTAAGTAGGTATGCAATCACTCGGCAGTTTATTGTAACAAATAGGTACCTATTGACACTTGATTAAACCATTTGATTGATTGACTTCAGCAATTCTTCACAACTTCTAGTCGTGCATGCACGTCTAAAAATTAACATCCAATCTCATTCAATAAAAAACAATTTTCTTGGTAATAAAATAGATATAAAATTTATCTGTTGCAGCAATAAAAAAGTCATTTCTTCTTGAAATGTTAGTACAATACAATAGTCTATAATTTTAAATAAATAGGTATATATGAACATTTTGGTTCTAACTTCAATTTAAATTACACATTCACATAATTATCTATATATAAATTATAAATAATTCTATTCTACGTACTGGGTCAAAAACTACTAGAAACGATTACTTGATCTTAGTTCCACTCGCATATAACTAATGATCATTGTGTTTTTGTAAATCAGTAGCTTTATTGCAATTATTTTTAAATCTAACTTTACGATGTAGATATATGTAATAATATGGCAAATTAATACACTAATCATCCAGCAGAGCATTAAATAAAACTTCATCCAGTCACATAAGTAGTTCTAACTTTGAATATTATGCCGACAGCAATTCATAATCATCAATCACAAGCCAAGAGCTTAATTTGCATACTTTAAACTATTAGTGTGGGCAGCTTGAAAGTTCAACAACTTTCTTTTTTAGTATATTTCAAATTTCTCTGTTGATGTCTACCGAAATTAGGTTACAATTTTGACAATCGATTGCTGCACAATGTTTTGATATCAATCGTCAAAGACATTGAATTTACCTACCGTATGATCTTGGCCCAATTTATCTGCAATAAATATTATACTTGATCAGAAGCAAATAATAGTTTTTGAAAAATTTTAATTACAGTCCATTTAATGAAATAGAAGCTGATGTAGAAAAAAGATGCAATTAATTATTAGAAATGCTAATTAATGGTAATTTATATCTAATCAAACAGCTTAAAGTGAATACATTATGTCCATACTGTTTTACTGTGAATTGTTTTATTGCAATAAAACTTAAACGTCCTTCTTTTACAGCTCGAGTATGAAGTCCGATACGGATCTGCGAGGTGTTGGAGGCGGCGGCGGCGGCGGTGGTTTAACCACTTCAGCTTACGACAATCCAGCTCTCACTGACTCCACCATTAGTGTACAGCAACCCCATGCTGAGTTTCGAGGCAGTAATGACTTTATATGTAAGTGTTAGGTACTTAAGTAGGTTGCAATGATCAGCTTCATTAACACTTTTTTCAATATTTTTTGTGATATTCAGAGTTTCAGTAATAAAATATTATTGAATACTATTAGTAAACCACTAAGTTTCGACCATAAATAAATAACAAAACATTACAGTAATAGAAGAAGAAAAAGAGCATTCAACAAAAGATGCAATTAAAAGTGTAGTGCCATGGATGAAGAGGAAAGCGAAGGGAACGTTCACAAAGAAAATGCTGTACAGGCGGCTTCCAATTCTTAACTGGTTGCCAAACTATAACAGCACAGATGCTGTGGGTGACTTAGTGGCTGGCATCACGGTAGGCCTCACCGTCATACCCCAGTCGTTAGCTTATGCTAATATAGCCGGTCTTCCTACTGAGGTTAGCTATTCAGTGTAACCCAAAATGATAAAAAGTACAAACTTCCCTTTTTTGCAGTATGGTTTATATGGTTCCTTTCTGGGCTGCTTTGTGTATATAATTTTTGGTAGCTGTAAAGATGTTCCTATGGGACCCACCGCTATTGCTGCTCTTCTAACCTCTCAAGCAATAGGTGGGCGAGGCCCTGAGTATGCAATCCTTCTCTGCTTCCTAACAGGAGTTTTGGAGTTACTTATGGGCTTACTAGGATTAGGTAAGTGTCTAGAACAAGCAAAAGTTATTATCAAGTAAAATCAATAAAATCTTCCGTTAACTGTGTTTATTTTTTATAGGTTTCATAATAGATTTTGTATCGGGTCCGGTTTCCTCAGGATTCACGTCTGCTGTAGCTTTAATTATAGTAACGTCACAAGTTAAAGATGTTTTCGCTATCACAGTAACCGGTTCGACGTTCATCGAACAATGGATCAGCATTTTCTCAGAAATCCATCACACATCAGTATGGGACACAGTCTTGGGCATCAGTTGCATCGCTGTGCTTCTCATTATGAGGGTAAGTCTCTAACTTTTGCATATTTTGATAAACATTAATACCTTGCATTAAAATAGCACATGGGTACTATGAAATTTTGATCTTTATAGATAATTGGAACGTTGAAAATTGGACCTTCAGAGCCTCCAAGTGATGAGAAAGTTGGCAAAGAAGATATGAAACCCACATTATTCCACACAATAGTAAATAAGTCTCTTTGGATGTTTGGTACAGCAAGAAATGCCATCTTGGTCGTTGTTGGTGGATGCATAGGATACTCCTTCTATGTCGTTGATGAAAACCCGCCATTCAGGCTAATTGGGGATATACCAGAAGGCATGCCAACTGTAAAGCCACCACCATTTGGATTTACATCTAACAATACCGATGTTGGCTTCTTTGATATGGTTTCTGATCTCGGCTCTGGAATTATTGTTGTCGCCCTAATCGCCCTGTTGGAGAACATTGCCATATGCAAGGCTTTTGGTAAGTTCATTCAGAAAACTGTTTGTGTTAAGCCTATTCTTTTGATTGGTGTATAAACAACTGATGAATAAACCAAATAATCAATGATAAAATACTAACGTAGCTTTTTGTTTTTTACAGCAAATGGAAAAGCTGTAGATGCTACACAAGAACTAATTTCTATTGGCTTATGCAACATAGCAAACTCCTTTGTGCAAGGTTTCCCTGGTACTGGCAGTCTTTCCCGTAGTGCAGTTAATAACGCCAGTGGTGTACGAACACCATTCGGAGGTTTTTATACTGGCATACTGGTCATCATTGCTTTATTATTTTTTACACCATACTTCTTCTACGTGCCAAAAGCAGCACTGGCAGCAGTTATTATAGCAGCTGTTGTTTTCATGGTTGAAGTTCGAGTGGTCAAGCCCATGTGGAGGACAAAAAGTAAGTAGCATATCAATATAGTACACTTCACCTTCATTATTCTATTTAGCTTCGCCATACTTAAGATTATATTACACGAATAGATAGTATATCTGTTCTTCCTAGCATAACAACAGTAAACTTCCAGTTTTGTTCACAAAATATATTTAATATGATCATCTGCTGCTATAATAGTCATTTATCTAATCTACTAGTAGCTAGTAGTATAGTTCAAGACCTACTCGTATATTTTTATTATATTATTACAATTGTGACAGAAAATAAACACAAACACACTTTTTTCAGAAAGTGATCTCATCCCAGGCTTAGGAACATTCATCGCATGTCTCGCATTGCCTTTGGAGATTGGAATCTTAATAGGAATTGGCATCAATCTACTGTTCATCCTCTACCACGCTGCCCGGCCAAAAATAAGCATAGAAAGGCTTACGGTATGTATCATTACAAATCAAATTTGCAATATTACTTAGTTACAATTCAAAATCTAATCTGTAACTCTCTTTTTGCAGTGCCGCAGTGGAGTGGAATACCTGATGCTCACTCCGGATCGCTGCCTCATTTTCCCTTCAGTCGACTACGTGCGCAACCTAGTTACCAAACACTCAATTCGTCAAGCAGCACCAGTAGTCATCGATTGTTCACACATATATGGAGCTGATTACACTGCAGCCACTGTTGTTGAAACGCTAACCAAAGATTTTGCAGCCCGTGATCAGCCACTCATTTTCTTCAACCTCAAGCCCAGCGTCAGTTCCGTGTTTGAAGGTCTTTCTCCGAAGGAATTTGTTGTTTGTTATACCGAAGAAGAGTTGGACAGATTATTGAAGAACAGGGATATGTTCAAACCCAAAATAATCGCATAAATAATTGAATCTTTGTGGGTGTATGAAACGAATAGTGTTTTTTAGTAATTTAAAAGTTTTACTCAAAGATATGCTCATTACTATACCCACAACTAACCTAGTTGAACTGAGAATTTGTCAATTGCTATAGAAAAGTGTTGACAAAGTCAGTATATCTATTGCCACAGTTTTAGTCAGCAAAACTATTAGACTAACTGTTCGCTAACAACGAATAACTAGAAATTCATCGATAGCTCAAACTAACTAAATCAATCAACACATTCCTTTCTGTAAAACCCACAACTGCTATTTTTTATCTTAATCATAGTGAATAGAAAATTAAAGGTCATATAAAATGTGCCAAGTTACAATTAATTTTAACGAAAACCTCAAGAGAGGAATTTCGAACATGCATCGTAACTTTCAGTTGAGGGTTTATACAGACGATCTCACACATTCAGATTCAGTAAAATTGTAATGAGGAATGATTGAAAATGGCAATACCTAATATTCATTTTAAGCATTATTACAAATCATCCCTTCTTGAAGATATGTAAGTTATACGTTTTAGTATTTTATATAATTTGAAATCGTTCAAGAAACTTAATGCAAAAATATTAACTCATCTAACATTTAAGATAAGTACCTACAATTAGTTACTCAAAGTATTATTGGTAAGATGTAATGTTGTAGAAAAAGTGTACTTCGCCATACATGCGCATACGTATTTATTTATAACAACTGTGATAATTTTGTAGAAATGAAACTTATTATATATTTTCGTAAACAGAATATACTTGTTTTTTCTCTATTTACCATAAACAAAGACTACAATGCAATAGACTACCAGGTAATGTAATTGACTTTCCCCTATGGAAGCAGCAAAGCTAAACATCATAATCAAAAAATACAGTAAATGGAGAATAATTAGTCATAATAAACGGTTAAGGGAATGTTATTTCGTAACTGTCATATTATCAACTTAAGGTGCAAACGTGGAGTTTGAAAAAAAGACAAAAGGGTGCATTTTTCATTAAATTTTGTTAAATGTAGAGCAAGAAGAAAGCAAAATGGATGCAAAAATATACTTAAAGAAGCTGAAAAAAGAATTGAAGAAGCAGTAGAGAAAACAACAATACCTATACAGAAATTAAAAAGAATGATATGACACAGAGTGTAACAAAGCAACAGCAAAAAAGTTCAAGGTAAGGTGACAAGGGTTCAACACAAAAGACAAAACCGAGAGTGAAATAAGTAAGAAATTACACCAATAACCTAGGTCAGGGCTGTCCAACATGTGGCCCGCGGGCCGCATGCGGCCCGCCTTGATATTTTTGCGCCCGCGGATCGAATTCCCCCTTGAGTCCACCAGTCCTAATCCTGTCATCTTTTCTATCTGGGCTCTCCGGTCTGACACGCTGAACTGTCTAACGGAGTAGGCCTCCAACCCTTACCAGACCAGGCTTCAAGGGAGATGACGTGTTGTACTGTCAGCCCGAGAAGTTCAAATTATCATCAAGAGCAAGACCGCTAGAATTCGATTTTACCTTGATTGTTAAACTTTCTTGGGAAATAGAATCCCTGAAGCTTTAACCCTGTCTTAATACGCTGTAGTGACTTGCAGAGCTAACTGCTTAAAAGCCATTTCCGGCCGCCTAATTTTTTAAACGCAAATCCCGGCGCCCCGAGAAGTAAAATACTCCTCATAGCCTCATTTTACTAATACCTAAACGCCTAAACCTGTAACCTGTAGCGATCGCAGCCTCTACCCCGCTTGTGAGCGGCTAGAGTTCTGTAGCCGCCCTTCATAAACTCACCTGCAGGGCTCTTCTTTGGTCATTAAAAGGCAAATTTCTGGACTTCGACGTTCGATTCCGCAGCCCGCAAATTGTTTAAAATTCTACTGTTTAATGTTTTTGCTTATGAGAAATTTATTGTGAGTTGCTTATGACTTAGTAATGAGTTAAAAACATAGAATATTTGAATGTTAACACTGTTAACTGTTAACACTGTTCAGTCATTTTGACATTTGTGACCTAAATATAACCCATGGAGGTAGTATACTCCATTTACCTGACATCTGCACTGTCAAACTGACATTATGTTGGCACCACTGCTATTTTTCACATTTTAACCTTGATTTTAACAATTAAATTACTGTACATTCTAATAAAAAACACATTATTTTTGAGGTATAGTCAAGACATTTTTTTTAAATTTGACACTGAAGTGCAGATGTCAAGTAAATGGAGTATAGGTATATTACCTCCATGATATAACCTAACACCTAACCTAAAAATGTTATCAGCTACATATTACAGCTAATATTATTGAGAAAACATTTTGTAAATTAAAAATGAATAAAATCTTGACATATACTAAAACTGGTGTATCTTCAACAACCTTGTTGGTTTTTACTTTTGCATCAACACATTAGAAAATTAAAATGTTGAGGTGATTGATCAAATCAGAGTTTTGTGAAACCTCATCACTAGCTCCAACTAGAGATCCTGTATAAAAAGTAATATACAGGGTCTCTAGCTACAACTGGAACCAATATTGTTCCAAACATGGCCGACAAGAATGTAATGCTGCACTGGCATTCATTTTCAATGTCAAAGATTGCACCACATTTGCCATCGGCGCGGCTCTGCTTTTACCCTCAGATTACATTACATTTCGGGGGCACATTTTGTAAGCATGACGATAAGCTCGTGAGTTTAGGGCGGTCTAAGCTGCAACATTGTTAGCATTCGCGTCACATTGAAACTGCTACGTCCCGATTCCGCAGGGACGTAGTGTTTCCGCCCTTTTCTGTGAGAAGGAAAAATCTTCTTGAGACCTTGGGGCTTTCTCCCATAAGTGCAGAATTCTTACCTACTAAAACCCCTCCTTAAATCAAGAATGGTAATGGTATCGCCTCTTAGCATTCTTCACTACGTTCTTTTCCTTCTGTTACTATCTTTCTTCCATTTCTTTGAATATTTCTCTCATTGCTTTTCCAATTTCGTCCCATTTAACCTCCTCCTCTAGCATAAGGTCGATTAGTATTATCTAAAGTTACCTCCTCCCCTATCTCTGTATTCATTTTGTCCCTTACGTCGTTCCATCTTCTACACATCATTAGGTTATGTTCAGGGGTGTCCCCGCCTTCGCAGTATCTGCATCCCTTATCTTCTATGATTTTAAACTTATACAGATAAGTACGAAAGCACCCATGCCCTGTAAGAAACTGTGTGATGTAGTATCCTATCTGTCCGTGTTTCCTGTTCACCCATGGCGTCACCTCTGGTATTAACCTCTTGGTTCACTATGAGGTTTGGGTCTCTTCCTGCCATTCCTTTAGCCACCTCTGGTGTTCGCATCTTTCTCGTAGCTCCTTTCCTGTGCTAACAGATGTATTGGAATAACCCCCGCCACAACCTGTATTGTCTTTGTAGCCACCGTTCTGTAGGCACTGGATATTCAGATGACCGCCTTTAGCTGCAGGCCCTTTCCTCCCAGCCATACTTTTATTCTGTCTATTGTCCATTCTATTTTATTTTCTATCTCGTCCGTGCTATACCCGCGTACTACAACTTCCAGGTCGTCTGCATACCCTAGCATTGTTGTATCTTCTGGCAGTTCTAGTTTTAATACTCCATTGTACTGGGTGCAACAGTCAAACCTGTATTTTTGAAATGACTATAAGAAATAAATGGTTGCATTTTTAAAAATTTTATTGATACCATGTCAATCTACATTAAAAAGCATTTAAAAAACATTATTCAGTGTTTAAAAATAATATTAAGATGTCGTCCATCTCGATCGATGCAATCTTGCAGGCGATGAATAAAATTGTCCATTACATCACGGAGCATCTGCTGAGGAATTCTTTCGATTTCCTGACATATCTCACCTTCAGTTCTTCAAAAGTACGAGGACGTTCTTGAAAAACTTTGCACCTTAGATAGCCCCACAAGAAAAAATCACATGAGATGAGGTTGGGTGAACTTGGAGGCCAAAGAATCGCTCCGTTCCGGGATATCACCCATGGCTGCTGAAACGCTTTGAAGAAGGGAATGCAATGGTAACCTTTCCAATTCGCCCCGCCCCCGTTCTTGGCTCCCTCGCTGTTTTCAAAAATGCAGGTTTGACTGCCGCAGCTTGTAGTACACGTCCCAGAGTATTGGTCCAGGTACCGACCCCTGCAGTACTTCACATGTCATCTCCAGTTCCCTCTCTTCTCCTATCATGATCTTCCTGTCATGTAGGTAGCTGCCCAATATTTTGACTAGATACGGTGAGATTTCTAGTTTTTTATCTTTTCCATGATCCCCGCCAGGGGTAGAACATCCTCAAATTTTGTATAGGACCATAATTTATCATTCTGAACAACTTTTCTTGATAACATTTTGCCGTATCATAAACAGAAAGGGTAGTTTACCTGAAAAGAAAATAGTTTTTGCTTCACTGTCAAGGCCGACTTGTTTTTTCAAAAACTGAAAATATTCTTAAAATTCTCTTCAGACCAAGCAGGACCTAATCCTACAATCTTAAAATAAAATTCAAAAATGTTTAGTCCATCTCACCGCTTGTAACATCGATCCTGGGACACAATGTATAACACGCATATATAACCATATCCTCACTCTCTATTCAAGAATATCAGTCTCTCCTGCCGGTGTACCTTTATTCTTGTATGCGGTAAGTATATAGCTGCATCTGTTTGCTTTTCAAGTATCCATTTTTTGCTATATTCTGCCAACCTTTTGTTGGGTTCTGCCACAACGTCTATATCCTGTTCTACACATTGATGTCTAAGCAGGTCCATGGCCCTCTTACTCCTGCCTAGATTTGTTTGTAAAATTTTTGTCTACATGGCCTGTTTGTAAATCGCGCATTTACTATGTTTGTATACTCGGGACAGCTTATTGTTTCTATCTTGTGTCCTTCTATGTTGCATAGATAGCATATCTGCTATTATGTACAGTCCCTTATTTGATGTCCAGGTTCTCCGCATCTATAACATACATTTGTTTTCGTTTTGGTCTGGCACTTTTTTGCCACGTGTCCTACTTTGTGGCAGTTATAGCATCGTGGTGGGGAATCTATGTCTTTTATCCTCTACCTGTTCCAATCTTCTCCTATTATTCTTTTCTGTAATAACTGCTGTGCGGTTTGCTCCTGGACAGCAGTCTCACAGTTAAAACCAGCGTCTGCTGCCTAAATTCTTCAACAGACGAAGTTAAACTTCTGTTAAAAAAATAAGTTAAATCGGGGAAGTCCTATATTATATTTAGAGTTTTTCCGACTTATTTTGATAATACTACACATTGTAGAAGTTTGTAACCCCATTTAAAAACACCCAATATACATACGTGTGCACTTCACACATCTTGGGTCTAGCTGGCAATTAGTTTCTAGTATTCCCAAGTCGTTAACACCTACTACGTTGAAAAATTTCATTAGATTTAAGTCTTGCTTCACTTATAACAACATAGTGGCATAATTTGTTTATTAATCAAACACTTATAGCATTGGCCTTATAGTTTGACTTAGTTATTTCTAAATAGGAAATAAAAATTTGAAGTTTAAGTTTGTTATAGAATTAAGTTAGTTACTCTATTTATTGATATGTAGTTAAGGGTTATCAGTTGTTTTAATTTCTTTTTTAGTAATCGGCATAAAAATATCTACTTCACATAATGACAAACATTTGTTAACAGCCAGGGTGCTTCAATGTGTACAGCCAGTAGTTAATTGAGCTATTAAATCAAAAACCAAAAAACAAGAGATATTTTTTGGATTTTAAATTATTTGTTGCTCAACTGGTTTTCAGTGGATAACTGAATTTGGCTGTCATGGCAGTCTTAATAAAAGCTTTCGGTTGATTTGTTTCAAATTTTGTATTGATAAGCACTTATTAATAGCATATACATTCTGGTAGCATAAAAATACACATAATATAACTAGACAAGTTACTATAAAGTTAACTGTTTTATATTTCGTAGAGGAAGGGTGAACAAAAGTGCGCAGAGATTATTTAACCTAGAAAAGAGCATGATATGATTGTAAAGTGAACATAAGTACTGTAATTGATAAAATGATAAGGAAAGTTAAATGTTTCTGCTAGATTTAATGTAATATTGTGCATTATGAAATCTGTTGTATTTGCATCTTTAGTATAAATTACGTTAGAAACAGCCTGACAGGACCCCATCTGAACTTTGTAGGTGTTCTCTATTCTATTAAGTTACTGTATATTTTGACACTAGCTGTTACCCGCGACTTCGTTCGCGCGAGGTTCGTTATTTGTGTATTAAATAATGACCAATTATTTTCTGTCATCCCATCCCATCCCATCCTATCCCCGTCCCCGTCCCTTTCTCCGCCCCCGTCTCCGTACCGTCCCATCCCATCCCGTCCCGTCCCGTCCACTCCTCTTTCATACCATCCCTTCCCTTTCCTTTCCGTCCCATCCGGCCCCGTCCCGTCTCGTCCTTTCCCGTCCCGTGCCTTCCTTTCCCGTCCCCTCCAGTCCCGTCCATTCCTGTCCAGTCCCGTCCAGTCCCCTTCCCTTCCCTTCCATCCCTTCCCTTCCCGTCTTGTCCCGTTCCGTCCCGCCCCGTCTCGTTCCTTCCCGTCCTGTCCCGTCCCGTCCCTTCCCGTCCAGTCCCGCCTCTTCCCGTCCCGTCCCGTCCCCTCCCATTCCATCCCATCCCTTCCCTTCCCTTCCCTTTCCGTCCCGTCCCGTTCCGTCCCGCCCCGCCCCGTCCCGTCCCTTTTCTTCCCGTCCAGTCCCGTCCCGTCCCGTTCCGTCCAGTCCGTCCCGTCCAGTTCAGTCCCGTCTAATCCCGTCCCTTCCCTTATGTCATGTCCACCGTCTTGGGCTTAAAAATAAATGCCATTTTCGCAATCAACGTCCCAAAAAACTCAATAACGACACCCATATCGTATTTTAGGCTTATTTACCCCATTTCACCCCCTAAGGAGTTGATTTTCGGAAAATCACAAAATACGTGTTTGTTTATTTGTTTTTATGAGTATTCCTACGAAGTTTCAAGTCAAAATGTCTATTTAATATTATTTCTCCATACAAAATTGGAACCCCCATTTTACCCCGTTAGGGGTTGAATTTCAAAATATCCTTCCGTATTCCTTGTATACATCATAAAGGGAACCTCTGTGCAAAATTTTAGCTTTCTAGGTCCAAGGGTTTGGGCTGGGAGTTGATGAGTGAGTGAGTGAGTGAGTCAGGACTTTCAGTTTTATATATACCGGGTGCTGACTTGCGCGACGCACCATAGGAATTTGCATAGTAAATTCTTTATGTTCAATTATTTGCTCCCCTAATTATTTTAGAGCTAAATTGTAAATACATTTTTTGTAGAGAAAAAAATACTGCATCTATTCATACTATTGCTAACAATTTTACATTTTCCAGAACCGAAGAAATGCAAAAAATAAAACTTGCATTTTTACAAAAATCAGTGATGCCATGGAATTATTGAAACAAGCCAGTGCCAACGCAAGTGCGTGCGGGGCGATCATCCAGTCACTGCCGTCAAAAGATTGAATTTATTGTCGTTTTTCTTGTTTTGATGTAAGTTCTGAACCTCATTACACCTACAATTATTTAATATGGTGCCTGTAGTCTTAAACTTAAAATAAATCAGTCTTTTAATGGTTGTACTGTTTGGAATTTGCCGATACGGATATTTTACAATAAACAAGGAGCTTAGTTAACGAACGTCCACCATACTCGTAAAACCATTTTTGTTATGGACAAGGTTTAAGTACCTTAGAGACATTAAGCTGAACATAATTAATAATGAAACATCAATGACAAACAAACAAACAACACATATTGTCGCTCCGCACGCATTTGCGTTGGCATTGGCTTGTTTCAATAATTCCATGGCATCACTGATTTTTGTGAAAATGCTAGTTTGTTTTTTGCATTCCTTCAGTTCCGGAAAATGGAAAATTGTTAGCAAAAGTATGAATAGATGCAGTATTTTTTTCTCTACAAAAAATGTATTTACACTTTAGCTCTAAAATAATTAGGGGAGCAAATAATTGAACATAAAGAATTTACTATGCAAATTCCTATGGTGCGTCGCGCAAGTCAGCACCCGGTATATAGATAGTATTCAGAGATCTTGGCTGGTGTGATCGCGGCACAATAATCGCTCTGATTCTGCCAAAAAATAATCCATGATGATGAGACATTAAGAATTGCATCATTCTCTTCGCGAACAAAGCAACTTCTTGGCCAGCTACCGAGGCAAATATACCTAGGTTCTGCGAGTCAGCCACAAGAAAATGAAAAATTCCACTGCCACCATGCCACCTTAGTGTTGTTCGAAAAATTATCGTACTGTTTCATTGCCCTATGGTTTGTGGAATTTCGACTCGAATTATTCTTTTACTAAACCAACGCTGAAGCCAGGTATCGCTATTGCATCTTTTCGTACTAACGAACTTTCCGGCGGACAATGTTTTCATATTCTTTGGTGCGGCTTAGTTAAAATAATCCAAGGCATCGAATTCCCAATGCCGTTCTAGGGCTTTTGTGTTAACAAGGACTTGCTTTCAAAACTCAGTCGAGACCAGACGTGTACCTATGGACACTCCGCAGCAATGCTTTGAATGTGTTGGTATTGAGTCGATGTTACTGCGTTAATATACGGAAGACATTATCGTTTTCAAGGGTAGCTACAAACGCAGTTGCAAAATTGGATCAGATGTTTATGAAAATCTCTCTATTGCAAGCACGGATCTAGGAAAGTTTACCGAAAACACTTTACCAATGGAAAGTTTACGGAAATGAAAGTTCGCCGAATTGAAATTTTATCGAAAGGAAAGTTTACCGAACACAACTGACCAAAAGGAAATTTGACTGAAATTATAAAATCCTATATATTGAGACGATATCAAGCCAGCGGTATCTAGTTCTTTATTGATTTATTTATCTTCCGTTGAAGACAGGTTTAAAACTAAACACTTCACTCTCCCCTATGCTTTATAGTCTTTGATGAATTATGCCATATTTGAGAAAACTTACAAATAATAAATAATCAACCCTTCTTCTAAATTCAAAATTATAGAACAAGTAACACCTGTCTTCAACGGAAGATAAATAAATCAATAAAGAACTAAATACCACTAGCTTGATATCGTCTCAATATATAGGATTTTATAATTTCGGTCAAATTTCCTTTGGGTCAATTGTGTTTCGATAAACTTTCCTTTCGGAAAAATTTCTATTCGACGAACTTTCCTTTCGGTAAACATTCCTGTCGGTCAACTTTTCATTCGTTCAACTTTCCGTCGGTAAAGTGTTTTCAGTAAACTTTTCGGGACCCGCAAGCACACCCGTAGAACACGCAGTACGGTCTCTTTTCATTATTCCGACGAATTCGCATGACTCCAGTACGTTCATCTTCGTGTATTAGTATCAAATACATCGCCTGGGCAGCGTTTGGTAAACTCCTTGATGTTTTCAAAAGCAACCTTCCAACATGCTTAAAAAGAAAAGTGTATGACCACTGCACTTTACCTGTTATGACTTACGGTGCAGAAACTCTTAACTTTAACATCTGGGACAGTTCGAAAAATAAAAATTGCACAACGTAGGATGGAAAGGTCAATGCTGGGCATATCTTTGAGAGACCATGTTACAAGCGAAGACCTATGGCAGAGAACAGGAATAACTGATGTTGTAGAGTGGATATGTCAACTTAAGTGGAACTTGACAGGTCACATAGCCAGAACGAGCAATGATTGATAGATGGACGAAGAGACTGCTTGAATGGCGCCCAAGAGCTGAAAAACGTAGTAGAGGGAAACCGACGAGATCAAAGGAGTTGCAAATAATTGGATTCAGACTGCCCAAGACCGAGGAAAATGGCAATCAATTAGAGAGGCCTATGTTCAGCAGTGGACTATAAGGGCTTGATGATGATGACGAGGATGACCAGGAAAAATATTTTTCGACCCAGTGGGGACTGCCTTCAATTCTTAACAGCCAGAATTGGACCCGCAGAATCTTTAAATTGTACAGTGGCACGACTCCGCCATCTTGAGTACCATGATATGATCTTTAGAGCATGCTAACACTTGCCGTCTCAGAATTTTCAGCTGCAAACTCCAGCCCAGGACTGCATCACCCGAACACTTGAAATGCAGGCAGCCTCCTAATGACCACATGCCAATAAAGAAAATGCTAATGACTATTAAGCTATTAAGTTGTCAGGCCATTTTCTGTTTTTCCGAAATTCCGTTAGTTACATAACCATTTAGAGTAGTTTTGATACAAAAATGGCGAGTCGGCCTGTATATCGGGCCCGTTTCGACAGTATATTATATTTTAATACGGCAGCTTTCCGCATCACAATAAGATCCTGAACCTCTATGCAGTCACATATAACAGCTGGCTGTCCCATCCCTGGTTACAGCATTCGTTTAAATATTTTCAAGAAGCATATTCAATGGGAGCAAGGGAGAAAACATCAGTCGATTTCTCTCGCACCGAAACAGCCTCGGCGTCATGGTGCCAAGACCCTGGCTTCCTATTGGTCACACCTGCACGCGCGAGACGGCAGCTGGGGTCATGATCGTGATTTGGTTTTCTGCTGGTGGCAGACAGCGCTTGGCGAGCGTTGAGAGTACTCGTGTTTTGCTGGTGATGTCCGTTCGCGAGTTTGTTTTGGCCACTCTTTAGTTATGGAGGCTCGTTAGGCCCATTTTCTCCGTCATTTGTTAGACGGGATTCATTGCCGAGTAAGCTAATCAACAGCCACGCTGATTTCCGTATTTGCAAAGAGGGCATGACACATTCCACCCACGCCTGACGCAGGGGACCATTCCGGACGTCACTGCATTTCGCCCACGCCACGTTATCAAAATTGTAGTGACAAACGACGCCTGCACGAGCGCACTACGCCCGTCTCGAGGACGATCTATCAACCAAGGTAACATTTGTGTTATAAACTGTTTCGCCAGCATGTTCTTGTAATTAAACTCACATATTTGTGCCCGGTGCTCAATTAATGCCTGGTACACTCTCGTATAAAGCTAACATTTGTGTTCTAAGCTGCTTTGCTGAAAGCTAGTCTATTCTTATAATTAAATTCACATATCTGTGCCCGGCGCTGAATTAATGCCTGGTACACTCTCGTACAAATCTAACGTTTGTGTTCTAAGTTGCTTTGCTGCAAGCCAGTCTATTCTTGTAATTAAACTCACATATCTGTTCCCGGCGCTCAATTAATGCCTGGTACACTCCTGTACAAATCTAATGTTTGTGTTCCAAGTTGCTTTGCTGCAATCCAGTCCATTCTTGTAATTAAACTCGCATATCTGTGCCCGGCGCTCAATTAATGTCTGGTACACTATTGTACAAATCTAACGTTTGTGTTCTAAATTTCTTTGCCGCAAGTCAGTATGGTTTTTTGTGATCTAAACTCAAATGCAAATTTCACGCTTGTGTAATACACTTGTTTAGTCGTAAGCCGACATTTAAATAGAACTGATTTTGACTTGTTGTTCGCTTTAGCTGTGCGTTGTAGCTCCTAGATGGGGCGTTTGCCAGCTGGGTTTATTCCGTTAAGTATGTATTCCTTTCACTGTGCTAAATTGATTTACATGCCGACCACGTCGGTACAACTGTAAGTTTTCGGTCATGTGAAGTGGCCCAATAGATGTATGATTTTTCCTGTCTTGTGCATGTTTGTTTACAGGGTGACTGAGTTACTGTGTTAAGATCTATGTAAAGTGAGACCCGGACGTGGTGAGTGAGCGTTGCAGGTAGGTTGGCGCGCTTGTCGCTGCGCTGTGGCTTCCAGAAGTAGTATTTGAGTATGTTTTGCCCAGTTTGACCTTCAAGGTTCGGTTAAGCGTGGCTCTCCTTGAGTTGGACCTTGTGGCGGCCTTTTATTTGGTAACACCCTATACATATCAACACGCTTGCCCTGTGGTGTCTCATTTAAGATCACGCCCCCTCCCTGAGCGTATTTGAGCCGCGGCCTTTAGCCTGTTTCTTACGATTTCCAGGGTAAGTGTGCACTTTTCGCGGACTTGTTTAGCATTCGGCACTCGCTCATCCGTGAGTGTCGTTAAATCAATTTGATACTGTAACAAAGTATTTGAGGAATGCTATTATGCCCGCTTGTATATTATAAAATTTTAACCATACGAGTAATCTAAACTTCTTTATATTTTGTATGGCAAAACTCTGGATTGTAAAAGCAGTGATATTTAACTGCGACCCTCGCCTTTCGTTGCGGTTTCCTAAGGAACCAATTTGTACTTATTATCGTGAATCTGCGCTTTAATAATTTATAGCTGTGTTCCGAATTAGCAAATATGTGATCGTTACCCATTTTTGGCGAAGAACCACCCTCTTGTTTCAGCAATTGCTGCTGGATTATGAACAAACAAACAGCTGATCATTGTCGTAGGTCAGCAATGGTTCGTTTACTTGCTATAATGTATATATCTGTTTTTTAAATCAACGAAGAGCTGCTCATTATTATTGTTCTGAAAATTTTTCATATGCGAGTTAATTTTATTCAACTTCAACCTCGCCTGACCAAGGTTCTAAATAACATAAAAACTACCTGAACGCTTCAGTTAAACATAGGTATTTGTTGAGTAAGACACGTAAGTGTCCTCCCCTCCCCCCATCAAGAGCTGTCTTTTGACAACTGCAAATGCTATGGAATTAAAGCTACCTGACATTAGCAGTGCACCCTCCCAAATTAATAACATAGGTTTAGACCAGATCCAATATAAGTAAGCTTTCGAAATCTGATAAACCGCACCCGAACGTTGAGTTAGTCACGAGATAACCAGAGGTTATTACTATTGTTGACCTCCCAATGCCGTCGTCTATTTTAACGCCGGTTTCGACCGTAACAGAAAATAAGTTACTGAAAACATTTAATTTAATTTTAAAAAACAAGGTTACCTAGATCAGAACTTTAAATTATAACCAAAATACTTAAGTACTAATAACAGTAGAAACCGAATAATGTTAAACATTCAAGAAATGAAGTATACAGAAGAAGCTGTTCATCTGGAAAAAAATGTATCCTGTAATGTATTTTTCCAAGTTTAATTAATAAATAAGACTACTAACGACATCTAGTTCGTTTCCCCAAGCTCATAAGCCTTACATCTAAATGCAAATATAATAACACCATCGTCTTCAGCGTATTTCAGTACACAAATATCCTCAAATCTCACGCAGATTCATGCCGGTGTCGTGACGGGAAGTTTTTAGTCTGAACACAACCTAGATGTGATGTCTGAAATGTGGCCCCACAGCCCTACTGCACGTGTGTGAACCTGATCTATGGGTGGAAATGGAATTAACGAAGGTTTGCCTACATTGATCGTTATATGTGCATCTTACAATTTCGCACGAAGCCGCGGAACCCCACAGCTCTGCTAGTGTTTGAAGACCCCAATATCTCCAACAGCACCTTCTCCAAGTATGTGCAAGCTTTATAAACTGCACGAACTCCTCTAAAGCATGTTTGGTTGCAGTAAATTGCCTCGTAACAACTGTAATGTCACTGGTACGTATGTTCATAGCTTTAATGTGCACAATGTCCAATTTTCTCTGCTTGTAGGCCTCAAATTTAAACACAGACATGGCCCTTGAATTTACCAGCTGCAGCCCTAAATTTGCGTTTGCCGACAACCTCGGCTTCCATTCGATCTCAGAGCAGCTCCGATTGCAGCGCTAATGCACACCAACGGTCCAACCTGCTTCACCAGTGCAACATGTGTATAAAGTTCTGCTGTTTTGACCCAGTTTTATAAGCATTTTAACCGCAACTCCACTGCATGTTTAAATTTAAAGCCCACTGAATCGCACATAAACTTGTTACCAACTAATACTAACATGTGGTCCTATACGTTTGCTGCCTCTTTGTGTGGCTAGAGATGGAAAATCAGCCGAATTTTGACCTGGTTTTACCAAAACATAACCCTACATTTTGTCGGCAGACACGAAAGAACCTCGAATTTACTTGGTGCTGCATGAAATGCACTTTAGATGTGTGCTTAACTTAATTCAACTACGAGTTATATGGTTACTGTATACAAAAATTTCCTATATTTAACTTTTGAAACAAACTTATGCCTTAAATGTGACTATTTAACATCTGTCCGTAAATTTTAAGACAAGCAAATCTGTTAGTGCCAGCAATTTTCCATATGCAAATAAAACTTTGTTAATTATTAATTACATTATTTCATTAAATCTCCACTGACTGAACAAAAGAATATCACAGCAATGGTATAAAAAGTACCTACATAGACTACTTGTTTCATTTCAATCCTAAGAGCTGAAAACATCTAAACAATGTAGTTTAGTTTTGTAGTAATAACTAGATTGTTTTCTATTAAAATAAGCAATAAAAACTCTACATAAATTAAAACTTTTATTTTAGAAACTTTCAACATACTTATCTACCAAGTTATCTTACCCGTCGGGTGCGGGCAAAATGACATATACATTAAAAAGTAAAAATTTGCAAAAAATGGAAGTAGCTCAGTTACTGCAAAGCTCACAAATGAATATTTTGGATTTTAGACACATTTTGCATGCGCTCATTTTTTAAAAAATTGGCACCTTAGCCATGCTTCTCTTGATTTTGATCGATTATAAAGATCATTACAATATAGACAAGCGTAGTCATCTTCTTCGTCGTCATGTTCGTCACTCGCTTCACTTTCTATGATTGTCTTTTGTGTCACATTGTGTAAACACGTGTAAACATACGTAGTTAAGTGTTGCTGGTTGTAAGGACATTTTTCATTTTTATGATCCTAGGTCTAATTTGTTGTATTTTCGCAATTCAGAATTTAAAATTCCGCCTGTAAAGAAGCATTTCAAACCATGTGCCTGCCTTCAGCTGCTTTAGTGGCACACATTCCGTTTCATAGATCCGTTTCCAGCCGTGAAGTTTGTGCATTACTCGATTTAAGTCAAGAATTATTTCTCTATAGAAAGAGTAGTGTGTGTGTGTGTGTGTAAGAAGGAGAGAGAGCGAACGTTTTCACCTCACCTTCTCTGGCGCAGACGAGACGTTGTTAACATGTGTGCAAGTTTTGGGCTTCTTAAGCCAGCCTCCGTTCAGCCCGGCGTGGGCCTTTAGGCTGTTGCAGTTGCTTGTGTTCTAATTAAAGATTGTTATTTGTGTGTGTGCGTACCGCATGTTTAAATGTTCTGATACTTGAAATCCCGGGGATGTTAGTATCGCTCAGACCCCTTCCGTGGGCCGCATCTCTGGGTCATTTCACAGTTTCTGCGAGTGGCTTTGGGCAGCTGCTGGAAGTGGCCACCTGCAGTTTCGTTGGACGTATGCAGCCACCTGGACTCCTTATTAAAGTATGTACCACTTTTATGTATTAATTTTACAGTGCCATACATTCAGTGCACGTAGTGTTTTGCTTAAATGTCGGACAGTTTGCGTAACGTTGCTGACAATGTAGAATTTACTGTTTGCATTATTGTAGTGGTCAGATTTCATATTTCTGCTTAACCTAACGTTGTGGCGATTAAATAAAGTATTTACCGCATTTGAGCCACGTGTACTTGTTTTCCGTCAAGTTTCATTGTTTATGAGTCAGTTTTTTGAATATTTAATGTTGCTATCGTTTGCGAGTCATTTCGTTTAATTGTTGTCAAGTTTACCTTCCTTATCTAGTTTAAAACATTACATAATAGAATTTAACACTTATTTACTAAACCATTGTTCATTTATATATTATTGTTAATACAGTTCATTTTCATTTAACTGGGTTTTTTTTTGTTTGATGTTTACGATATTTGCATGCGATTTTGTATGTGTCTTCTTTTGTAAAAGGAGTTTAGAAAGCCGCACGAGAGTTTTCTCGCAAGGTAAGCTCAGCGCTGTTGTTCGTGGCTCATCGACCAAGCACTGCCAAGGTTGAAGTTAGAAGGTGTACCCATTTGCTTCCACTTTTCTCAGTGGGCTCACCTGTGTATTTTTCCCATACAGAAAGGTGGTGGCGTGGCGCGTTGGCATTTAAGATCTGCTTTTCTTTTATTAGGCTGTTGGCCTGTGTAATATCGTGTTGAACCACCCCCAGCTCCACTGAGCGACGCCGGCACCCCTTTTGTTACGGGCTGGAGCAGCGGTCCTATGTAATTTTTTCCCAATATGAGTCATTTTACACGCTATTCATTTAGCTACTTAGTGCCACGTCGTAAAGTCCTGTTTATGTGGTAACAAACTGACGCCTTGTCGTTATAGGCGTTTTTAGTCTATCACATGGTGACATTCTGAAATACCCTGAAAACCTATTTCATCAACTCGATAGTTTTTAACAGGACTTTCGAAAAAGTGGTCAACATCAAGCATCTCGTACACTGCGACTACGGACTAGTAAGAATATATGGATCTACTGTAATCACCCACTTGTAAAAAGTTTTTCAATCAAATACGCATCCATTCTAACTGTATCCTTAACACTAAAAACTTACCTTTACACCCTTAAACAAGATTCCCTCTGCCTTTGGTTTATAAGTTATTCTTATTATCAAGAATTCCAAAAAAACTGTGACATATTTTTCCTTTTATTTGTAAAAAATATATAAACATATAGGAAAAGTAGCAATAAAACGTCTCTTTTTAAAAATTTATTAATATAAACGTTCAAATATAACTTCTACTAGATAAATACAAGAAATTAGTTAAGAGAATATGGCAGAAACATTTGTTTATATCATGAACATTATCAAGATCTTAATCTATTTAAAATACTCAACATCTATTTGAGCACAATGTATTTAAAACATTCAGTTTCAGAATATGAACACAAAATTGAAGTAGTAAAGGGTTGCATCAGTAAGGCCTTAAACAAATCTCTACATTCTTCGCTATCGTAGTTATCGACTATAAATAATGGATTTTTACTATCTGAACTTACGAGTTATATAACTTAAACATAAATACGAATTGGAAAATCTGTTCAAGACCACTACTTGCCCTATACTCTTCTTAAAAGAAATTTTCTGCACAATATGGAAGGAATGATGGTTTACCTACCAATACTCAGGTTTTAACATTACTGAACTACAATTAGTGACTAAGTAATATTTTTTAAAGCGATTCTGTAGAACCATAGAAACACTTAATAGGATAAAGATTTTTATTATATGTACGTTGTTCTATATGTTGCTTACTCCTATAAGTGATCGCTTCAGTTTGATTACATTAAATGATAGAAATAACAACAACCATCTTATTTTAAAATGTAATAATGGCAACAAATTATGATGTAATAAATACTAGTAGCAGTATGGTTTGAAATAATAATACTGCTACCATGTTTTGCTGTTTTCATGTTTAGATCAGAAAAATTTTGGTTTTGTATAAAGAAGAATTAACATGTTTAGATAAATTACCTAACGTGCTACTTTAACGCTGACATACAATATTATTAAAATACGCTAGTACTTTTACTTTATGAAAATATCTATGCACATCGATATTTGCAAGCAAATAGTTCCTTCGCTGGTCTCCCACCAAATTTCTTGAAATCAAAATAAACAAATTGCACACATCAAAATTTGTTCACAAATATGACAGTGCAAAAATATACAAAACATCACATACTCGCTTATTTGAAATAAATGTATGGATTGCATATGCAACCACGTAACTCTTTGTAGTAACAACGGCTAAAACAAGACCTACAGGTTTATGAGCGTTGTTCAGAAATATTGTTTTGGTATTTCACCTCACACTATTTTGTTTGAATTAACGTTTGTCAGACAGGTACATTTCAATAACACCAAAGAACGGTAAAACTAAAAACGATGCTTTTTAGGTTGAGCAATAATTTACATTGGTCTGAACTTTTTACTAAATAATGAAATTCTTGGCATTTGGCATAAATAGAGAAATGAGATCTTACATGATTTCGAGATGTCATCTAACAAATAGTATTAGTCCTTAACGAAATGAGAGTAATGATTCAACAATTATTAAATTAATTATTCTAGCATCTCAACGCATAGTTACGCACAATATTCAGCATTACATAAATATACTAAGTGATGTAAAGAAGGAAAATGCAAGTCAGTCTATGCAATCTTCGTATTGAAATCAGTCCACATTTTACTGTTGTTCTCTGTAAAAATAAAGCTTCAGTTGTGAAATATTAAAAGACTCGTAAAAAGTATAAAATCCGTTATTTAGAAACTTTAAGAACTCTAAATAAGGCTTTTTATTTTTTTTTAACAAATACATAAATCCCTATAGATATAAATAATTTGAGATAATTATCATGAAATTATTATCCCATAGTAATTTTAGCCATAGAAGGAGAAAAAGGGGAAGACCACGATTGAAACAGTAGAAAAAGATCTGCAGGAGCTGGAAATAACAGATTGGAGAAGGTTAACGGACAACAAAAAGGAATGGGAGAAAAAATGTAACCAAGTTAGGCTCGCAGCGCTAATTTATATTGGAATGGTACTGCCTTGTCTAATTAATTAGTGTTGTAATATATTAATAAGGGTACCACGCAAATATTTTTTTTGTATTCGTGTTATCAAATCTTAGGTTGATTAAAAGTTATTTGTTAATTGATAGATAAAAATAAATAGTTGTATGCCCTTTATAATATCTTATTTATCTGCAACTAATTAAAAAAAAAACGCTAGCTCAAATTTCGGTAAAGCAAAGACTCGTCTCGGTTAGGTCCACCCTGAATGCATAATTTATTAAAATTATTTAAGTACGGATCTGTCTCCGCATTAGCTTAAACGCGCATAATCGAAAATCTGAAATTAGTTCAAATGTTAACCAAGATGGACACCGTTTGCAAAGTTGCGTCTATTGACTAATAAATATCGTGAAATCGATCAAAGTCCTATCGGTAAAACTTGAATTAGACTATTTTCCCGGCATTAATTTGTCCTTTGTTTCAACTCTTGCAGGCACGCTACTTCATTTGTTTTTATAGCGTCGGTTTGTTGGAAAAACATAACCTCAACTTTGATTATCGCAATTTCAGGCTCTATGGCTTTTAATGGATGTTTAATATGCCTGGGATCGGCTTCCTCAGGTCGTATTCTTGCTTTATGGTAAGCTTCAGGCTTCTAGCGCCAATATTTCCTTGTAAAACTAACCTGCGATTTCTGCAGTCTGCGGCAAGCTCCTCGGATGAACTCAAGTGGCCGGATCTTCTCCTGGGGTGCTGGGATTGACGTGCCGGACTCCTATTCGCTGGACGGACGTGCAGCAGTTGAAACCCCGGGCTCAGGAACCTCTTTCTGCCAGTGGCTCAGGATGTGTATGGCGAAGCTCTCGGAGACGTCAACGGTGGAAAATTATTTTTGTATGGGGGAAATTGAAATCCACACTTCCACTTGTACCCGGGTAAATGGTCAACACAATGGTGTACTTTTTATTAATAATTTCAGTTGGTTTCTATATAAAAACTTAATTAATCTGGAGACACAAAAACTGGCTGTCATTCAAATAATTTATTCATTTGTCTCCCTCTATTAATTTGTTATAAACAAAAGCTAGTTACTTTCAAATTAATTACGGATATTAACATGGTTCAAAATACTGACTTTTAACAATAATTCTACTTAAAACTAAGATTATGTACACCAGTATTAATTCTAAAATAATTGTTCACATTTTTACTAATTTTGCGTGTCTATTTGTCACTGCACGTCTTTTTAATTTACGTTTAAACATTCACATGTCACTGCACTGACTCGAGTATTTGCGCGTTTCCTGCACTGGCTTCCGTTGAATTCACTGTTTGATTTTCGTTCATATTTAAGTTCACATGCTGTCTACTTTTCTGCAATTTCTATCACCCTTGTCTTTTGATTTTTACGGTTTCCTTCAAATGCTTTAATGCCTTCATTCTTATCTCGTTGCATGTTTTTAAGCTTACCTATCTTCAATTACCTTTCTTATACAACCCTGACTGGATTTCACTATTAAACTGTGACTGAATTCCACGCTACATTCCCTTGCGTTTGCGATCCATCTTGTAATTATTAAATTTTATTCGGCTTGGCATTTACTTTAGCACAAACCTAATCAATTAACTGAACTTACATCCAATGTGGATCCCTGTGCGAATCGAGCTTTGCTTACTGCGTTCATTAATTAATTATTCTGCAATTACTGGCATCTCATTACAAATGTATTCATTCTGGCAAATTCAAATTTTAGCTTTGCAGTTATATAAAATATCTCACTCTCAGCTTTCATGAAATGTCCATTAATTTGCCAATGCTAACAGAGCTGAATGGTAGGGCTTAAAACCATAGCAATATATATAATTTTAGCCATAATTCACATAATACATTATAGAAAAGATATTTTGAAAATATGAAGTTATTTAACTAAAATTAGGTTTACATTTTTCAATTTTTACTCTAAAAATATGAGATTCAAAACTAATTCTCTTCAAATATGACGTGTTTACTGTTGTTTTTTCAAAATTCGACCATGGTGTGAAGAATACAAGGTAAAACGTTCCCGGAGATGCAGAGTCACCAATCCCCAATGCCCTTACTCAGGAAATCCATCATGGCCGCGATCATGGTATAACCATGCCCCCGATCGTATATTGTTGCTGGCACTGTCAGTCGATGTTAAATTCGAGGTTAGCAGGTTAACTTTTTCATCAATCTGACACAAACTAATGCAAAACCTAACCTCGAATTTGCCATAGATAGCGTCTTCAACAATACTACCATTCGCGCCCTTTGTAGGTGCATTTCTTATTGGTTGAATTTGAGGCTCCGCCCACAATGCCTCCGTTCAATGGAACGTTACACCATGAAATCGACATCATTAATTATCAACTTGTTATGTGATTTATCTATCTACTGAAAATATATACATAGTTACAGACAGGATACTTACGTGCCAGGGTAATAATATGGCGGAGGTCTCTCATATTCAGTTGGAGCTCTTTGGTACTGCGGAGGACCTCCTGCTGGGAATTCTTCCCAGTGTCTACAAAGACAGCAAGGTAAACAAACCACAGCGGACAACACAAAACAGCAATTGCCTCACAATACCATTACATCATTATAATTGTCAATAATTTTCAGATTAGTTTTGTTTCATTACTACTGCAATATACAGGGTGTTTCAAAATTGCATGGCACTATTGTAAGGACCTGTTCTCTAGGCCAAAATAAACAAAAGGAGTTCATATAAACATTGGTCTGAAATTGTGTCACAAGGAAACTACAGCCCTGAGAAGAGTAACAGGAAAACATGGATTTTATTTAATTAAAATAATACAGAGCGAGTGTTCAAGAACGAGAAAAGAGCGGGAAATTTTGAATTAAATCCTTGTCATTTTTTGCTTTTATGTTTCTCGCAGGTGTATCACCCCAACTTTCTGTTTACACGTCATTGGTGGCACTGTAAGTCTATGTCAAATTCGAGGTTAGCAGTTTAGATTTTGTGTCAGTTTTGACACAAACTGACGCAAAACCTAACCTGTTAACCTCGAATTTGCCACCAATGACATGTAAAACATGTAAACAGAAAGTTGGGGTGATACACCTGCGAGAGACATAAAAGCAAAAAATTACAAGGATTTAACTCAAAATGTCCCGCTCTTTAACACTCACTCTGTACAAATGACGCAAATTCGGTGTAATTTGGCATATCTCTGCATTTTTTTTATGTTAATTTAGTTGACCTACAAAAAGATTGATATGCGATTTAAAAGTGGCGGTTTATGAAACTAGTTATAGTTAACATTTTAGTCAAATTCCAGTTAGATACTTGAAACGTTTAGACTTTTTACATAAAAAAGGTACTCGTTTGGAATCGCTGAGAACAGTAGTTTTAGAAAAAATTGAACTTAAAGATTGATATTTCCTACTTCAGGAGCGTAATCGACTCATAGCAATATGTTTTCCCCTTTTTCTTCTCGGAGCTGTAGCACCTTTGATGCACAACTTTGAACTTTTTTCTTTATTTTAACCTAGAATAGAGCCGTGCAATTTTGAAACACCTTGTATATCATTTTTTAAAATTTTTAAATGACTCAAGAGGAAATTAAGAGCCCCTATTTTGAAGGCAAATATTTATGACAGAATAAAATACATAAATAATAAGTAAGGTAAGTAATCTTAGGTAAACATAAGAAAATAGAGATTTAATAAAAATATCTAAAAAACACTTTGAAGCTTATCAGCACAATACATATAAGCACACATTATAGCAAAGAAAGAAATTTAATATCTTTCAGTGTAACTGCTGTACCTGAAAATATACGAAAATAGCCTTAACAAATGAAAAGCATAAACAATAACATAAAAATTTCATTTAAAAAAAAATAGTGCAATTTCAAATACACCAGACAGATTTTTAGTATATATTTTAGTTAAATCTATTAAAAGCTATATGTTCAAATCAATCTAATGCCAACATTTATTTTCAATATTAGGCAGTATTCTAATAATACTTATTCCTAGAATAATTTGCGTAATATTCAGATATGCCTAAAGCCATGTAGCTTTTAACATAAGTACAATTTTTTTCTATAATAATTTTCAAGGTCAACTTTCTAGAGAATAAGTTGCATTCCTGCAGGGTCCCTAGTTTTAATAATGTTGGTACATAGATTTTTAGTGCTTTTTTTCAACTAAAAAAATAATTTGTCATTCTGCCAGATATGTCATAATTTAATATCGCTTCCTTCATTTTTGCATTTAAAATAATTCTTGGTTTTCTTTTTTTATCCGATTTTATTGATGATGATGATGATGATTCCATGTTAAATAAAGAAATTTGTCAAGAGTTCAAATTAAGAAACTTTGACATTCAAAATTGACACATAACCATAATTTTGAAAAAGTTCTACCAACACGAGGTATAAAAATTTCCTAGCGTTTTAATCACACATCTACCAACATTGTAACACTTTGACAGTTATTATAGAAAAAAAAACGTACTTTATAATTATTATCCATTCACAAACTCATGAACTGTCAATGTTAAATTTTTAAAATATTTGCTGAGTGTACCTGAAAATTACAGTTTTTTTGGGAATGTACTTTGGATCTAGTGATTTCTAGTAATATTTAAAGATAAGGTTATGTTAGATGTGTCAAAAGTCACAACTATTTTCTTCTAGTTTTTCCTTGTAATAATCAACTAGGTATAGCCTTTTTTCCCTTTCCAATAATAAAACCCTCTTTCGTTTCTGTTCCATTGCCATTGAAGTGTATGTACAAAAATTAAAGAATTTGGGAGATTATTTTTTTACAACAAAGTGTGACATAAGTCAAGTTTTGAAATTTCAGTGATGCCAAAATCAGCAAGCAGAAGTTCCAAAACAGAATTTAAGCATTTTGACAGTTCACGAGTTTTGTGAATGGATAGTAGGTCAACAGAATGGCACTTCATCAAACACAAAGTTCTAGAAGCACATACTGTTATATGAAAGAAAATTGCAGTGAAGCTTGCATTTCATAATTCCTTATAAAACACATTTTAAATTTGTGCAATTTAAACTTTTAAATAAAAATTATCGCCGACGCTCGCAAGGGCAAAAGGTGGAGAGACAGAAGAAGAAATAAAAATTATTAATCTGCTTATAGTATCCCCCTAGATCAGAGGTCGGCAGACTTTTGCGTGAGATGAGCCAAAAATTAAGTCAACAGATTCGGGAAATTTTTAGAGAGCCGCAACATGTATTTTCTCTGTATATACGTACATGTAATTTCATGAGGATTAAAAAACGAGATAAAATTAAAATAAAATCTTAAAAATAAAGGCTACTTAAGAAAAGACAAAAAGTAAATATAAAAAATATGGTAGTCATAAGTAGAGCTGTACTAATAAAACAAGAAAACTTTCACTTTCGAAAGCTTAGCCATGTCTGGCAAGTAACTACTTATTTTCAATTTTAGGCATGATTGTAAATTATCGTTCGTTAATTTACTTCTTAATTTATTTTTTATTTGATTCATTGAAGAGAATGTTTGTTCATATGAATAGGTAGAGCCGAAGATTGTTAGAATAGCAACAGCTATACTTGGCGCAGTGAACAAGTAGAGCGGCTTATGCAACCCAAATGACATGTTACAAAGCTGACTGGATCAGTAATTTAATAATAATTACTAAAGAATTAGAGATGGCGGTCCTTATAATTAGACCTAATTTCAACTAACATTAAATAATTTTTTGAGGTTACGATACAATAGAAACTTTGACCGACTTAGAAAGAATGCCATTTGTGTACTTGTAATATGTAGATAATAATGAGATTTGGCTAGAACCAGGCCACATGCCTACATATTACAAGTGTACAAATGCCATGTTTTGGAAGTTGGTCAATGTTTCTATTTGTATTATAACCTCAAAAAATATTTCATGTCAGCTGAAATTAGGTCTAATTATAAGGACCGCCATCTCTGACTCTTTAGTAATTATTATTAAATTACTGATCCAATTAGCTTTGTAACACGTCATTTGGGTTGCATAAGCCACTCCATTTGTTCGCTGCGCCAAGTATAATTTTTTTGTTGCGGCGGCGGAATGCCAAATGAGCGATTGCGGGGGGGGGGGGCAGTGGCGGCGCTGGCGAGAATTTGGCTGGAGAGGGGAGGGGGAGCGAATGTGATGCTTTACTAAATGGCGGGGCGGTGCAAAAAAGTCAAAGACAAAGAATTTGTGCTTTGTGACTTATGCACAAGTGATTGTGCTGTTTGAGTTTGTTCGACAGCCATGAGTTGGAGAGCCGTAAAATTCTATGCAAAGAGCCGAATGTGGCTCGCCAGCCGCAGTCTGCCGATCTCTGCCCTAGATGGTGTCTTATTTGTTTCGGAACGCCCTGTATAAACATATCTATAAAATAAGTAATGAAGGAAGGCTCAAGTAAGGAAAAATTCAAGAATGAATATAAAGAGGAAAGAAACTGACGGGAGTCTTTGATAGGTGTCATGTAAGATAGAGAATATAAGTACAAAAACAATAAGAAATTACAAGGTTATGCAATTTCCAGGTTCACCATTGGGATTTAAGAAATAATAAGAGATCACGTTCAGTTAAATTGGGGCAAAGTTGCCGAATAATGTTCATAAAATTAATTTTTGATTTTGATTTTTTCTTTGTGAGTCGATTGTTGTTACTTAGAACAAAATCATCTTGACATTATTAGGACACTTTTTAAAGAAGAATTCAAAACTGATCTTAGATTTTGGCATCAACTTCCTTATTTTAAATACACGTCAAGGATGACTATCACAGCATTGACTTAGTTATTTTTATATCAAGAACATAGTTTTTTCAAAAACTATAGAACTGTCCACATTAATTTATTTGACAGTCTATGAATACAGTCAAACCTCTACGAAGTCGTAAATTCGCCGAAAAAAATTCGTTAATATAAAAAATTTGTTATTTAGAATAGTTCGGTATATATGTATACACATATGAGCCCACTAGATGCAAAACTCTGCGTTTGCACTCTTAGAAAATGTGTGCTAGAGGCAATAGTAATTTATGTTACGAGACCGGAAAGTAGTGTTTTGCAGATCGAACCAAGTAGATCACAGGGCGAGCCGCAGGCCAAGCTGGAAGCTTGGGGAGACCTGCAAAACACTACTCTCCGGTCTCGTAACGTAAATTACTATTGCCTCTAGCACACATTTTCTAAGAGTGCAAACGCAGAGTTTTGCATCTAGTGGGCTCATATATTGATTGTTAAGTGTAGAAAACTTTTATCAATCAAGAGCTGAAACTAAACTTTTTCTACAATCATGTCAAAATGACAACTTTTTGCACAGTGTCTAGTGTCAAAAGTGACGTTTGTAGCACTCTTAATATTAGCGCCCAAATTATGTCTTTTTCGCACGTTGTCATTGGTGGCGTGTTTTGATACTATATTAAAACACACTTTGCCGTAAATTTGAATGTCAACATAACCTAGAATATCTAACACAATGTGACGGAAAAAGTGTCACCGAACTAAGTTTTTATATTTCTGTTACGATTGTAGAAAAAGTAGCGTATGATGCACGTGTATAAGTGCCATTAAAGCACTAGCAACATTAAAAGCACTCCGCTTTGCATCATGCTCTTAAACCTGTCGCACGTGCTTTAAAGGCATACTTATACACTAGTTTCATAATATACTATTTTTCAGTTGTGTCATAGCCACCTTGATGTGTTGTATTTCTATTAAAACTTACTAATAGTATATTACATACCGAGGTGGAAAGTGTTTCATTCCTGTCGAGCGATTAAGTAGTTAACCGAGACGCGTAGCGTCGAGGTTAACTTTATCTTGAGACAGGAATAAAACTTTTCACCGTGGTATGTATACTATTTTATTTACAACTACTTTATTCTAAACAATAATTGGAAAAACTATTATATTATGATACGACAGGTTGTGATGCGCATGAATGGATGAACGAGATTCCCAGTGTCCCTACCTACACAGCGGTCGGAAATGTACTTCCCGCACTCGAGTGCGGAAAGTGAGTGCGGGAAGTGAGTGTGGGAAGTGAGTGCGGGAAGTAGCGGGCAAAAATGTACGACTTCCCACACTCAAATGAGGTCAGTAATGTTAACATTACATATATGGTTGCGAATAAAATTATGAAAACACATGATAATCTAAAATAAGATTTGAATTCTTTAAAAAGTGTTCGAATAATATCAGCGTAGTGTTGTTCTAGATTAGCAGAATGTCAAAAAACATTATGAAAGAAGTCTAATTATTGAAATATTTATACATATAAAGGTTTATTACTACATTTCTGTATATTTGTATGATTCACTACAGTGTTTAGTTAAACTGAATTAAAAACATTCTAAAAAATTTATTCCACATAGCTATTCTCGAATAGTTGTAATATAAACAAAAAAACAGAATTTATTAAAAACAAAACCGAATTTTTCTATACTTAGACAAGAATAACTTACTTGGGGGCCATGTCTGCATATCGGGCATCTTGATAGTGAGAGCCTCCTGGCATTTCTCGAGGAATGCCGTGATCGCTGGAAGCTTCAGCAGCATAAGCCCCTCTGCCATCATAGCGCTTATGCTTTTTCTTGTACTTCTTCTTAGAACGCTTGTCTTGCATACTGCTGCAACAAATCAATGCATAATGTCAAGTTTTGAATACACTGCAAAATATAGGTGCTTTTGTTGGCTGTTAATAATTTTTCAATAATCTATAGTTAGTAAAGCAATAAGCCAGTTAATTAGAAGCAGTATTTGCAGTTATTTTGTTAGTGGCCCTCACGCTCATTACCTGCACTTGTCAAATTGCTAGAAGTTGTCGCAAGAACTTTTTGTTGCTAGCAGGTGAGTAAATTGTCAGCGCTGTTAAATCTTTCCACCTCAAGTTAATCTACCAGCTAAACTGATTACGTCTCGCCGATTTAATCGCTTAGAAAATCATTTTCTAAACGATTTATAGTGCGAACGATAATCGTTCTAGCAGACTTTATCTTTGTGTTTATTATATTTTAACAAACAGTGCAATTTAGAATTTGCCTAACCTTTTATGTAAAGTGTCCGATGTTTGCAATGAGTCTGTTTTCGTCTTGTATGTGTTGTGGTTTAGATCACACCTCTGTATGATTCCTATTGAAGATGAAAAGCTTCTGGATCAAAAGTCTCCCTGTATCAAATACTTTAATACTGTTTTAGAAGAGCTACATATACTAACTGCTCAACATTAGAATATACCATATTCAAACTATTAATGGAATAAGGTGGTAGCATTGTTCATTCTAAAACCATCTTGTATCATCCCAAAGCTCTTTTCATTTATTCATTGCACACACATATACACCCAACCTCTTAATAAAACAGTTACAATATATAATAGCCATAAAAACGTCTGAACATAAATGTCTTCATTTTTCAGACTTTGCTATTGTAAAATTAAATTTAATTAAAACCATTTCTATAATTTTATAAATAATCCCAAAAGCTGAAACCTTGAATGAATGATTTCGACTATGCCATAACTTGAATTACATGTAAACAGCACTCTGTTGTACTGCAATAATTGTTTTCAAGAACAGTTTACCAAACTGCCACAAGCTCTGTAATTCATTTACAAGTCGAATTCATCCATTACATTTACATATGCTTTCCCCATTCTAAGCTGGATCACTTTGTCACCTTAACCTAAAACTACAATTCCCAAATTTGCACCTTGAGATCCTGGCAACCCTCACTACAATCTTTGCTTTGATATAACTAATTGCACAAAAGCTTAATTACTTTAAAATCACATACTTAAGATTACCATTTTCTGGGAACTGCTCGGGTAGTTCTGTAGTCACACTCTGCCCCTTGGTTAAATCACTTTTGCTATTAAGTAGGTTCAACTTCTATATAGAATTCATTTACTTCAAAATTTTAAGTTTATCCGCTACAGTTTTAATGTCTAAAACTAAATATTTAATCAAACGTTCAATCTGTGAAATTTATTGTGTAATTTACCAACATGTTCACTATTATTGATCGATCAAGAAACAAAAAAGACTTCTTCAGAGCAATGTGTTTTTAACCTAATAGAATTTTAATTAGTACATTAAATATAATTTTATTATTTTGAACAATAATTATCACAGTTTGCTTCGCAAACGCAAGCCAACTATGGTTGCTCTTGAGGTATATCTCGAAAGGTTGCCTGTAATACACACAATCGTGAGTTACAGGTAACTCGCCAAGGCTTTAAACACAAACAGATGCAAGTTAGATTTACCTCGCATGGCTCAATGGACAATTATTCTAGTGAATACAGCAATTAACGTGCAAAAAAATTAAATGCTTTAACATATACTAAATATTAGAAGTTGAACTTCCCCCATAAAAATTTGTATTAAAATCAGCTCTCTATAAATCCAATAGGTATTATCAACGACAAACGATGGCAATTTTTTGAAAAATCACATTTATTGATTGTATCATAATTTTTTTTAGTTTAAAAGAAAAGCAGCGATAATCAAAGATGTTATTTTCTGTATAAATTGCTTACATTTGCCGTTAAAACTTTCGGATAGCTACATATAGTGATAAAGGCAACAATCTCTTGAAAAAATATATTTTATTTAACACTACTGGTTGCATAATAAATTACACTGTGATTGTCCTTCGATTACTAATTTGAAAAATAAATTAATGTAATTATTAGTTATCACAGTATCCCTATGTTAATTAAATGTTCTTCTATCTTACCAATATAATTTAAACTAAACGTAACTTTACACCACAAATATTACATAAAAACATAAATAAATAACATTGTCTTTGTTTGCATATAAAAACTTGTCCCTGTTCCTTAAAACAACTAATATCAATGGCTCGACCGTTTTCACACATATTGCATCAATACAATAAAACTCTATCATAACATCCTTGCTTGTTACCATTCTCGACATAATAAATTTAAAAAAAATCAAGTTCTGAGGAATAATAAAAATAAATATCCCTATTGCAAGTTTTACCAAGCTAAATAAATTAACTAATGCTAGTTGGAACCCTTATAGTTAATTTTTGTACACATCCAAATGCTTTAATAAAACTAAAATTGTTAATTTTTCTGTAGTTCTAACGTATGTCGCTATATTTTTCCAAAACTAATATTGAGGAAGAGAAATTCAAAAATGTTTGTAGCACTCACATTAAAATGCTACTAGCCCCTTTTGTTTTTTTTCCTTAATCCTTAATCCTTTTCAAAAATAAGGTTATGTTAACAAAGCATATGAAAAATGAAAAACATCAAAATTTTAAATATAATAAATCAACAAATAATTTTTTTTCTACGGACATATTTCATACGTATTTTTTCCAACAATTATACCACTTCGCTTTTCTTAACCATTACTTTAACGTTTTAATGGGATACTATACATTATACAGCAAGTTACTTAGTCGACCCCGTGGCTTCTGAAGAAATATTGTAAGATAAAAAGAAGTTGAAAACTCCCTTAAGATTTTTGGTTGAGATTCGCAATTTTCTTATAAAACAATATTAAAAATTGAAGAATAAGTTGTGACAGCTGCTGAATTTCTGGTTTAACAATGTATTTTTAAAACAGTTGACAAATGATTTAAACTAGAAAAGGTCACTTTATGAAATTAATTTACCAACTGAATTTTTTTTATCTACGACCACTACTAAAAGTAGGCCTTTTAGCGCTAGGTTGTTTCACTAAAAGTGACGTTTTATAGTTTAGCGTGGTTAAAGAAATCAGCTGTTTACTTTTAGCCCATGTGATAAAAGTGAAGTGAGGTTATAAAACTACAATTTCGAACTGGAAGTGAAGTTGTAAAGTTATTCAAGTTGCTTCTTGTGTTACAGGTAAAATGTTTCTGAAATAATTAATATGTTATGTAATGAATACAGTCAGATGTGGAGTATTAATAATTACATTTCGTAACTGACCTTGACAGTATTGGATTCGCAAACATTCGCCCATGCGGCATGGCTTACTGTTTATTATGACATAAATTTAGTGTCGTAGATGCAAACCTTAGTTAAATCGATATTTATGGATTAATAACAGTAAAATTAAGGTCGTAGATAAAATATTGTATGCAACTCGTGCATAAACCTCGACTTTTAGCACTTGTTGCATAAATAGCTATTTTGTTACTCCACAAATACAGCAGCCCACAAAATTTTTCTTTAAAATTGTAATGGTGCTTCATAACAAGACTACAAACCTTAGAGGGTTTGCGATTTAATACGCTGTATAATGGATTCTATTATAGTCAGCTTTTACAAACTTCCCTATAACATATTGATTTTGAGGAATTTTGCATTATGTTATAAAAGAGTTCTATCGTATGCCAATTATAAAATCTAGCGTACAGAAAAATACAGCACTCTTACATTAAACCTAAAAATAATATAAAAATAACTGTTTGTACGGGGCAACAGCAGATTTAACACCATGGCACATATTTTCCCTTCGTTTGAATTTAGTCAGCTATAAACTGGTGAATTTAGGCTTTAAATATCTACCAATACAGCAGTCACTTTTTGGGTTTCGGTTTACTTCGTTTCTGTCTGTAAAGAGAGTTAAATAAGAGGTGGAAAGACTTAATATAATTTCCACAAATGTTTCGTGATATACTGCACAATAACGTATTTTTTTTAATTTCCAACTCTAAATGTGTGTACTGCACTTGTGTTACGAGTTAATGCCCAAAATTCTGCAGAATTCTATTAAATGCAACGCTTTAATTGCCACTGTTAATAAAAAACTTGAATTTCTTACAGACCATACAAATTAAGAACAAGTAAGACATTTAACACCAAAACTTTTAATGAGTCTTGAAGAAGAAACTGAATACAACAATAGCACCATGTAACTAGTGAAATACTCCCGCCAACTTCAACTCAGGTTGTAACCATAAGAAGCAACATCTTAAAGCATGCACAAATACAAGACGTCACACTTACCTGTTTAATGGAATGTTATCTCGATCGGCATATGCATCATATAAATACTCGCTGTAATGAATTACACAATACAATCAATTAACGAATGAAATGAACCAAGTAATGCAAGGTATTACTACATAATATGTACAATAGAAGAAAACAAAAGTCCACAAACTTGCCAATTAAAACAAAAGCATATTTTTGCAGATGATACCGTTTTCTTATGCAATAATAAGCTAGATCGATGAGATTTTTGAAAAATTATGTAAAAAAATATGCAATTTCTAAATTAAATAAACTACAAAAATTCTAACACGAGCCATCTTTTCTAGCGCAGTTAAATACTGTCAACAGTATAAAATCTCAACAAATCCTTCTAAATCATGTGTAACTTCCAAATGCCATTGCCAGCTATTAATTATAAAAATTAATTTTATACGATTAGCGGTATTTGCTTGCTCTTTAAATGGTTCGTACAAACTGCTGGCCTAAATTTCTGAGGTTAAATTATGACGATCTAGCCCAACTTACCCTATAGTCCAATAGTTGATAGTTTCCAAAATACAGGGCATTTATCTTAATAATAGCAAAATCTGCATGAAATTTGGTATTAATAGTTTTTTTTTGGGATGAGAAAACCAGATCTGATCACAGCTTTGATGTACAGGGTAGGCCAATTTCGATGTTTTCATAATGAATCTTGATAATTATAAGAAATAGAGAAAAACGGAAAATTCCTCGATTTCTTTTTTTGAGAAAAACTTAATGGTACAAACCAAAATTGGCTATCGTCTTGTTTTTGAGTTATAAACACTTTTTGTTTTATGGCTATATCTCGCTTATGAAAATAGGGAAAAGTAATTTCTACGTTCTTCAGGCACTTTTTTGATAAGAATGCAGTGGAATAGTCAGTTTTTCAAAAAAAGTTTCCAATTTCGAGTTGCAGCATAAAGTTGTATTGTTTTTATATGGAACTCATAGTTGGCTATGCTATCATAGAGGTTTTTCTTCCCACAACAGTGATATACAGATTGTCCGAAATCCGTTTGGTAGATAGGAAATTAATGAGTGAGACAAGGAAGACATAAACAAAATGAGTAGCAGGACAAAGTTAGAATGTACTCATGGCTAGGGAAATTGTTAAACTAAAATTTACGTCAATGAAAACAAACACTTCTGTCAAATATTTTATCTGTCTTTAAGAGTATAAAGTGAGGTTTAAATATACTATTGTTTACTATTCACATAATTATTTTAATTATTTAAACCTCACTTTATACTCTTAATGACAGATAATTGACAGAAGCGTTTGTTTCATTGACGTAAATTTTAGTTTACCTAGCCATGATTACATTCTATCTTTGTCTTGCTACTCATTTTGTTTATGTCTTCCTTGTCGCGCTCATTAATTTCCTATGTTCCAAACGGATTTCGGACAATCTGTATATCATCTTAGGCCGCAGAAACTCACAATTTTCAAAGTAGTTTTTAATATTTCTTCTTGTTCTCGTTGAAGACTAGTGTTATTTAGAATACACCTGAATAAAAAAAGCGTCGATCATTGTGTTGTTACAATACCGACCATTTGATCGACAGAATTATTAATCACGTTTGATTGTTGCTTACAATGTTACACAGTGACCGTCATAAATTTGGACACATACGGAAAATTGACTTATTATCAATTTGTCAGAAAATTTGATTCTTGATAAAAGTCCCTGCATCTTCTAAAACTGATAACTTAAATATCTCCTTTTGTATATACAGGGTTTTCATTAATTCCCATTTCTCACGTAACCATGTATTCACCCTAAATGCTAGGCAACCAAACTTACACGATTGGCAGTATTCCCTAAATACAGTAACACAAAATTATCAGTGGCGTAGACACGACACAGACTAAATAACGCTTAAAATTTGCCGAAAAATTGCTAAAGCCGACGCGAATGTAATTTTAGCAATCGCCGCAGACGGTCCTCGTGCAGCGAGTCCCCGAGCGGAGGCTCTACGGCTGCCAACCTTACTCGGTCGGGGCCGTTAAAAACTGCCGAAAATTGCTTCTAAACAGGAAAACGAAACGTATGAAGTTTAGAGGTTAGATGTGACGAACGTCTATGTCACGTTGCCAATTTGTTTAGGGATATTACCAATACCACAACCTTCAAAAAACAAATTTATAGCGGCAAATTTAAATTTAGTTACGTGGTAAATGGGTATTAATGAAAACCCTGTATATATATGTTTTTCATAATACACAAACAATGTCATTTGTAAATATTTGCTGTTATAACATTTCAATTAAAAATTATAATTGCTTTTAATTTCTGTTAATGTTTGGTTCGCTTGTTATTGCAAATTTTTTAAGATATCTGTTTTTTTACTATGAGATTTTTTAGTTCTAATTTTGGTGACTTCATATTTGACAGAATAGGGGTACGTCATTATTGAGCTATTTTCATAATTTTGAACTTCCCCGTATACGAAAAGAGATACTTAAATTTTGGGAAGTGCATTTTTAGTTTGAGAAGATGCTACCATTTTATGAACAGTAAAAACACAAGAGCTTTTTTGTTATCGGATAAATTTCTCTTTGTAACAAAATCATTTTGCCAATTAGTAATTTTACGAGAAAAACTGACATTTTTGTTAAATGTCAGTTTTTCGAGCAAAATTACCGATGAAAAAATTTTGAGTTACAAAGAGAAATTTATCCTTAAAAGAAAAGCTCGAGTGTTTTTTGGCAAGATAAATTAACGACAAAATATATGAATGAACAATAATTATCTTATTAACTTCAGCAAGTAATTATAACTGACAGGGTAGACATGAAAGTGATGTAGGCTTACTAGATGTAGTGTTGAAACAATTTTTTGGCTCCACCTAATTGTTTCGCCATTTACCAAATTATTTCAGGCCTAACCTGTATATTTTTATTTGAATTATAATCCATTGCATTTCAAATTCTTAAATTTTCCAAACCAGCGCATTTTGTACCTGGATTGAGATGCTATTGTTAACACGGTGCACTTTTGACCAGCTTTATCTGTTATCGCTGGGCGTTGGAATACGAGTTTTCTTGTTGAAGCGAACGTTTCGGGCCGGCACTTGTTCTTCTGGCCTCGGCCGACGCGTTTTGCGTGGTCAAAGTTTGTTTTTTAATTAAGTCAAGAGTACGTGCGCTCAACCAATTTTTACCAGAATTTTATTTCCAAGAGCTGACTATAATCAGGTACGATGGCGTTTTCTGGGCGCATCCAAGGTGCTTTTAACCACAGGATATAGCAACCCCTGGCCAGCATTTGCCTGTCAGCAACTTATGGGCGTTGGAGGTTCGAGGTTAGTGTTACTTTTGTGGTAAATACCGCATTAAAAGTGGATGGTCTCCCTGCTTTCAAGCCGATTCGGACTGGCTATTCCGGGATTAACATTATATTAAAATATCTTCGATTCCTGAAATTTTAATTTATACATTCCATAACTATCAGTATTTAAAGTTTAAATTTATACTTTCCGTTATTACTAACATGTAAAGTTTAGACGCATACGTTCAATCAGTTTTAATATTTGAAGTTTAAATGCGTATACTTAATTACAATTAATACTGAAAGCTACAATTTATATGTGTAATCAAACCTTTGTAAAAGGAGCATTCACGTTTATTGCCTTCAATAGCCTGAACAGAAAGGTTTTTTAAATGACAGCGATATGCATATCACTCGATTTATTTGTAGTTACAATTAATTTAATAACCTGAAAGAGGTTCTTGATCTTGGTGCGTGTCGCAACCTTCAATTAATTTGCACATTTCTATCATTATTAAATGCTAGTCACTTGTAGTTAGTTATATTATTCAAAACCATTTGGTTTCTGGCGCCCATTTGATTTTTTGTCTTTGAAGCATTTCCAGGGTGGTACAGTTGATAAGAATCTACGATCCAAGGCCGCCGAAACTGAGCTAGTTTGGCCTGCGCGGTAAGTTAAAATTTTTACAGCTTCCGTGTAATGTGTACTTTAAGGAGGTTAATCTGCGAATTTTTACTGCCACTGATTATTTTAATTAATTAACCGCAGGTCAGCATCTTTATCGTCTCAGTCTGCTTATGAGGAACAGGCGTTTTTATCGCTTTAAAAAAGGATGCACCTTTTTCATCGCTATGAGTTGATTTATCAGTAATAATGTTTTTATTTATTTATTTTAGCCATTGAGTTACATGTGTAGAGATACAAGAAAAAATAAAGATATGCAAACAAAATAAACTAATTGTATCATTCTTAATACATAGTATTAAAAAGAAAAAAATTATAAGCAATATAATTAAGGTATGCTTACTTCAAGAGGTTGTAACTCATCGTCCCTGGTGTGGGCAAAGGCCTCCCCATAGTGCTTCCAGGTTGGTCTGTCGGCTGTTAGCTTTCTCCAATTCTTTCCTGCTTGCTGTATGAGATCGTCTTCCCATCTTGTTATCGGGCGTCCCTTCCTTCTCTTCCTCAGATTTGGATACCACTGGGTTGTTCTTGCTGTCCATCTGTCTGGCATTCTTCCCATGTGCCCCGCCCATTGCCATTTCAATTGTCGGCATTGTTGCGTAATACTGATTACACTTAGTCTTGAGCGGAGATCTGAGTTTCTTATACGGTCCATTTGCTTCACTTTCAAAAGTCGTCTTAACATTTTGTGTTCTGTTATTTCTAAAGTTCTCAATTGGGCTTTAGTAGCGCTCCATGTCTGTGCTCCATACGATAGAACTGGTATGACGCATCTATTGAAAGTTTTACCTTTCAATTTTTGGTTGTTTGTTCTGTCCCAAATTTTCTTTAGCGAGCAGAATTTTCTCCAAGCTTGTTTGATCCGGTTTAGAATTTCTTTTCCTTGTCTGTTGCTAAAAGAGATTATTTGTCCTAGATATGTGGCGTCTTCTGTATATTCCAGAGTTTCTTGTTCTAATTTGATTGTCTTTTTTTCTGTGTTGGTTAAAATATGCGTTTTCTGAGTATTTATTTTTAGACCCACCTTTCTGCATTCATTGTTCAGCTGGTTTATCATTTTCTCTAGTTCTTGGCTGGCATTGGATAAGAGTATAATGTCATCCGCGAACCTAAGATTGGATAGTTTTTTCCCTGAAATATTGATTCCGACATTGTTCCATTTTAGCTTCCTAAAGCACATCTCTAATACCGCATTGAAAAGTAGTGGAGAAAGAGGGTCGCCCTGACGGACACCCCGTTGTAATGAAAATTTTGGCCCGTTTACTTCTGTTTTTATATAAGCTTTAGCTTTTTTGTAAATTTCTTTTATTAATTGTACATATTTGTTAGGGACTTCCTGTGACAGTAAAGCGTGGATTATTGCGGTGTGTTCTATACTGTCAAAAGCCTTTTCAAAATCGATTAGAGCTATGTATAATGGAATTTGATATTCTAAATGTTTTTCTATTAATTGGTTAAGAACGTGGATATGGTCAATAGTGGAATACCCTGCTCGGAAGCCTGCTTGCTCGATTGGTTGGTTTTTCTCTAGTTGTTTATGTATTCGATTTTGTATTACCGAGGTAAATACTTTATAGATTGTGGACATCAAGCTTATGGGCCTGTAGTTTGTTATTAGTTGAGGGTCTCCTTTCTTATACATAAGTATAATGCTGGATATTGTCCATTGGTCTGGTATTATAGCCGAGTGGAGGATTTTATTAAAGATTATTTGTAGAGGGTCCAGTAGGTCCTCGATGCCAATTTTTAATAACTCGTTGGGTATCTTGTCGTCACCTGTTGTTTTATTTTTTCTTGAGCGTTGAATTGCATTTCGAATTTCTAACCTACTTATTGGCGTAGTAATAATGTATTAAGGGCAAATGATTTTGTCAGTAAACATGTATTACGAAAGTTTTTTGTTTTGGCAATGTCAGAAGACGAACTAACTTGATCAAATTCCCCAGCCGAAGGCGAGGAAATTTGTCGAAGTTAGTTTGTCGAGGGACAGTTCAGTTATTTTTGATTTTTTCAAAAACGGCTCCAACAACTTTTTTTACTTCACATTTTTATTGCATTTTTAATGTGTATTGATGTGAGATAAGTGATTTTCAAGTTGAATACCTCTAAAATGGATTTCTTTTGTTTTTTTCCTATTTTTTTTTTAGGTATTAACTCCTATTTTAAATAGAACACCGGATGTATTATTACATTTTTGAATTCAGCTTAAAATTTTAGAGAAAATTTGTATCTTGAACTAACGCTCTATTTTGTACGATTTCTTTCTAAAAATGCTTAAAAATTAAGAATCAAATTTTTGCCTAACATTAAGATCACTATACAAGGAAGTTGTGTGCGTGTATCACATCAGATTTTTTTTTAAATGAATTTACTTTTTAATAATTTCCTATTGCTCACATCAGATTTTTTTTTAAATGAATTTACTTTTTAATAATTTCCTATTGCTATAAAAAGCTCTATTCGTTGCTACTATTTTGTCCCTTATTTCAGTTTCCCTATCTCCATCGCTGGATACCATAACACCCTGGTATTTAAACTTGTCAACTTCCTGATATTCTTGATTTTTTATCGTTATCCTTCCTTCTATAGTTTTATTCCCAATTCTCACAATTTTTGTTTTGTCTTTATTCTCAATCCAATTTTTTCCCCTTCCGTTATTAGTTCTTCCGTCATATTCGTCAATATATCTCTTCTTTTGGCCATGAACACTAGGTCGTCTGCATATGCTGAAACAAATCTTTAGCTCCTGCTATTTGTTTTGCCATTTAGTCACTTCCGGGCCAGCATGTATATTTTCACTTGAGTTATAATTCGCTGTATTTCAATCGATATCAAATCTTGTTTGCGCAAAAGTGGTGGTTTTGGTTTTTCCGAAATTCACTTGTTATCTCTCTGCGCCAGCGGGCAGCTATTCCATCGCTTAGCGGGCATTCTATTTCTGCATTCGGTTGAAGTAACTTGCTTCTACGAAGGTATTCCCGCGTGCTACTGCACAATTTTTAATTAACTTCGTTTGTGAGCTGATGACTAAAATCAGGTATGTTTACGCTCCTTGGTTTGATATTCAAGTTTAGTAATTTCCCGTTTTTTTTATTAGCTCTTTGACGTCATTTTTCAACGTCACCTTTAAACGCCATTCTTTGATGCTGTTTTCTAGACGACTCTTTATTTGGGTTTCCTAATTAACACCCTAATCAATAACTTGGACCCGCAACTCCTTTCTGGAATGTCATCTTGAGCTTGCCAAGTGGTACAGGAGCGTCTATTCCATTATGAAATTCGGCCACGAGTTTGAGATTGCTGCCGGCAACGTTTTTTTATCACCACCCAGGTTAGTCTTGTTTCAACTTTTGTTGACAACCACGTCCGCCTATGAATTGTTGGCTGAATCGATTGTAACAACGCTTCAGATTTACAATTTACAAATTTAAACTACGCTTTACAAATTTAAAGCATAATGTATTAATTGTTCATAAATCTCTGCTTTAAAAGTCAGATTTACAATTTACAAATTTAAACTGCGCTTTACAAATTTAAAACGTAATGTATTAATTGTTCCTAAATTTACAATTCACAAATTTAAAGTTTTGCTTAATGAATACGTATTAAGAATTTTGTAAAAAGTGCCCTCACGCCATTTTGCTATCAATACCGAGATAACGGTTAAAACATATGACAGTGGTAAGCTTACTCCTTCATTGAATTGCAATCATATTCAATCCAAGAGCCCAAAAGAGGTTCACATATTTTTTGTGTGTGCTGCATTTTCAGCATTAGATATATACTGTATTATATACTGTATTTAAACCTTGTAATAAACAATGTACAGACCTAATTACGATGTTGCAAGCAACTATTATTTATTAATTAAATAAACCTAATTGTTGCTGTAATTTTATTTATTTCTCCAAATCTGTGATTTCTGGCGCCCTGTGTTTTTCTTATTATTAAAAGAGCTTGCAGTAGTACAGCTGATGATAGAAATCTGCGACCCAAGGCCACCAAATTTGAAGCTAGCTAGGTCATTGCGGTGAGTAAGAACATTTCAGAGCTACCGTGGTGTATAAATGATAAGGGGGTTGATCTGCGATTATACTACCATTGATTATTATTAGTGATCGATCGCAGGTTGGCTTCTTTATTGTTTCAATGCTCGTAATTGTCCTCCCTCTGTTCTTAATGTGCCTTTATTTATTTTACGAGTTATGTATTCTATGCACATGTTAAAAAGTGTGGCTCCCTTATCTATTACGAATTAGGTTGTTTCTCCTTTTTGCGTTTTTACACTGACTCGGGTTATTTCAAAGATCATCTTTAGGAGTTTCCGTAGTTTAGCCGGTATATTCAATTTCTTCATTACTAATATTAGTTTCCCTCTATTAATGGACTTGCTTGTTCGAAGTCAACGAATAGCATTTCAACTTTTATTTTGTACTCCAGTGATTTTCTATTATTTGCTTTAATATGCAACATCGCATTGGTTGTTGATCTTCCTTTTATAAAGCCGTGTTGATACTGTCCAATTATAAGTCTTGTATTTTCTTGTAGTTTTCTCTGTATTATTGTCGATAGGATTTTGTAAGTCGTATTTAATAGTGTTATTACTTAATAATTCCTGCATTCTTGTTGACTTCCCTTTTATGTACTGTTATTATTTGCCCTACTTCAAAATGGGCTGGCATCCTTTCTTCCTTCCATATTTTTTTTATAAGTATAAATATACAGGGTGATTCTTTAATATTGCAAAAAAAATTAAGGACAGATTCTTTGGTTAAAAATAAACAAAAAATGTCCTATAAACTTGTGTCCGGAAACGTTTCGTTACCGAGATACAGGGCGTTAATTTTTTCATTAATTTACTTTTGATAATTATTAATATTTAAAATTTAATTGATAATTAGCAGGCATGCTAGTAATATGGGCTGTTTTTTGTATTTCACTTATTTAATTCAGGGGCGACTCTGGGTGGGTGTATTTTATTTAATATTAATAAGAAAAAATAGTCCGATATTTGTATTTCGATAGAGGAATAAAAAATGCAACTTTTTTGTCCGTCGAACTTTTTGTTGTAGCTCACTACGATTTAGAGATAAAAAATAGCATTTGCTCTGCATTCGTTTATTTTAAGTTAGTAAGCAAAGAATTTTGTAAAAGTGTCACTTAGTTTCGTGCTTTGAAATTGACAGTTCCTTTCAAAAAATAAATTACACAAATAGTGAAATGTGCGATATGCATTTTGTGTATGGTCTTGCCAATGGTAATGCATTAGCAGCTAGGCGAATTTTTGAGCAAAGATATCGTAATCGTGTAATACCATATCATTCAATGTTTGCTCGTCTCCATCACCGATTCAATGAAAGTTGAAGTTTTCATAAACTTATGTATCCATATTATATCCAACGGGTTCAGGGACTTTTACCACGCGATTTTCCTCAAAGAGTGGGTTTGTGTCGATGGATGTTAGAAAGAAGTACACAAAATCCTCAGTTTTTGGCAGAAATACTTTTTACCGATGAGGCTAATTTCTCTAGAGAAGCCATAATAAACTTTCACAATAACCACATATGGGCAGAAGAGAATCCACATGCAATAGTTGAAAGTCGCCATCAACATCAATTTTCTGTCAATGTGTGAACCGGAATCGTTGGAGACCACTTGGTTGGCCCTTTTTTTTTACCGGGAAGGCTAACTGGAGAAGCCTATCTCAATTTTCTGCAAAATGAGTTGCCGATACTATTGGAAGACGTCTCGCTTCAATTAAGACACCAAATGTATTTTATGCACGATGAAGCTCCACCACATTTTAGTTTAGTTGCACGTCAATATTTGGATGAAGTTTACCCACATCGTTGGATCGGTCGAGAAGGCCCACAACACTGGCCTCCACGGCCTCGTGATCTAAATTCAACAACTTTTATCATTTCTTCACTGGCTTTAATTAATTCCAGCAACTTAATTAATTAACTTATTCTAATCATTCATTTTACTGGCTCACTGATGTGTATTAATATATATATATGACAGCACTGCAGGCCTAAAGGCCTATGGCTTGGATCTTCTTTCTCCATAGTTCCCTATTCTGTACTAGGATCTGCCAGTTCTCTAATTTGTATTCCTTTATGTCCTCCTTGAGGCAGTCCCACCAAGTTTTCTTCGGTCTTCCCTTTCTGTTTCTTCCTTCCGGTTCACTTTTGAATATTTTCCTGGTTAATTCTTCATCTCCCATTCTACCAATGTGCCCTAACCATCGTAATCTGCTTTGTTGCACTTTCACTTTTATACTTGTGTCTTGAAATAATTCTTCCAGCTCCGCGTTAGTTCTCCTTCTCCAACTTCCATTTTCCTTGATTCCTCCAAAGATTAGTACTCTTCTCTCCCATATTTCCAAACGCTTGATGTTCTCCATTGTCAAAACCCACGCTTCACTCCCGAACAAAACTATCGGTCTGATCACTGTTTTATATAGTTTCAACTTTAAATTTCTCGAAAGGTCTTTCGCTCTTAAAATACTATTCAGCGCACCAGCACATTTGGATCCTGCAGCAATTCTCCTTAGAATGTTTTTGTTATGGTTACCATCACTGGATATTTCGGCACCTAAGTACACTACACTATCAGTTAGTTTGAAGTTGTATTTCCTCTTCATATCTAGCGAAGTAATTTCAAGGCCTTGGTCTTCTTGAGGTTTATTACCTAAACTCATGTAGCTCGTTTTCTTCTCATTTATTTGTAGTCCAACTGCAAGGGCTTGCTTTTCTAGGTTTTTAAGAATGATTTTTAGCTCTTCTTTGGTTCTAGAAAGTAGTACCACATCGTCCGCGTATGCAAGTCCCTGGTGTGAATTTTTAAGGATATTATTCAGTTTGATTTCGCTTCTTCTGAATACCTGTTCCAAAACTATATTGAAGAGTGTTGTTGAGAGTGGGTTGCCTTGTTTTAGTCCTATGTTGCTTTGAAAGTCATTAGATTCTCGTCCTCTATATTTTACCTTATTTGTTGTGTTTGTTAGCGTCATCCTCACCAACCAAATTAACTCTTCTGGGATCTCCATCTCCTTCATTGCTTTGTATACTTCGTCTCGTTTGATTTTATCGTACGCATTTTTAAAATCGATAAATAGTGCATATATTCGTATATTTTTTATATTACATTTTTCTTGAATCTGGTTTAGTACAAAGATATGGTCAATTACTGACCTACCCTTCTTAAAACCTGCTTGATATTGGCCAATTTTACCATCTATTATTTTTTGTAGTTTGCTGTTGACTAGGTGTGCTAAAATCTTATAAACGATGTTTAATAGGGCTATAGGTCTGTAATTTTCCGGCATTTGTGTATTACCTTTTTTATATATCGGGCAGATCATTGCCGTGTGCCATTCCTTCGGCATTTCTTTCCTCTTCCAGATTTCTGATAACATATCATATACTCTCTTAGTTAGATCTTCGTCTGCATGTTTAATTAGTTCCGCCACAATTTCGTCCGATCCTGCACTTTTATTATTCTTCATCTTACTAAGGATTTTTTTGAACTCTTCAAAATTGGGTATTTCTACTTGGTTTTTATAATTCGACGGTTTGTTATCTTGAATCTCTTCATTGTCTGTAGGTTCCCAAACGGTATTTTTGAAGTGCTTTGCCCAGATGTTGACCATTTGTTTTTCGTCTAGGTATAATTCATTTTTATCATTTCTCAATCCTATCGCTTGTGCATACCCTTTCTTTTCCATCTTTATTTTTTGGTAGAAGTTTCTAGTGTTTTTGTGCTCATACGTTGTTTGTATGCTCTCTATCTTTTTTTCCATCATTTCTCTCTTTTTGGCTCTACATAAATTGTTGGTGTCATTCCTTACTTTTCTATACTTCTCTTGTAGCTCAGCTGTCGGATTATTTATCATTTGTAGTCTTATTTTTTTCCTTTCTTGTACCATGTTTTTGCAGTCCGTGTCAAACCATTCTTTTTTTATACCTTTGTCTTCCCATTGTAGGATGTTTGCACTTTCCTTTATAACATTCTTTATAAGTTCCCATTCGTCCTCTATGTTTTCATTTTTTTCACATTTATTTATTGCTTCCTTGGTTTTTGCTTCGTATTCTCTTTTTACCAGTTCTTCCTCTAGCTTTTTTATTTCCCACTTAGTACTTCTTGGTCTCTTTCCCTTTGTTAGATCTGGAGTTAGTTGCTGGATTGTTGCTTTAATCAACATATGGTCTGAATTAACATCTGCTCCCCTATATGTTCTTACATTATGTATACACTGTGCATGCACTTTTGTCACCAGCAGGTGGTCGATTTGGTTTTGGGTTTTTTTGTCTGGGCTAATCCAAGTGATTTTATGTATATTTTTCCTTTGGAGCATCGTGCTTTTAACAACCATGTTCTTGTTAGTCGCAAGGTCTACTACCATTTGGCCATTTTCGTTGGTTACATCGTGGAGACTTTCTTTGCCTACAGCTGGTATATTCCACTCCTCTTTGCCGATTTTTGCATTTAGATCTCCGAAAATTATTTTCACATCGAATTTTGGTAGCTTATCTAGCACGCTTTCCAGCTCCTCATAGAACTCTTCTTTCCTTTCTTCTTCTGCTTCCTCTGTGGGTGCATGAACATTTATAATTGTAAATTTCCGATACTTTCCCCTAATTCTTATGTAACTAAGTCTAGTATTTATCATTTTATAATCAACTATTGTTTTCTTTAGCGTATTTTTTATTAGGAAGCCTGTTCCCAATCTATTTTGTTCTCCTCCACCATTGAACCATACATAACCTTCGATGTTGGAGTATTGGGTTCCTTTTATGTTTGTTTCTTGTACCGCTAACACATCTATTTTATATCTTTTTGATTCATCCACCAGTTGCTTGAGTTTTCCAGGTTTGTTTAGCCCTTGTACATTCCAGGATCCTATACTTATTATCTTTGTTTGTTTTTCTTTTCTTATTTCTTGTTTTTTCTTATTTTTCTTTATCGTCGTCCTATTCGCTAGCGTTGTCGTCGTCGTTGTGTCCTGCCTTACTATTGCTTTCGCTATCCGTTTTTTGGCTTCTCGGTGTTTTGTCCAGGTTTTTCTAGATTTCCTGTTTTTGGGTTCCATTTCCACCAAATATCGTTAATACATATCTTCTGGTATCCCACCTTTGTGCTGTTTCCTTTCGCTCTTTCTTCTTTCGCCAGGTCTCTTAATTCTTTTTGTAGTTTTGCCTCCGTTGAAGTTAGATCATTTTCAATGTAGTATTGCGATCCTTTTAGTTTGTTTTTATTCTTCATTATTTTTCCTTTTTCTTCCCAGTTGTCTATTTGTGCTACTATTATTGGAAGCCTTCTCTCTTTAGCCCTTATTTTTTGTATGTCCTTGATTTTGGTATCTATTTGGAGTTTCTCTGAGATAAATCTAGCAACTTCCGCGCTTCCTTCGTTTTCTTTGAGTTCAAATCCTTTTATTACTATGTTGGTTTTTTTCTGTTGTTTTTCCATGTTTTCTATCTTTATTTCAAGAAGCTTTATTTGCTCTTTCATTGTTTTGTTATCTTCCTTTAATTTTCGCATTTCATCTTGGTATTCTTTCTGGTCTTTCCTTATGGCCTTTACCTCCTTCATCATACTCTTCATCATTTCAACCAGATCATTTTCATCTTTGTTTTTGGCTGGTGATTTTCCTGTTTTTTTGCTTTTTTTAACTGAATTGTCCTCTTCATCTGATTCCTCCCATCTTTTTCTTTTGCTTTCATCTGTCGACGATTCTTCACTATCGCACTTGTTTGGTCTTCGGATTAGTGACATCTTGTTGTCCTATTTGACACTCTGTGCTCTTACGCGGTTCCTTTTCACCCGCTTTAGGTTTAGGTTTCTTCTGGGTTTTATGACCAATCTTTTACGCGCGACCCGCAAACGTTCAAATTTTGCGCGCGTCTCGCGCCCGCCGCTTCGGTGCACGTGTTGCGGCCGGTCTTTGACCCGCGCTCGCCTTTGACGTATCTTTATTTCGCACAAGGTTATCTGCTATTGCAGCTTGTGTTCGTGTTTACAGCTCGTTTTCACTTCCCGCACTATTAAGTTTCACCGAATTTACTTACTTCTACTGTTTATTCAGGGTTACCTTTTTGATCAACCGTATCTACTCTGTTTATACTTTTTAACAGCACTTTAGTATTTCGCACAAACTCGTGTATTAATACCCAGAATAAAATAAGTGAACAGCAAATGTTATTTTGTGTTTCTTGAAAACGTAGAGGTATGTGGGGTTCTGGTTAGCGAAAATTCAAAGGGCAAAAAAGTTGTATTTTTTATTCCTCTAGCGAAATACAAATATCGTACTATTTTCTCTTATTAATAATAGATAAAATGCACTCAGATACGCTCCTGGATTAAAAAAGCGAAATGTAATGACACAAAAAACAGCCCATATTACTAGTATTCAACCTGCCAATTATCACATATAATATCATAAGAGCATTAATTCTTTCCGGAAATTTTTTTGAGTGCGTTCCAACAACGTCGTATTAATTTGCCCGAGCGGGACGCGAGGGCAAATTAGGACGTTGTTGGAATGCACGAATAATGATTTCCGGATATGAATTGATGCTCGAATGCAGATTCGGTAAGAAAATCGTAACGACACAAACCCTAAAAAGAAGTAATGTCTACCTACAAAAAATTTCCAAGAAATTTTTGTTGTTGTCTTGGTTACGATTGGTGAAATAATTTTTCTATTGGTCATTAATGAGTGTCGTACGATTTTCACATATAATCTCATAAGAGCATTAATTCTTTCCGGAAATTTTTTGAGTGCATTCCAACAACGTTGTATTAATTTGCCCGAGCGGGACGCGAGGGCAAATTAGGACGTTGTTGGAATGCACGAAAATAATTTCCGGATATGAATTAATGCTCGAATGCAGATTCGGTAAGAAAATCGTAACGCCACAAACCCTCACAGTTAGGTTGGTCTACCTACAAAAAATTTCCGAGAAATTTTGTTGTTGTCTTGGTTACGGCTCGTGAACTAATTTTTCTATTGGTCATTAATGAGTGTCGTACGATTTTCAGTAAAATTTGAAATATTAATAATTATCAAAAGTAAATTAATGAAAAAATTAACGCCCTGTATCTCGGTAACGAAACGTTTCCGGGCACAAGTTTATAGGACATTTTTTGTTTATTTTTCACTAAAGAATATGTCTTTAATTTTTTTTGCAACATTAAAGAATCACCCTGTATATTTCACCTTTGCCGCACCCCACCTTTATGTTTTATTAAATCCACATTTATTCCGTCTTTACCAGGTGCCTTTGCATTACGACTGTTGTTTACAATTTCTGTCACTTCTTGTAGTGTAGGTTCCTCTATCCGTAGTTCTATTGACTCATCTTCTATTGTTAGTTCTTCCTGAATTCGATTTGCAGTCAATAAATCTTTAAAATGTTCCTCCCATATTTTTTTATATTCCACTTTTTGCTCTGTTACTTTGCCTTGTTTATTTTTTATTCCTGTTACTCCAGGTTAATACACTTTATTTTGCTTATTGATTTTCTAGTAGAATTTTCTGGTTTAGCTTTCTTACTTTCTTTCTCTATTTCATGCAGTTCTTCTTCTATCCATTTCCTTTTACTACTTCTTATTGTTCTATTACATTCTTTCCGCTTTCCCTTGTTACTTCCTTTTACAATAAAGGAAGTATTGGATTCACCCCAAAAATTCGAAATTGAGTTTTCAACAGATCTTCACGTTTTAGAGTCCACTGATCCCAAAAAACATATTTTTTTTCATTGGTCTGTCTGTCTGTCTGTCTGTCTGTCTGTGTGTCTGTCTGTCGGTCTGTGTGTCTGTGAACAGAATATCTCAAAAACGGAAAGAGGTATGGCGTTGAAACTTCATATATAAGTTTTGTGTACTATGTAGATGCGACAGCAAGCTTTTGAAGAAAATCGCATAACCGGAAGTAGGTGTTTACTCTTGTGATTTTTATTTTTTATTTTATTTAGTAGTACTCAGCCGACAGTCATTAGGCCAATTATAGGCGTCGCTGTACATTTTATGGGGACTTCCAACCCCACTAACGAATATCATGATGTTATTATGACATCCGGGACCAACTATTTCCGTGGCAGCCGTACCACGAGGCGCCGAGAGATGCAGCTGTGGAACTCCCATTCAAGTTCTTACCAGAGAGCGTTGCTTAACTCTGCTGTTCAAGTTACACCACCCGGGACCATTCTTCCTCATCCTCGCTTCTATTACTTCTTAGCCACTTTAGTTTTGCATTAACATTTTCTTCATGTACTGTTTTACATTTTTCGTTGAACCGTTCCTTCTCTCTATCACTTCTTTTATTTCATATTGTTTTTTCTGCCGTTTTATTTATTGACTCTTTAATACTCCTCCAGCTTTCTTCGATTGATTCGTGTTTTGGTTTACTTTTTATTTGCATTTCTAATACCTCCATATATTGTGTTCTTATTGTTTCATTTTTTAACTTTCCTATATTCTATACTCTGCTTATGTCGGATGGTTGCAGCTACCATGAAATGATCTGAATCGGCATATGCCCCTCTGTAAGTTCTTATATCCGTTATTGACGATTGACGTCTTCATGTTACCAGTACGTGGTTTATTTGCGCTTGTGTTTTCTTGTCTGGTGATACCCATGTTACCTTATGCTTTTTTGGGTGTACAAACTTAGTGCTGCTTATTATAAGATTCATTTTCGCTGTTAAGCCTCATAATCTAATACAGTTGTCGTTGGTTTTTCATACATAACGTTCATCCCTGCAACTTGACTCTCTTTGCCAATCTGTGCATTAAAGTTTCCCAGTACTATAATTAGGTCCTCTCTCGACATTTCCTTTATTTTCTCCTCTAGTTTTTCATAAAACTGTTGTTTTTCTTTGTCAGTATGGGCTTCTGTAGGTGCATATATGTTCAATACTGACACGTTATTTGGGGTCCCCTCAAGCCTGATGTAGGCCATTCTTTCATCAATTAATTCTGTTTCCATAATGTTCCCTCTCATTGCTTTTGGTAGTATAAACCCAACTCCATGCCTTCCTTGTTTTTCTGCTCCTGAGTAGATTATTGTAAAGTCCTTTTCGTCTATTCTTTCTTTCCGTCATCTAATTTCCTGTAGTGCTGCTAGGTCTATATTATATCTCTTTAGCTCAGACACTATTTCTTTCATTTTCCCAGCTACCAATTGTCTACCTTCTTTTCTAAATCGAGTGATGGAATAGTATATTACAGCCCGAGATGGGAAGTGTTTCATTACTGTCGAGAGATTAGTTAGTTGATTAAGACGCGAAGCGTCGAAATCAGGTATTATCTCGAGACTAAGGAAACTTACTGTCGAGGTTTGTATACTATTTTATTCGCAACCACTTTATTCTAAACAATAATTGGAAAAATTATTATATTATGATACGACAGGTTGTGAATGGATCAACGAGATTCCCAGTGTCCCTACCTACGCAGCGGTCAGGAATGTACTTCCAGCACTTGAGCGGGAAGTGAGTGCGGGAAGTAGCGGGCTGAAATGTACGACTTCCCCCACTCAAATGAGGTCAGGAATGTTAACATTACATATATGGTTGCGAATAAATGTCATTTTCATAAGCGACGTTGAAAAAACATTTAAATTCAATTATCTTAGAAACGGTTGCTCAAAGCGTATACCTTTTTTGGACAAAAAATGCCAGGGAATAATAATTTTTTGTTAGAAGTTTAATACACCGAGTCACAAAAAAGTTCTGCAGCTTTCAATGTATGCGAAATGCTGCTGGTGGCGCCCTCTGCAATGTCCATCAAAACTGTGATCATATCTGGTTTTCTCATCCCAAAAAAAACCATTAATACCAAATTTCGTGTAGATTCTGCTATTATTAAGATAAATTTAAAAAAAAAGAAAAAAACAACTTTGATACCCTGTATTTCAAAAACTATCAACTTTTGGACTAAGGTAAGTTGGGCTAAATCGTCATAATTTAGCCTCTGGAATTTGTGCTAGCGTTTTGTACGTACCTTTTAGAGATACCCTATACAAACGGAAAAATGTATAAAACCATTTTGTTGCAATATGGTAAGTATGATTTGGTTTTATAATCCATTTAGGAAACTCCCATGACATTTACAGTGTCAAATGCACAATTTTGGGTGTACTTGATACGTACTAAGTACCTACTATTTCAGCTGATTGTACTTAACGGTCAGTAGCGTCAAACGTGTAAGTAAGGTTATGACAAATTATTTGTTATTTTGCTAAAATATGAATCGTAGTTTTAGTGAATCAAAGTAAAAACATCCTTTATCTAATAGACGTGTCTGTCCGGGACGCTGGTCTGTCCGGGATGCTGTTTTGTCTGTCTGGGACGCTGTTTCAGCAGCCAAACCGTAAGAGATAGAGAAAAAAGTTATTAAAGTTATATGTTTGGAATGGTCATGTCAGGTCAGGAACTGAATTTCAGTCTCTAACACTAATTATTATCTTAATTATCCTAATCCTAACTTTTTAGGTTAGATTCTAGGCAAATTTTATCAAGGCGAATGCGACTGGTAGTTTGCTACCAACAATGACGTCATATACGTACGTGTGGTGAATACGCGTTCTATTTGCAAAACGGTCTTTTTTGTTTTATTAAATGAGACATTTGTCTCACTGGAATGCTAGTATTTATTAATAACTTTAGTAAGTAATCTTGTATTATATACAGGGTGAGTTTTTTTTTCATTAGCACTATAGGGATCTCGGAAACCGTGAAAGATAGAAGGTTGGTTCAATGGAGAAAGAATTGCAGTTTTATGAGCTTATTCGAGATGTGCTTTTGTTTCTTTGAAAAAATCCAAGGCCTACTAGACACAAGCAAAATATTAAAATTACTTAATTTTTTAAAGTCGGTTTAGCGCCGTTATTATTGAAAATAGAAAAAAAAATAATAAGAATAAAAGTTTTAGCTATTTTTACGGTAGTTGGCTTAGACATTTCTAAAACGAGCATATCTCGTTTGCTAAATGAAGAAAGAATTGCAGTTTTATGAGCTTATTCAAATTGTGCTTTTGTTTCTTTTAAAAAATCCAAGGCCTACTAGATATAAGCAAAATATTAAAATTACTTAATCTTTTAAAGCCTGTCTAGCGCCGTTATTATTGAAAATAGAAATAATAATTAGAATAAAAGCTTTAGCTATTTTTAGGGTGTTTATCTTACACTTATTAATTTCCTTCTAGCTTTCATAGTTCTTGTTTTCATCAATTTCTTATTACGAAAATTATTATAAAAGAATTATTTGTCAAAATAGGTATAACAAATCTTATGTCATTTTAAGCGGAAAAGTGAGCTCTTTTTAGAAATGTCTAAGCCAACTATGATTGCTATTTAAAAAAATGTAACTTAATGTTACAACTCAAAAACTATTAAAGCTAGAAGAAAACTAATAAGTGTAAGATAAACAACGTAAAAATAGCTAAAACTTTTATTCTTATTATTTTTTTTCTATTTTCAATAATAACGGCGCTAGACCGACTTTAAAAAATTAAGTAATTTTAATATATTGCTTGTGTCTAGTAGGCCTTGGATTTTTTCAAAGAAACAAAAGCACATCTCAACTAAGCTCATAAAATTGCAATTCTTTCTCCATTTAACCAACCTTCTATCTTTTACGGTTTCCGAGATCGCTATAGTGATAATGAAAAAAAACTCACCCTGTATGCAACCAAATTAATCAAAATGTACTTAGGGATCATATTAACCAACTGATGGTGAATTTTACGCCACGGGAGTTTCCTGAATGGATTATAGCTTTTAACTCTGTAGTGGGAATAACACAAACATTGTAAAATTTGAATATCGATCATAGTAGAACTTCAGATGGTGATATCATGTCTAATTTATCCAAGTCTCTATCTTTTAATGTTTACAAGACCTGAACACACTACAGGTACAGTTTGGCAATTTTCAGAAATAATCCTGCATTAAATAGTTAATAATGACCATTGATACCGAACATAGCAAAAGCATGGTATATTACAAGGTTACTAGATCAAAACTTTAAATTATAGGGGAAGGGGGGAGGGGGCTAAAAGTCCTTATACCGGGTGACTATAAATGATTGTGATTTTTTTTCTTAGGTTGGCACTGTTTATGTCGGCGCCACTGTAAGTCTATGTCAAATTCAATGTTTGCAGGTTAGGTTTTGCGTCATTCTAACCTCGAATTTGACATAGACTTACAGTGCCACCGACATAAACAGTGCCAACCTAAGAAAAAAAATCACGATCATTTATAGTCACTCGGTACATGAATTACGTTAAGACATCAATTGTTTACCAAAAATTAAAAACTATGTTCGGTTTTGAAACCGGTCACCTGGTATACGACATGTATCAATCAAGAAGACTGTACTAAGGAGATGTAATTTGCTATGACGGCTGTATATAAAAGCGGCCCCGATAGCCGTCGCGGCGCTGTCAACAGCGAGTACTATCTTTGGTCATTTTTGTTCGTTTTTGCTGCCGTTCGAGAGTTGAAAGCCAGCTAAATTAACCTATAATCGAGGTTAAAAGTCAGTTTACGGTTGTTAATCAAATGGAGTGTATTTCAAGGTACACTCAGTAAATATTTGACATTGACAGTTCATGAGTTTTGTGAATGGATAATAGTACACGACGACCGCCATATTAGTCAACTTTTAGCGGTCCGCTTCGACACCCCACTTATTTCTCCTTAGTACAGTCTTCTTGGTATCAACGTTCCTTACCAATACTTCAATAGTCAATATAAGTACTATGAAAAACATTGCGTAAAAATCTGATGGGTTGATACATGATTAACATGACGAATGCTAAACTGCATAAAATACAAACACCTCGAGCCAAATAATATTCATAGCATGAAGCTACTACTTTAAAGGCAAAGCCGCAAAAATAAAATTTTTAAAAAGCATCAGTAAAACTAATTTCCAATTTATCTTGGCCAAAATATTTCTTGCAAAAATGGACAAAAGCAAAAATATTTGTAAAAGCATGCTAATAGCTGAAAAAATAGAATAAAAACCAAACACTTACGCTTCAACAAGCGACCCTGGATATGGCTCATATTTCTGGTACAGTGTTGCCAACTTCACAGACAGAATTATAGTTGGAATGAACAGAACTAAACACCACAGCACGCTCAACCAAAATCCGTTCTGCACAAAAACAACATGGTTAGCTACATCTTGACTAATATGCGAATACTAATTTTACCCAAGGTAATAGGATTTTATCACAAGTTGCTATTAAGGTGGAATTCAACACTGCACTCATAGGTCCACATTCTCCAACGCTGTCCTTTGTATTGTTGATCACCCGATTTAGATAGCCACGTACTTGCCTTTCTATCCCTTGGCCAAAGTTGTTTGCAATCTACAAGTATAAATGTATTAAACATTGATTTCCTTTTCTATAAATTATATCTCACCTCTGTCATGGTTTGCGATCCGTTTATTTTGAGGTAAGCTTGTGCTTCCTCCAATTCCGCAATTAAGTCGTTCATGGCATGACCGAAGGATTCTTTTTCAAACTTAAGACTTTCCTTCAGATTTTCTGCCACTTTCTGAAAATATAACATATATGTATGTATACTAAATTTTTATTAGAAAGAGCCACTTACCATTAGTTGTTTAGACATGCCGGTCATGGGTTCAACGAATTGGGACTGGTATGTTTGCAAGTGTAAGGAACACAACATCAAACGTGTGGAGAGCGTTGGAAGACTAGGAATTTTTTCCCTAACGATGTCAACCAACTCATCCAGCTTTTTGGCCAAAAAACCTAAGTCTACAGAAGTAAGATTTCTGGCCAATTCGTCTGTAAACTTATCATAACTGATGTCAGCTATTCCAGATGCAACCAAATCCAACAGGTGCTGTTTGGCTTCCGGACTCAGAATTACAACACTTGTATTAGCATTTATCTGATTTGTTAAATCGTTCAAGGTTTTATTAATTTCGAATTTCTCGAGGTACGTATCGACATCCTCCAGGTCAAACTGATCTTCTAGTTTAAATACTTTGTAAATGCTCAAATTACGATGACAAGAAGTCAAAGCCCAACTAATGTTTACATCAACTCCAACTGCGTGCTTCAGATTCATAACTTGATCTGCTAAGTCAATAACTTGACTGTTATCGGGGTTACGCAAGGGATCACATGCTAATCTCTGAACGAGAGTACCAACAAAGAAGTATATAACAGTAACAAGTGCCAACAAAATGGCAAACAAGAACATAATTGCAACACCACTGGAACAAAATTGAACATAAGTAAATTTCACATTTGATTTAAGGAAACCAAAAGTACTTACATCATCAAAAAACGACTTCCAGCACCTTTATTGCAACAATCATCACTGTAAGCATCTGGTCGTTTTCCACAAACTCCACAGATGAGACCAAGTGTGATACACAGAGTAATCAAGAGCAGCACACTGCTCATACCGAGTCCTAAGTAATAGCGATAAGGTGAATACTGCTTCAAATATCGATTTGCATCCGTCAAAGATTTATCAGTAAAGTTATGAAGAGCTTCTCGAGTTTTTCGCAACACTGTCGTTACATTGGATCCTCCAGCGGTTATTTCCTTGCCTGCTTTCTCAACTGACATCTTCACTTGTGGTATTTGCAAACTAATGGTCTTGTTTATTTCCACTTGAATGTTTTCAAAGGCTTGTTGTCCTTCAGTAACTGTGCCAGTTATATCTGATTCCAGTACTGCACTTAACTGATCGAGTTCATCGGTTATATCGGGTAACTGTAAGTGATTAATCGTTTAAATGCAAAATTGATTGTCACAGAGGATAGTGATATTAATCAAACACAACAGCATATGTTATCTAAAATTGCTACATAAATATACACTTTTCAATTATCATGTACCATGAATTAGAAATTAAAATAATCTAAGTAAATAATTCTAAAAGGTTAAATATGTAGATGCAGTAACTGATAGGTATTAATTAATTCACCTCTACCTCTGATTACATTAACAAACCTATTGATAAACAGAACATTATTTTTTGTCTAAAAAGAAACCACGAAAAAGTGGCACGGAGTGTGAGGCAGTGTAGAGCAAGGAAAAAGGAAATACAAGGAGGTGGTTAAAAGAATAAAATTTGAAGCCCAACACAAAGAACGAGTAGCTAAACAATTCCTAATGGACAAGCTAGAGGTGGAAGAGAAAGTGAAAAACGTGACTACTACTAATATTAAAGTTGAATTAACAGTAAATATCTTAGAGATGGATAACTGGGATAAAAGGCAAGAAATCATAAGTAATAAATATAAACCAAAAGGTTCTGAAATTTACATTGACAACGACATGACTTTAAAAGAAAAGGAAACCCAAGCGGAAATCCCAAAAATAGCAAAGAAAAAGATAAATAAAGGCCATAAAGCAAAGGTTGTATACAGGAAGATCACCATAAAAGAAGATTATATCTGGAATGATCAGGAAAGAGTGGAGAAAAAAACTAAATAGCACCACAAAAGGACGGGTTAAAAAGAAGACAAACAAAGCAAAGGGCATTGTTGACGAGAAGGTTGCGAAGATGACGACCATGGCATAAAAAAAGGTAAAAAGGTAATAACAAAATAAAGACCTGGAATGACACAGGCGTTAATAGGAACGAAGAGACTAGCAAAAATACGAAACTACCAAAAAAACAAGGAAGATGATAAAGAAAAGAAAAAGCAGTCAAATTATGAGGAGACGAAGACAACAAAAGAAAGAGATAAGGAAAAAGATACAGACACAATAAATATAATAATTAATGGAAAAAAAAGTAAAGGAGACGAAAACCGTAACAAACAAAATTAAAAGAATATAGGGACACAGAACGTTAGAAGTATAAAAGGTAAAGAAGAAGAAATAATAGACAAAATGGAGAACTTCAATTTAGATTATTTAGGCATCACAGAAATAAAGAGGAAGAGCAAAGGCCTGATGAGACTAACAAAAGTGTATTGGATGTACTGGTCAGGGGTAGAAGAAGCAGAAAGAGCGAAGGAAGGTATAGGTTTAATAAAAGGACCAGAAAAAATAGAAAATATAATAGGAGAAAGATACATAAATGAGAGGTTACTCATGGCGATTCAATAAGAAACTACAGTGGAGAAAGAATATTAGAGCTATGTATGAAAAATGACCTAATGATATCGAATACTGTATTTATTCATAAAGATATACATAAATTTACAAAGGAAAAACCAGCAGACATTGCAAAATTTAAAATATTAATGAACGAGTTCATTCACACCTCAAAACTTTGGTAAATTAATATTTTTAATTTTGTAGTTTAGCAAAGTACCCAAAAAAACAGCATGAATTGTAGAAAGTCACAAGAAAGACACATAAATGGAAAATCCTAAAATGGAGAAAATTACTTGCCTTCATCACTGTATTTCAGAATCAAAATGGCAAGCATTGTGGTAGTACAATTTTTTGAGATTCAAAGAGGGTACCTTCTTATCGACTATATGTTACAAAGGGCTAAACTATCAACAGGATATATTATGATGCTCTTTTGGATCAACTGAAAACAGCAATTATTGAAAAAAGACCCGAAATGGCTCTACAAAAGGTTCTATTCTGTGGATTAAGCAGAAAAGCAGAGTGAGGAATGAACATTTAAGTAGAACCAAAACTCAAGAGGTTAATAAGGAAAGTAACACATCTGAATATACACGCTAAAAGAGACTAAACAGACACCCAAAAACAGGACAGTGGGCGGCATTATCATCAGAATTTGTACAGGGTGTTCACATTTTGTGAGTTTTTCAGGGTAGTTTCAGAGCTACTAAAATTTGAAAAAAATAACCACGTCTAGACCTTCCTTTTTCCTTTTTTTAGCAAAATTTTAATTACTAGTTTCATTTGTCTGAATATATGTATAAAAATATAATACATTATAAAATACCTCGCTTAATGTCTATACCATCAAAACTAGTTACTAAAAAAGCAAAATCAACACGGTAAATATAACAAGCCAACAGTCCTAGAAAAATGCACTTATGTCAATTGAAGATAATGATTTAATTAGCAAAATACTTTTAAAAATAATAATAATGACAACTAACTAAACTAAATTCTGTTGATATGCAAAAAAAAAGAAAGAAGAGAGTTTAAAATGTTGGTTAAGGGCAGTGTTATAGCTTATATTACTACGTCTGCTCGTCCTATTATGTTATGTGAATCCATTAACTAAGTTTCCCTACTCTTTAATGGCAGCAGAATTTATATTCCTATTTGTTAAACAAACAGAACAATCGTTGGAACTTTGGACTATAAAATATGGGACGAATTAGACTAAATAGACCGCAGAAAAAAACAAGCAAATATTGAAAACCTAAAGGGGTCCATTAAAAGAATTGCAAACAATTTTCCTGTAGAAATTCTTCGTGCTGCAATTGATGATTGTCCAATACCTTTGAAAGCCTGTATTAAAGCTGAAGAAGGCTATTTTGAATAATGTTTTGTTTTTGTGCTATTTCCTAAGTTGTATTAAATTGCTGCTTATATTTATTTTGTTTCATATAATAGAGAGAACTTATGGGACGGATTGGGACCCATGGACCATATTTGAATTTAAAGAAACAAGATACAGTGAAATCTCCCTTACCGGACACCTCTAATAAGCGGACACCTCTCTTACACGGACATTTTGTTGGGAACCAACTTGCTTGCATTAACTTTACTAATAAAATTTTCTCTATTAAACGGACACTCTCTTAAACGGACATGGACACCATTTTTCAACAATTTTTAGACTGCGAATCTCTCTTGTACGGACACTTCAAAATGCAGGCTCAGCTAATGTCGTGAGGCGTCAAAACAATCCATAAATCTAACATTTAATGATCATGTTGTTAAATTATAGAATTCTTTTGCAAATATTAAGTCAACTCAAATCAGTGTTATGACTGCAGAAAATTCGACACTTTCATTGCCCTATGCGAGATATTATTACAAAACAATCCATGTCGCTTGATTTTAGAGGCCTGCAATTCAAAACTACTTTGCCTTTTGCGTGGGCATCCATTATGATAAAAATAAAATTAGGAAAAATTGTTCCTGCTTGCGTTTATAGAAGCAAAAAATAAGAAAACTAGACTCAGGGCCTCCCGATCGCGGAGTCTGCAGGTATCAAGTTACACCACTGTAATCAATTTGAATCAGAGGACGATTTACTCTTATCAGTAGTGGCTGAACTGTATAGAAATATCCCAGAAATCGAAGACGTCGACCCTGACGAATTTATAAACATTGACAAAGAAATTATCGTGGAAGATGATGTAACCGAAATTTCAGGTGAATCAGCTGCCATTGATGTGCAGTTGGCAGAATTAGAAATTTGTGAGAATGTAATCAAGACCTACACGGAAGCATTAACAGTGAAAAATTTTAAATGCTTTGCTAAAGAAAGTACTTAATAACTTTCAAGTATTCAAACTGTCAAAATATTTAGAAATACATGTGGAAAGTATAATAAGCAGTCAAAAAAAACCCTTACGTCAAACGAGTATTTTTGAGTTTGTAACAACTATTACATAACTTTGTTTCAATTATTTTATTATTCTTATCTGTATTGTTAGCGCGTATACCTTTGCATAATACAAGTTTTTTTTACCTAAAAATGGATTTTTCCCTTAAGCGGACGCCTCTAATAACGGGACAAAAACTTTGGCACCGTGCGCGTCCGCTTATGGGAGATTTCACTGTACGTAGATTACATGTAAAAACAGTGCTGTATTGTGATGCCACTTACAATAATCCTGGAACTTAAATAACCACCGAAACGATAGTCCAACAGTATTATCGGCTTAGGCCGTTCACTGTTGCTGTACAATAATAATAACAATAATAATAATAAAAAGATGTAGCAGAAGTCCTTCTGGTTGGTTCGATACAAATATATTTGAAGATTGAGAGTCAAAAATTGCTGTAGCATATCTGAAAAAATTGAATGGTAGAAAGGTCCTCATAGGCAACAACTTGTCATCATATTTATCATTTAATGTCATACAAACGTGCTAAGAACTTAATATTTCAGTTAGTTTCTTGCCAAGTAATTTGATGCATCTTATGTAACTCCTAGATGGCTTTTCCCGCCCTCTCAAAAAATGGAAAATAATCTGAACCGAATGGAACAAACAAATGGTTGTAAAGAGATATCTATTTCAAAAGACTGTTTCTCCTACATTTTCAAAGAATTTACTAACCAAAATTAAAGACAGAAATGATTTTCTTTGACAGATCCATGCTATTGAAAAACAAATACTAAAATGCTATTGAAAAAAAAATACTAAAGTCTCAGAAAACGGAGATGCCAGTATAGAAGCAGTAAACGACTCGGTAACTAATGTGTTGGGGATATGAAGGTATGACATTTACTCAAACCTAAAAATAGTCGAAAAAGTTGTTCATTGAACTGGGCAATAGCTGATCCCAATCAATTTGAACAAAGCAACGAAATTGAATGTAAAGAAACTGAAAGTGAGGGTATAGAAGAGAAAATGCAGTCTGAAGACGAAGAATGTAATAATATTGAAAATGGTAGTATAGACAGCAAAGATGAGGCATATACAACCTAAATAAGAACAGTATGTAAATAAAAGAGGCCAAACAAGGAATAGCTTCCAAACGATTGGATAGTAGCTGCATTCTTAAGGCCTTATGCCACAAAGAATATTCTCAAATTGTTGGACAAATCAAAAATCCCACTGAGAGAAGAGTAATTTATAAGTTTTATACAAACTATGAAAAATGGTATACGAGTTCAAAATTTTCTATAACAGTTTGTAACTCGTTGGGAGTGCATATGCCGATGCAAGTAAAGCGTTATTTACATCTTATTCTGAAATTATAGGATCTCTTCAAACAATATTGGATGATAAAAATGAAAAGCCAATACAAGTGAAATTTTTTATTGAAAAATTAAGTTATCTTGAGACTGCTATTATAACCAGTTTTTAGAATAAAATATCGGAAAGATTCAACGAATTAATAAAAAACTTCAGGCCGTGAATATAGATCTTAACACTGTAATTTTATTATATGATTCTCTATATAACTTTGTGGACACTCTGAGGGCCGATTTTGATACATTCGCCAATGGGATCAACTTATGTAAAAATTAAAGTTAGCAGCTTGACACCAGAAGAAAAAAGAGGAGAAAGGTGCAGTTTGAAGAGACGGAAGGGGAAGTTGGGTTCAACAGAAAAGGTATCTTCCATATTCTTTGTATTCCTTCCACTGATAGACAAACTCAAAACAGAATTTTTAAGAAGGCGAGAGTCATAAGTACAGACCCATGCAGAATTTGGATTCTTAAATAATCTGTCAGTTATGATCACGACGGAAATCAAAGAAAAATGTTTCAGTTTGGTCAAAGTTTATAAAAAAGATCTTGATGGCCAATTAGAAGGCGAACTAATTCAAGTTAAAGATCTGAGACTCGTCAAATGGACTGCTGCACTTCCTAAAACAATTAAAATGCTAGAACATTGACGTTGTTTTTCCTAATCTTGCAGTTTTGTTAAAACTGTTTGCTTGTAAAGTGGTGAGTAACTGTGCAGGCAAAAGATCATTTTCGGCAATCAAGAGGGTAAAAGACTATCATAGGTCCACTTCATCGAACACAAATTAAATGTGTTAGCAATAATGTGTATAGAAAGTGAAATTTTAAATAAAATGAACTTGATATTGTGAATATTTTTGTTAATGCCAAAGCAAGAAAAATAGCCTTTTGCTATTTTTTTTAAAGTTAGGTTTAATAGTCATTGTAATACTATATACTTAATCATTCTTATTTATTATTAAGTTTAGGCAAACTATATATGGATTTTTGTAACACATGTAACATAGAGGCGCAACATTTTAAGGGCTTCTGGCTGCAATTATGGTTGATACGCCACTGAATATGTGTTCCAAATTTTGTTAAAAAAATCGATTCTTCCAAATATTAAACTGTGGGAGGGTTTAGGTGTAACGTTCACTTTAAGTAAATGGATGTATTAATTGTATTTGAATCCTTCTTTCAGTACTGTATGCAGTATTCATATTCGAATCCTGTTTTCCGGTATTCGACCCAAGTATGTTAAATACAAATCTAGCACATTGCTTTAAAATCTCGAAGCAACTAAATAAAGCGATTTTGCCTACGTTTTATGATATATGTATTGTGAAACAAGAACTACTTACAAGTAAAACATTCATTCAAGTGATTTTGTACAGCCAAGAACCCTTGTTACAAAAAATTATCCATTTCAGTCTAGAGTAGTGTATATTTAACCATAAGAAAGTGTTTTTGCATTCTCTGTGCTACTGTTTGCATATTTACAATTTAAATATCATTCATGCATAGCAAATGGGCTGCAAATGTCAATTTGGCGTAACATGCTCACATTCCCTTTCTCAGTGAAACTTCTAATTATTACACCAATCTACTTTCAAGTTGCATGCAGGTGTACATTGTTAATTACGTGATTAATTTTGTAATATTAAATCTTACCTTTGGAAAATACCTATCCAAGTACTGCATGCGAAACATAAAAATGTTTAAATTCACGTTACTTTTATAATTTAATAAAAGTTCAAATAACTAGTAACTTACCTTATTGAAGTCAATTTCGGTTCCCAACTGACCAATGTATTTGTCTGATAACTCGCTGCACTCTGGTAACCTACCGCACTCATTTAGTATCTGTAACAGATCGCCCTTGACTTTTCTTAATCCTGAAAAATGAACAATTAGTAATGGAAAATATTTAATGTTGAATTGATTCAACCATCATTTAGTTGTGATGCATTGGTACGCAAAATATTAGTTGCCTCCTTCATAAAAGTGAGGTTGCTTTTAATGTCATCCAATCCATTGACAATTTGTACAACCTCCGTTAAAGCTGTGGCTTTTGAATACTCTCGCAACTGTTCTAGAACTATATTACTGCATTCTGCAAATAAAATTAATAGATGCAATGACCTTATATTTTTCATTTCGCCTCTCTAATAACTGTATTTAAATTAACTCCATAACGCTTGAACATTTATATAATTTTACAGACCCATTATGTGTTAAACTCAACAGTTTGTGTGGGAAGAAAATCACTTATGAAACATCTAGCATTAGGAGGAATAACGTTACTTACTATCGAGTGTATCAAAGAGTAGATCTTCAAATTCACGGTAGTTTATATTAAGAAGTACGTCAATTTCATTTCCAGTGGAGCTTAAATAAGTGTCTGTGTCCTTAACAGTGGTCTGCCAATTAGTGGGGAGATCATCGGTACCATCCTGCATATGTTGATTGCTTACAAATGCGCAGACAACTCCAAATCTGTAATATTTCCATTATATTAACTTTCATACGGAATCAACCCCTGAAATTTAAACTTACAGCATCAGCGTCCCCACACAAATCAAAAGTGTAGCCAGACATACTTTCCGGCAAAGATCTCCTTTTTTATCGAAAGGTTTTGAGCGTGCTCCACAGTTCCCGCAGCACCGGCAGCAGCAGAAGCACATGCCGCATAGTGGCATCAAAAGGGCAAATACCAAAAGGACTATGATCACTCCCAGAAAAGCTCCATAGTGGGCAAGTATCGACTGCCATTGCTCTTCCAGTGACCCCAATTTTAAATTTCCATTTTCTACTTTTAAAAGACCTGTAATTAAAAAAAATATTGTAGTTAACATGAATATTTACCATCAAACGCTAGTGCTTATATGGTTGCCTAACTATATTACGATTTTTGAACTATTATATATATTTGAAATACTTTGCCTAAATTATAACATTTTAATTTACAATAACAACTATTCAGTGTTGAATATACAAACATATTACTTAGTACCTTTATATGTAATAATAATTCAGCTTCAGTAGACGCTAATGCAAATACCAAAAAAAAAAATAATAGTAAAATAGGGCATAAAGGATATTCTCTGATACAATCTACATAAAAATGCTGATGAGTTTCCCTAATTACTTAAGTTTTATGTTTAAGTTATAGCTAATAAGTATTATAAGTACAGAGCGATCAAAAATAAAATTGATAGCGGGAGCCCATGAAAAATACTGTCTACACTGCACTTTCTAGAAATAAGTACATGTGAACTACAATTAAAATTATTAGTTCATGTGACTCCAATAAGCTACACAAATATGCAAAAGTATGTGATTTAAACGAAATTTATACAGTAAATTGATAGGTAATATTAAAATAACAATGGAATAAGTTAAACAAAATGTTGAAAGTGAATTTTAAACTTCAAAAAAATTAAAATTTTGTCAACAATAAGCATGCTACAGATTAGGCAAATTTTATTGTTTTCAATGGCTCCCGAGTACAAGTTTATTTTTGATCTCCGTGTATGTAAAACCACACTACCAAATTTAAGTTATACCAATGAACTATGATGCACAGAAACAAAATAAAATTTTTATTTATATTGGAAACTACCAAAACTGACTTTATAATATACTTTAAACTATAATTTATTTATAACATCAGAAAACTATTTTATTTAATGCACGAAATTTAAATTTGACCATCACAACCAAATGTACATATTTCGAAACAAAACAAATATCAAGAGTAATTTATACACAGCCTTTGTTACAACCAAAACATTCTTAACCACACCTTCCAGCCAATCTCTGTTTATTAAATTTAATGTTGCTCATGCATGTGCGTGCATTGTGGTGTCTCAAGCCGATGCTGTAAGGCCAGGTTTCCAACATCATGAATATTAACCATCCTCTAAACAGCTGTAAAACGAACTCCCATGTAACTTTCTCACCCAAATCGACTCATCAAACGAGATTTATGTTCTCATCGGTAGGTATAATAGGTAGTTGGCATTTATGTTGCTGTAATTTTTCCCAGCTAATACTAAACATCAAAGCACTGCCACAACTTGGTATTTTATTGTTTGACGTCTATCCCAAAAAACCATAAAGAATTTATAACACTAGTTTTAGAAAAAAACAATAGAAGTGGTTTTAACAGTCTACGGAAAGAGGTTACGCCACATCTAAATCCAACACCACCATGGTGAATATTTGAAAATTTTCAACAAAGTATACATTTTGTAGATAATATCAACCACCCAATTTGGAAGTTCACTAAAATTCTCTCCGAAATAATTGAAGAAAACTTCTGTCATTTTATAATTTTTCTAAATGATTCCTTTTGAGTCCAAATCTGCATCGTCTTCAACTTTACAAAACTATAAATGTTAGAATGTGCATAATCGTTGATTTATTAATGAAAATCATAGCGCGATAATAAAAAATTATTTTTAAGATATTGTTTAAGTTTTAAAAAAACAATCTGTGTAAGTAGTACATATATTACAGTCACTTTTTATTTTCTCATACCCTTTCTTTTAACCAACTGTTAATCATATTTAATTCTGGCGCTAATAACATATGTATAATAGGTATGTAAACGTTATGAGCGACTAATTATAATAAAAAATAATGTATATAACATGCTGTAGTTGAGCACGGCTAATTAATTTTAACAACTGTGGTAATAGTAAACATCATATTAAAGCACAAACAATTTCTTTTGAAGCAAATTTAAACAAATCCACCAGAATATTACGTTACTAAGTTACTTGATTTTATAGTTTTCAATTTTTAATTCCCAAATTTTGGAAATGCAATATCAATATGGTGCTAATATTAATTTTTTTGTTATTTATTCTGAATGCTTTAATGAAAGTGAATGTGGTAAGCATAATTAACATGACAAATCAATTTTGTTTTTATTTGAATTTTTGTTGGAAAAATCAGTAAATTAATTTTGAAAATATGAGTCAACAAAGAAAAATAAGCAAATATCACTTAAAATTACTTAATTTAATTAAAGATCTTCTCAAAAAACAATCAAAATGTTTAGAAAACAAGTTCAGTAAGTAGCCTTTCTTAAAAACGGTGAAACCTCTGGAGGGAACTGTATATTCCAGTCTTAAAACGAAAATACTAATACAAAATCAGAGGGCAAAGAGAAAACTTATAGATCGTTTAATACTTACTAAGACGACTTATTTTAATAAAACATTTTTTGCATTGTTATTTTTAAGTTACGCTTTATACAGTTGATTTTTTTAATCTAATAGTTGGTTATGACATCAATTTTTTCTATTTAAAGATGATGTGAAGTTTCTTAGTGTAATATTTACAAATAGAGAAGTTTTAAGGTTTTATTAATGTAGTACATTAACAGCTAAACAACTTATAAAATTATTAATTATAACAATGAAGCTAGATATGGTTATTCGTTACACTGTATTGCACGTTCTGCACGAGCTGCAAGACGGAATTTTTAATTATCCCACGCTATCTTACCCGATATTGTTGATAAAAACAAAAGAAGATCTTAATTCTGTTTTAATTAATTATTTCAATTGGTAGATTGTTCTAATTTGTTTGATGTTGAGATGAGTAGAATTGATTTGGAATTGCCATTGTTTTTTGCACTTCAAATATTTTGCATACGTTACTACACTTTTAAATATAAAAAAAACCTTTTAACTTCTTTTTTGTATTTTGGCATGTCATGGCACGTTATGACTTCCATTAGAAAAATTTAAATGTTCGTCATTATGCCAGAAAGAAAAGCAAAAATTCTGATCATTTTTAAAATAAAATTGTTACCTTTTATGTTCTACATAAAAGGTTCCCTTAAGCTACCTATTAGGATTATTTTTACCTCTACATATCAGCCTACTACAATCGATTAAAGATGTGAATTTACAGAAACATACCTTAGAGATCAAAGTAGGCATCCTCAAAAACTTGCAGATACGAATTTTTTTTGCAAAAAAGTGATGACTTAGAATCAACAATAATTCAAATATGGCCACAACATAAAATGACAAAACCAAAATTTAATAGTTAATTTTTTAGAATGAAAACCACCACTTTCATTAATTTTTGTTTTACAGTTTTATAGGTTATTAGATCATTTTAGTTTTTACTAAGGCGATTCGTTTCAAAAATCACTAGCATTTACGTTCAAATATGTATTAGCAAAATAATTAAGTTTCGCATAAAAATAAAACGTAAAGTTTGATTTCAGAGTCTTGTTCATGGTATTATGGCCGAATTTAGTAGCTTAGGCTTCACTGTTAGTTAAAAAAATGTTATTTGACCTTTGGGCAATCTTTTGTAATAAATGCTTATAATTTTAGTTTTTTAATTTTTTCGCATTTGAAAAAAAAATAATGATGTTCGAGAATATTTTGAAATCTAATTTTTACCTTTTCTTTACATAACAATCTTGCTTGTTTAAATAAAATGTAGTTGCCAACGATTTCAATTGTTGAACAATTTTTGAACGAGAAATCAATTTAGTAAAAACTCAAAATCACTCAAGAACCTAACAAGCTTTTTGAAAAACAAAATATTAAGGAAAATTTTGTTTTTAGTCCACAAAATTGTTGAATATTGGTTTTACATCATTTGACATTTTGGCCATACTGCAATTATTATTGTTTCCAAAAATGTTTCCTTTCATCTTCTTGTAACACAAATTCGAATCTAGAGATTTTTGAGAATGCTAAAAAAGATTTTGTCATCAAAAGGAAAATTCTCATCTTTAATCAATCATAGTATGCCCCCCCCCCCCCCCCCCCCCCCCGTATGCAAAAATTGAAATAATTCAAACAGATAGCTGAAGTCTCCTACGAGGTATGGACAAACCACCAACTCCAACTCCAAATCATTATGCTGAAGAATACAGAAAATATTTAGGGGTATTCATTTCAAATGAAACACACTGTATATAAGTTGCTGAACCAGAACTAGATTAAAGTTTAAAATTACCCGAAAATGTTACTCTCATAAAAAAATCATATTTTGGAAAATAGAAATAAATATGTTAATGAAATAGATATGCATTTTAAGTATGTATTTATAAGTTTAATGTAAGAATAACATTTGTTTAAAAAGTTGTAAAATTTAAATTATTAGTTATCATTTTCCTCATCTTTTTCACTACCGGGTACTTATAGGCACCTTGTCTGTTGCGACTTCACCATAGTAATTTAGAACCATCTCTTGCTTGGCCTACCGATGTCTTTTTTCTTTTCGTTATCTATTTATTGTATCCATCCTGTTTGGTATACTATATTGTTTAATCAATTACGTTATATAATAATCACTGACCGGTAAATCCCTTGCTTCACAACAATACTAAAATTTAAAATTGTTTGCTCTGAAGTTTATACCGATTTAGTATACGGTTGTCGCCAAAAAACAAATCGGGTACCTATACCTATTTTTTCCCAATGTAAACTTAACTTTTAGAATAATACCTTTGTAACCTGTGCATTTAAATTAAGCCACATTTATTGCTGCCCTCAAAACGTCATTTAATCATTTCAAAGAAAGAAGAATTGTCGATAAGATAATGACAGGACTACCAATAAAAGTGCTGCCATTCAGTTTAATAAGGTAAGTAAAAATACAATTTATATTCCTGTATGTTTTATGTAGGTATCAGAAATTTACTAAGTTCTATGGCAGATAGATTGCAAGCTGTAATTGTAAACCCTGGCGACATTACAAAATAATAGTTTAATTTTTGTTGTTATAAATTCCCTGTTTGTAAATTGAATTCATTGTATTCTAACCCTACCGTTTTTGATTTATAATTTGCATAACAATAGTGACAAAATTACAGGTAACTGTAATTTGAGAGCACGGGAGCGTTTCAAACAACACCAAAATGTAAAGATATTGTCACTAGATCAATTTAGGTATACCCGATTTTATTGGCGACAACTGTACATTATAACAGCTAATGAAAAGTAAAATCAATGTGCTACACAATTAATAAACTGTTATTTATTTATTTATTTATTTTATAGGTTTAAGAGGTTAAGTGAAAGAGCAGAGATTTACATCTTCGGAAGTAAATCTTCTGAACTTCGCGTTATTGGCATAGTTATTATTATTTTTTTTAGATTATATTTTAATTTTTATATATTTTCATAATACGGAAAAATATTGTCATACTCAAAATTTTATTTATGACAGTGTAAATATAAATATTTTTTTGTGTGTATTTTTTTCATTATTTGATTATTTGATTTTCTTTTTTTGTGCCAATAAAAGACATTATTATTATTATTATTTGTCCAACAGAATATCCAATTACAAGACAATATAATAAGCTAAATAAAGTTTATCGTAGTTATCCGACATACTACTATAAAGATATATGCTAGAAATACTCAAACATATCAGTTATTAAGAACTATTTGTTATAGATACATACATCAATTAAAAATTTTGTCTAACTCTTAACTGAAGAGCCACACAATCTTTATATGACTGTGTGGGTGCAAATATTTTAACGTCATTTGCATATAACAGTATATTTGCTTCAATATTATTGGCAATATCATTGATCAACAGTACAAATATCAAGGGTCCTAAGTTAAAGCCCTGAGGGACTCCTGAAGGTGCAATGTATTGATGTGAAAAATGTCCATAGTGCAGTCTAGATCGCAAGTAAGATCTGATCAAGCTCAAATAACTCATACTAAAGCCATAATTAAGTAATGTTTTAAGATTTTGCTATGATCAATTTGATCCAAAACGTTAGAGAAGTCTGTATAGACAACATCAATTTGATCTTGGTTATCTAAGGCTTCCGCAACGAATTGAGAAAAACATGTCACATTTGTAATAGTAGAGCGTTTATCGACAAATCCATGCTGGTATGGCAAAATTATATTCTTAACTTTAGCATATACCGGGTGTCTTAACAAGAATTACATCTAGTTTGCTTTGAATTTCCCATAATGCAATCTAAAATTTTATTTGAAATTGGCAAAACTGTAAGTCTATGTCAAATTCGAAATTAGCAGGATATGTTTTGCGTCAGTTTGTGTCAAAAATGACGCAAAACCTAACCTGCTAACCACGAATTTGACATAGACTTACAGTCTTGCCAATTTCAAATAAAATTTTAGATTGCAGTATGGGAAGTTCATAGCATACTAGATGTAATTCTTTTTAAGACACCCAGTATATCTTTAAACAAAATTATTTCGAAGACTTTGGCAAAGTTGGAAAGATGTTATAGACCTGTAATTAACGAAAAAAAAAACTTATTGGTCTATCTCAGAAAAAGCAGAAAATCCATTAGTTTTCAAACCGTCGATAGTCCTAGCCTTTAAAGTATTTTAGAAATTATTTCTATTGTTTAATGGTGTGTTCAACTGTTAAAGAAAATCTACAAAATGTATCTTGATTTTTATGGTATTTTAAATTAGGCTTTGAACATATACAGGACAGTCGTGAAAGCTGAGGACATATTTTACCAACATTAACTATGCAAAAAATAATGAAGATTGTCTGTATAGTTAATGTAAATTTAGTTGCAGAGGCCAGTAGGGCCAAGGCAAATAAACCACATGAGAAATAAAAAGGAACTTCAGTGCAGAGCGGTACATTATGTTTTTTTTTAAATCGACAAATCGCGAAATTACATTTTAACCAACTTTTGTACGGTATGTTGACGTCGATTGACGTTTACCTATTGTCCCGCGGCCTACAAAAAGTCGTAAAACCAAGAATAACTTCATTGCCGATTTTTCGTATTTTAATGACGATTTCGAGGTTTTTCACTGCCGATTTAAAAAAATGTTTTATTAAGTCGTCTTAATAAGCATAAAACGAGTTTTCTCTTTGCACTTTGATTTTGTATTAGTATTTTCGTTTTGATACTGGAATATACAGTTCCCTCCAGAGTTTTCACAATTTTTATGAAAGGCTACTTAATAAACTTGTTTTTTCTAAACGTTTTGATTGTTTTTTGAAAAAATATTTAATTAAATCAAGTAATTTTATGTCATGTTTTTTTCTTTTTTGATGCTATTTTCAAATTTATTTACTGGATTTGTCATGTTAATTATGACTACCACAAATTTTATTGAAGCATTCAACATAACAAAAAATAATAATATTGAGAAATTCTTATTGACATGAAATGTAAGGGCAGGCCACATTGAATATTTCTTCATTGTTCACAGCATGCTATTAATGTTTAAGTTCCTTAAGTCTGTTGATGAATTCGATCACCTGTGTGATGATTTAGTTATCAGCACTGGATTGCAAAACGAGCATATTCTTATTGGATTTCCTAAATTTGGGAATTGAAAAATGAAAACTAGAAAATCAAAAGCAGAAAATCCGTTATTTTTTCAAAACGTCTATCGCCTTGAAAGTATAGTGCAAATTATTTCTATCGTTTAATGGTGTGTTCAACTGTTGAAAAAAATGTTCCAAATGTATCTTGATTTTTATGATATTTTAAATTAGGCTTTGAACATATACAGGGTGGTCGTGAAAGCTGGTGACGTATTTTACCAACATTAACTATACAAAAAATAAAGATTTTTCAAATAAAAATTTTCCGCAAAGAGCCAAATTAAAAAATTACGGTCATGTAAAGTTGAATTAAAAAATAGTTATTTGTATACCAAGGCACTGAAGTGTAACTCTATCACTTCAGTGATGAGGGGCACATTGTTTTTTGTATCGCGAAAACGCCTATTAATTTTTTTTTATTATGAAGGAAATATTAATTTCCCATAAGACAGTTCTCTTGCAATTTTTAGCTCAAATTGGGCATTTTTGAGATACCTACACACAAAAAATGTCTTCCAGTATGGTATTCCTAATAGTTGTATCATGCAGCATATTAGTTAGAAAAGCTGCAAGACAACTATGTCGAGCTAATTCATATTTTTAAATTCAATTTCTTACTCCCCCCCCCCCCCCTCCAACTACGCCTCTGATCAAATAAAAGGTTTCATATTACTATAAAAATATTACATACTTTAGTAGACCCGCGAGCACCTTGTATACCATAGAAGCTCACAAAATATGACAAGTTTTCAAAAGGTAGTAAAAAATCAATTGCAGTGTACATTTATGCAATTCTATGTAAAATATCCACACTGGAATAGTTTCTATGAAAATGTGAAAATTAAAATTGACATCAAATCGTGCAAAAACTGTAATAGAATTAATTTCTTTCCGGCATCTTACAAAGCACAGAAATTAGAGCGGCAGGCTGTCTACTAATCTAGTAATCAAAAATAATTTGACACAAAATTTCTCATATACGTAACACAGTTCATTCACATGGACGCGTAGGCACATTATATTTTTAATGGCGAAATGTACTAATGAGAATATTAAATTTTCGTGTAATAACCGAGTCGAATTATTAGGCAGGATAAAACGCCCTGCCATAGATATTCTTCATAAGTTAGGCAACTCTGACACCATCATTATTTACAATAATACCCCAATTATTAGCTTCATTTTATAATAGGCAGCGACGACGTCCCAAATACCGCACACATGTCGTTTAACCTTAGAGGCTCATAGGAAGTTGCAGAAAGCCTAATTATGTAACAGCAATGTCGCAAACTCTTGCCATTCTGTACCCATCACGGTCAACGAGCAGAATTACATTTGAAACCGAGTACAACAGCAGGCGTTAATTGAAATTGAGAAGGTCGCAGCGAACATTACGCGATGTTCGAACAATCATCTGGAGCTGGACTATTTGTATTTCAGAAGTGACCAAAAGGGAAGCTTGAAAGAAGTGCTTGTTTACATTGTTTTCCAGAAGGATAAACAAACGTCCTTTGATCGGTTCTAACTGCCAGCAGAAATGCGAGCTGCAATTGTTTTACGAGTTGGCCAAGTTTGAGTCATTCATTATTATTATTTGCGGTTTTCAAGTTTCTCGTCGTACTAAATCTTCGCTTAACGAATCTTATAGCACTTCCGCGTTGGAAATAAACACAAACTGGAGCAGGTGTTTTTTATCTTTCAAATCTTGCCGACCCTGAGACATTCTTCGGCATCAAAGGATATTCTTGACATTTTACATAAAACTGTATCACTTTTTCTGTCGAAAGAGGAAAACAATCAAAATATAAATTAATATAGTAGAATGTGTAACACACGACCTTCAACTTTTAAAGCGTAACGTGCAAAGCCGCACACTTCCTGAAAATGTTAATAAATGAGTCACCTACTGCGAGATTAAGTTCAAAATTTAAAGTCCCACACCGGGTCGATAAAAAGGCGTTTTAATTAAATCCAAAAGTTTGCGTAGCGTTTTTTTATAATTTTTCCGTTTCCTGAATTACAGGAAATGACATCAAGGTGACCATATAATTGTATAGAATGCTGAGGCTTGACTTTCATCCTATTTTCGCATTGTGCGTAGCAGCCGCACTTTATATAAAAGCTATCAGCAACGCTAATAAACTGCAATTCAAAATTAATCAAAATCGTATACATAATAATGATCACTGTAGGGCACCTATTTGTTATATATAATATTGATGAAACAAATCAAAATCAAATAAAGCCCTATTTTTTGATAGTAAGTATAAAAAGGTACAATACCCAAATTACAATAGTCTATACTCTATAGCAAAGCTCCCAAACTTATATGGCTTACCGCCCGTTTTCCGATAAAAAATTACCCCAAGTTCTACGGTGTGTTCAAAAAGAAATTACATAAGGGTTGGGCATGGAATATAAAAGTAATGTCAACAGCAAGCTTTAGAATTCATTAACTGCCATCACTGTTGTTAGAAAATCTAAAGATTGCTGTCTTTAACGCTTGCTGTTTACATTACTTTTAGTTTCTATGGCCAACTCTTATGTAATTTCTTTTTGAACACATGGTATAAGTGACCCAGTAAAAAGATGCAGTGACAATTTTGTGTTATTCTATGTAATGTAATAATTATCAAGGACGATCGCACCTTCTTACTCATTTCCAAAGCAAATAAAAACAGTCACAACCAATTGTTCAATTTTTATTGTTTGCACTCGTGTACAATTTAAATAAAATCTTGTTTTTCTTCAAACGGCAGTAAAATATGGCATTATACTGCTGGATTGATGATGCTAAACTGTCACTTTATTGCCAAGCGGCAGATAATATTATCTGCCGCTGACGAGCGGCAGATAAAGTCGTCAGCGGCAGATAATAACTTGTTATTATCTGCCGATGACGATATCAAGTAATTTTCTTCGAATTTTGTTCACAAAGTTGTAAATAATTTGTTATAAAAACGTTTGAAGAAAAAATACTATATGTTATTCGGAGCAAAAGTATCTTTATGTTGCTCGGCTGTACTTATCTGTCTCGCAAGCTCGGCAGATAACCCGTCCAGCCTCGCCACATAAAATATAACTTTTGCTCCTAATAACATAATATACTATTGTGATATATCGGTAGGCGTCTAAGGTAACTGGAACTTCGCATGCCTAGACGTTGCCCGTTACAAACAAACAAACAGCAAACAATATTAATATTTTCGGGTAATTTCAAACCGTAAATGCAGTTTTGGGTCAGAAACTCTATATACAGCCTGTTTCACTTGAAACGAATATGTACATCTAAATATCTTCTGCATTCTTAATCATAATGATTTAAAATTTTGTTTGTTTACTCATACCTCTAATGAGACTTAATCGCATTTCCTAAATATTTTATACAAGCTTCTTTAATTTTAGCTTTAAACCGATAAAATTATAAATACAATGTGAAATAAATGGCAATGTATGGAAGATCAAATAGTTGCGCTTTCGCTTTTTCATATGTCAGCTGGATGTACTTTTCACCACTAGTTGTGAAATATTTTCATTTCATAACTAGTTACGAAAAGTGTGATGTTTCCAAACTTCAGTCAGTTTTGAAAAGTGACACTTAATTTGTCAAAATTAGAAAAAAATAATACCCTGACCATCCTGTATATAGAGTTACACATTTTTAGGTATCAATACCTTGAAATTTCAAATAAAAATGTACTGACCAGGTATATGGTCTATAAAATATTTATTACAGTTTTCTTACTCAAAATTTGGATTATTTTTTCATTGCTCATTGTTGTTCAACTTAAATTTGCAAGTTTGATAACTTTTAACTTGTCGATTTCCATAGAGGAAAAAAAATACTGTTTTGTAATTTTTTAAAATTCAAGTTTTCCAGAAGGCCTCTTAATTAAATAAATGGTACAGCATTTCAAGATGTAATATTTTAAGAGCATATTTCGAAACCGATTAGCACATAAATTTATTTATATGTTATTTATGTATTTAAATGCCTCTAGCCTAAGTTTACTAACCAATTAATTTAAGAAGATTTTTAGCTATTTAGTCATTATGACTCATTTATCATAGCTAATCACAATTTTAATTGTAAAAACTAATTGGTGAAATCTACGTCAGCACTCAATATTCCATTACTTATTGAATGAAATACGCACTTAACATAGTTTCTATCTAACTTTAACACCGCTAACGCTTAAATAACTAAACAGTATGGTTAATGGTTAAATTCCAGATGTACTCTAAAACTATTCCGGGTAGCTACGCATTTTCTTTGGTATATACAGGATGTTATGGAAAGGACTGCAAATATTTTAAGTGATTGAGCTCACCAAAATGAACAACTTTTCTATGTATTTATGTATTTCATTTAATCGTATACTATTTCAATCATTTATCTCCCCTAAATTTGACGAACCGCTTGGTAAACAAATCTAAGTTAAAAGTAAACGACACGAGTATATTAAAACTGCAAAGTTATTGTACAAAAAAACATGCGGCCAATAACTTACCTACCTCAATTGATAAAGTACGTTAGTGAACAAGTGTGAACTAAAGGTTTTATCAGTACCTATGCAGTTTTTGTTGGTTTGCATATCAAAGAAATGTATTTGTGTTTTGTGCCATTACATTAAAATATTATTCCATTTTTAGAGTAAAACTGTTTTGAATTTTAACTCAGTTTTGAGGGCGTTTTCGAAAAAATTATAAATGGCGAAGTTGTTCAGTTTTGCGAGTTCTATTACGGGTTAAAATATTTGCACTCATTTCCATAACATCCTGCATATCGTACACATTTAAACAGATATGTAAGATTTTTAATCAGCGGCGGCTGGTAGAGAATTTGGATGGCAGAGCCAACCGAACGTAAAATCTATTTTCACCCCCTCATAGTCACAGGTTTCGACATCCCGAGATTTAAACATTGCACATATGGACTGGCAAACTTTATCAAAAGTGAAAAAAATTACCAAACTTTACAGGCTAATAAAAAAATGATGAACTGTATCTCTTTAATTTTTCGTTTAAATGCACAATTCGGCAAAAAAATGCATCACCACTGTTTGAGATACAAAGATGCATGCGTGATTGACGTGGGACAATTTACCAATACACTATGAGTATAATAAAATAGACCATAGCATAGTTATTTAAGTACCCAAGTCTTAAGATGATATTGGCAGTTTCCGAATATGTTCCCTGAGCGCGGAGTTTCTCATCAGCCGCCATACGTGCGAAAATTGTAATCAGAAACTCGACACGCACGCTACCGCAGCCAGAGTCAGACTGAGACTGCTTAAGCCTAAACTGAGGTGGCTCCCATTCAATATCCTTAAATATCGCATCTTTGGCCTCCTTCTTCGCCGCTCACCCTCCGCTGCAGTCTATAAAATATCGAAACGCTGAAGCGCTTCGATGTGGCTCCAATGCGTCCGCGAAAGCAAGCAAGTGCCATCGTACAGTTTATATTCCAGAAATAAAAATTGCTTCTTAGCTCCTTATAGCGAGCCGGCACTGGTCTTAACAGACCTCAAATTGTGTATGTACTCGTATCTAACCACTAACATCAACAATTTCAATTTTCATAGATGCAGTTTTCAGTACAGGAAACTGTAATATCTGCAATTGAAACTAAGGAAGAATTTTCAGTTATTCCTTAACGACAAAATTAAATTTCTCATTAAATATGCAAATACAGGTTTAATCGTGTAATTTTAGAAGTAAAAGTTTCAATTTATAATGGTTTATATTACGCTTCTATATTTATATTTGTTTTGGCTGTTGTAACTAAGTACAGTAGAATATTTTAATTAACAAAGAAGCATTAACCAATAGTCACTAGAAATGTGGGCTTCCAGCGTTGACTTTAGGTGGAAATTTATTAAGGGAATGCTTTCCTCTTAGATTAGCAAATTATCTACCTGGCAAGCACAAAGCATTCTGTCATCTTAAATATTCATGAATTATATTTCCTTCTCATCCGCTTCCTATCAATCTGAAATACGACTGGCATCGATGGGAATACAAATAGAGGGTGCAAGATTTATTAAATCTTCTGGGAGTATGGGATCAAAGATACCTTCTCACAACCAGAGATGTACAATTTAAGCGAGATTATTACTACACAAGGTAAATGACACAATATAAGTGACCCTAAAAAAAGGATGCGACTTGTTCAAATTCCCCTCCAGTCAATTGAAGTTGTTTTCAGCCTAATGAGTTATCCACAGTTCACGAACTGAGTTCGCTAAAATAAACATTTGCTACATCAATCACTCCGTAGCGATTTCAAATATTCAATAGGCAAGGGCTATAAATAAGAAAATGGGTCAACCTCCGTCTATTGTTTTGTAGAATTCTAATTTAAGTGATAAATCCATCAAACAGTAGAAATGCAGGCGTGTATTTCGAGCCTCAATAATTCACGGCCTTTTGAACAGCGAGCTAAAATAACTCCTAAACAGCCACAAATTGAACTTGCATTTTTCAAATAAGATTGCGTTTTATCCGTTTTCTCACGTCTACGCATCTCATTTTCAGTTTCAGTACTTCGCTACAGCGATTTAACAAGGCAATGATGAAGAAACACAGAAATATAATTATAAGCTCGCATTTGTTGTAGTATGTATCTTTGTACCCTTTTATTTGCAATTGTAAATATTCATTCTCAACAGCGTAAATAGGTATATTACGTTCTAAATATTCCCAAGAATCGAGCCGACCCCAAAGTTATTTCAAGGGCAAAGGGTTGCTTATAAAAGTGTGTGGATATGAACTTTTATACCACGGGGGGTGGCATTCCAATGCGATTGCTCTGATATGATTTTTGAACTATTACTCGTTGTAATGTGGATTACTAGGAAGGATGAAAGAATTAGGTCTGTAATAGAAATTATTGCTTAAGTAGTTTTGTAATATAGGTTGTGTGTGGTTCCATTATTCAGCTGAATTGGACACAGTTTCATAACTGATATTGCTGTATTAATTTGTAGAGAGCCCAGTTGTCGGGTCGTTGCTCATCGCTATTGTTTTAGGTTGGTCCCCTATTTGGTGCCGTGGTATAGTAAACTATGTATCTAGGAATAGTGGACATCCAGCGAGATAATCACTAACCCTTGACCTGCTAAGCAATTGTCAGTGATCCAAGAATCGCACCTGAATAGTCTGGGATGCGCAGTTCCCACAAATGCCTTATTACAATGTAAAATCACCTCTAGCGCGTCTATTCATATTTTGCGTTCGGTTTACCTTTATTGACTTTGGCGAGATACGCTGTTTTCATCAGGCGTGATTTTGGTATCTGCAGTTTTGCGTGTGGCATAGCATTCTTTCCATTTTGCGCTGTGTACCAGTAAAGACCGTTGCATTTCGTGGCTTTTCAAGCTTTGGGTTATTTTGGACCTTATGGCCTCATGCTGAAGTTTTTGAATTTAGCATTATTTGCGGCGTTTTTGAAAACTGGTCTTTTGCGTCTTATCAGCGGATCAAGCACCGAAATTTGCTGGAAATGCAGAGCTGTTTTTGGCCCATAATTGGAGTGAGCTTTTGCACTGTTTATGTGATGGCTTATTCGAGTCCGTTCTAATTTGCGCTATGGTTTGCAGCCGTTAGTAGCAAGTCCAGAAACTACTTTACGTCAGAGTTTGCATTGAAAAACCCGCTGAAAGTTTGAGAGCGGCCACTCGTGTCCCGCACGCGCTGGCTATGTCAACGCAACCTTGACCCCGGTAGCTGAAATCTGCAGCTGGTCACTCCTAGAGCTAAAGCAGTCCTAACAGGAATAAAAATTTCTTTATGGGAGCAGCCAAAGAAAGTTTTCTCATCTAACCTATTTGTGGTTTTAACTTGTGTTCGTGGATTAGATGTAAGTCTGCTTGTAATTTTACACTTAATTATCTATTGATTGTACGAATTAGGTTAGTACTGTGATTTTAGCGTTGCTGTTTATTAGATGCACCTTGAGTATTGTATAACATTACACGTACGAACTCCTATAGTGTCTATGATTTTACGTAGTGTGTAAACGGAAATGTCGTGCATAAAGAACTATATCTGTGGTTACGTAACATAGCAACGTTGTTTTTTATTTGACGCAACGAGAGAGTCGTGTTATACGTTTGGCAGTACTGAAGTATATTGTTGGTGGCACACTGGCAGTCTATGTCAAATTTGAGGTTAGCAGGTTAAATTTTGTTTGTCATTTGACACAGACTCACGTAAAACCTAACATGCTAACCTCAAATTTGGCATAGCCTGACAGTGCCACCAACAATACCCTTCGGTACTGCCAAACGTCTAACACGAATCCGCTCGTATCCCTCTTTCCCCTAAGCTTTTCTCTCGTTGCGCGGACAATAAAACAAATAACATTGCTACAAGGGATGCTCTGTTAATAGTTAGTAGCAGGCCATGGAAGCTCAATTAGCTAGAAACAATTGCATGAGTTGACATTCGTTACCCACAATTGTCAAACGTTCCGATTTCCTGGTGAAACGTAGTTAATTTTGTAAGTTAAGTAGTTGTGCATTTTTAACTAAGTTTGCGTAACATCTTACTTCATCATGACAACGCATCCTCCCACACTACTGCCAGAACATTGGATTTTTTGAAAGATTCGGGAGTTCAATTGGTAACTCACCCTCCGTATATCCCAGATCTGGCGCCGTGCGACTTTTTTGTTTCCAACTGTTAAAAAAATTATGCGAGGTAAAAGATTTTCCAGAAAAAAAATCATATTCCAAAATATTTTGACAAAATTAATATGATTGCATGGAAAGAGATTTTTAAAGTGTTTCAGATTATTTTCTACCTTCTGAGTTCTGAGGTTTATTCTAGAACATGATATATATTTTTTTAATTCTTTAAAGCTGTACATTTTACAGGCATTTCAATTATTGAATAAAAGCAAATATTTTTATTAATGTTGCAAAACTTGAAATTCTTTTATTCCTTCGCTTTCTAACATGCGTAAAGATTACATCCTATTTTGGTAAAATATTACTTTCTAACGTGCGTGGACATTTACGAAATTTATGGGCCCAAAGGTGAATTCCGCGAAAGACAAATCTTCAATTTAACACAACATGCGTGGGCGACAAAGAAGTCCCTGGGGCGCACACATGCAAGACGGACAAGGTTGAGAATCACGCCTATAGCGTTTTGCAATGCAAATTTACACACATCATTGTCGATTTGTTATGCATTATTTCACCTTTCGTGAAGTAACATACAATTTCTCTTGTTAGTTAATAATTTTTTCTTGGTTTCTGATTACGCACTATGAAGGGAAAACTCTGGATAACAGTGGTATTCAAACAGTGTACCAGTCACTTTTCAAATTCTTATCAAACGTTATATAACAGTACGTTTCAAGACTTTTACAATCCGATTTATTTCTATTAGCTGATGTTACACAATATTTCTCTACGAATTAACAAATTATAAATAAATCATAGCCTACTCTAATGATATTTATTTACAACTGTATCACAATTCAAACTTCCTGCAACATCCGGTTACTAAGACGATATTTTACAACGCTTAACCGATAGATGGGTCACTGGAATAGTTACGTACTGCACTGCGCCTGTTTACCATATAGATATGTTCCGTCTCGAGGACCTTCTAATTTGTTAAAAAACGTAGCTTTAGGCAAAAATGTTTCGATAACACTAATCGCCGCAAAAATTGAATTTTAATGGCACAATTTCCCCACGCCTTGGAGGTCAAAGTCTTTAAAGCCTTATACATCCGTAGGTTAACTAATTCGATAGAATACTACAAAGGCGCGCGGTATAGTAATAATTATCGCCACGAAAAGGTCTGCAGCATGGTTAAGGTGAAAACCGAAACCATTCAGAACGCAGCGTTACACAAACAGAATATGCCGCCAGATATGGAGAGAGAACACCATGGGTGGAAAAGGTCAATCGCAAAGTCTAAACTGTACAAATGTCGGCCCATTAAGCATTTGCTAATGAACTCTGCTATCTAATTAAAAATAAACCAACCGCGATGCTTACAACTCGCGTAAGGCTAAATATAACTGGAACGATGCGTCGGAGGAGGACGAGATACCAGCACTCGTTCTGATTATCACGACCTCTCCGGAAATTAAAGGATTTTTCTGGAGCTAATTCCATTTGCTGCTGCATTCGTGACTGATCGAAAATCATTAGCACTCACGCCTAGGTAACCTGATGAAGCCCTGAAAGCCACCTTGGATGGAACTGAAATAATAGGACCGAAGAGTGAAATTCAGGATGATAATTACCCGAAAAGTTCATTGTTACGAATTGAGAAATTACTCCGAAGGCTATTAATTTAAAAATTATCGTGTCCTATATTTCACGACGTAACCAAGACCAGCTACAAATACCACGGAACATTTAATTATGCATATCAGAGCTCGAACATTATTCTACTTAAGGGGTCAAAGTGTAGGTGCCAAAATATAAGATAAATTAATACATAATTACAATGATTTTACTTCTATGGAAAATGTTTGAAAAAAGACTAATGGATTATACAGAACTTAATCAAAGTTATTCCAGATATTTTTACTTATTACTTACTTATTACTTAAAAGGTAATAACGTAGAATGTAGATTATCAAAATCCAGTCCTGTAATGAAATCAACCTGTTGTTGATAAATATTATATTGATGTACTAGTGAATACCCCGACCTTCGCTTCGGTGGGAAAGGGTGCTACATGTCACAATCAAAAACACATACAACCTTACCAATTATACATACAAAAATGTTGATAGATGAACATTTAAATTACACGATTTAATTGTTCTTCTAAATTTGACGTCGAAATTGGCGCTGAAGAGTTCATTGTGAACGTACCACATCAGCTGTTTCAACCGATCGTAATTTAATTTTACTTTTTCGTACTTTTTTTGAAAATAAAAACCAGCCTACGATCTAAGTCTAAAAATTATCAAAATTTTAAGCTATCATACAATTTAATCGGTCCAGTATCTTCGGAGCAGATAGAGAACAAAGATACATACATACAAAGAAAGAGACCATCGATTTCTCACGTGTTATTGACATACAGTAATACTGATGCAATTATAGGTATGCGGTCGAGATAAATCGCAGTTTATCTTATTAAAGTATGCTTCACTTCTCCTGTGTACATCGCTAATCTGCTACATACTGCTATTGCGTGTTACGGTAATCTAATATGTATCATCACTGATAGTGTTGAACACAAAAGGATTTATTTATTCAAGGCGATAAAGCGATAGTCGCCGAATGTTTGTAAATCTTGACTACTATTTACATACGAATAGGTATTACGCGCTATCATACGTCAGTTTGAAAAGCTTTCAAAAATACAATGTTGTTTTTACAGATGTCCATACTATTGTATCATCCTCAAAGTTAAACTGTACTATCAATGTTTTTGAGTAAACTACGAGTATAGTACGAAAATTAAATAAAAACAACTCTACTCGCAAGAAGCAGTTATACTCAAACGATATTTAAACCAATATTATTGCAACTGAAATTATTTTCAGAATGGGAACTAACTTTAAAAGAAGTTGGGATAACAGGAGAGAAATAAAAAGACATATCATGATAAAAATTGAGAAATGTAATCAAAACCATTATTATTCTAATTCGCCATGGTATTAAAGTATTCGTAGATTGGTGTTTCACATGTTTACCTCCATTTTAGCAAACAATTAACAATAATAATAAATATAAGTATGTTAATATGAGACACAATATTAAAGAGCAACTTATATTTGAACATGAGATGATACTGTAACGGTGCACACCCTGTTTGGCTTTAATTTGTGTATGTACCTACGTTGTGTATGTTCTCTGGGTATTACGACGTGCTTCGGCTGAATTACAGGTGGTTACTCTAGACTGCCAAAACAAGTTCTAGAATGGCAACCAGTAGAACTACGAAGAAGAGGTAGACCTAAATTAGAATGTCATAAATCGGTACATAAGTCCATGAGTGAACAAAATCTAACGCAAAACAATTGCGAGAATGGCGATTAGGTGTCGGGCAACGTCTCAAGACGTTCTAAACCGGCTCATACGGCTAGACGGCTAACCTTACTCAGATCATATAGAGGCTGGAAACCTTCGCTTCTCACACCGAAAAAAAACAACGTCATAGAGATCTAATACTCTTTATTATTACTGTGGTGTTTCGAAAACTAAAATTCCGGAAGACGGTTGTCGGTGGCTCGTCTGGCGGCAAGAAAGGTTGGGTGCTCGTCTCGTGGTCGAAACAATAGTAAGAAGAGAGGTTAGGGCGGTTTACAATCTGGCTAACAGTGAGGTCACTACGGTGCCGGATTGTGTACTGCTTAGAGAAGTACAGTGAGACAAATAATCGGTGCGCACACAGTCTTACTAACAAGTTTCCTTGCGGTGTCGGACTATATTACACCTAGTGAAGAAAAGAGCGACAAATAGTCGGTGCGCACACAGTCTTACTAACAAGTTTCCTTGCGGTGTCGAACTGTATTACACCGAATGAAGAAGAGAGACAAATAGTCGGTGCGCACACAGTCTTACTAACAAGTTTCCTTGCGGTGTCGAACTGTATTACACCGAATGAAGAAGAGAGACAAATAGTCGGTGCGCACACAGTCTTACTAACAAGTTTCCTTGCGGTGTCGAACTGTATTACACCTAGTGTAGAAAAATAGAGGCAAATAGTCAGTGGGCACACCGTCTTACTAACAAGTTTCCTTGCGGTGTCGGACTGTATTACACCTACACTCCAATATTTTTTTCGCGATCCTTGCATTATCCATTCTGACTAGACGTCTGTACCATTTTAATTATTTGTCTCCATTTCCTAAGTCTAAACTCTAGTTATTCTCTGTTTATGTTTGATCTGTCTACCGTTTCATTTTTTATTAGTTTTCCTTCCGCCGCTGTTAATTTTAATCCATGTTTATCCAGCGTTATCCACAAGTCGACTGCATATAAATTCGGATTCGATCTTATTTTGCAACATTGTATAGTTATACTGCTTTCTTTCTAACTTCTTAGTTCGTGGACGCTTATCTTAGTTCAACCGGTTATTTTTACCTGACTGTGGACTTCGTATCCGCAGAGTGAGATCGAATCAGAGTTAATTAATGTTGATATATACCGCGTGATCGAAAAAATCATTAAATCAGGCCATGCTATTGATACGTATCCGGTATATCCATTATTGACCTGTTACAAGTGTATCGGGCAGAAATAGCCTCATACATCAGACATAAATAACCCCGCGAAAAGGCCCGAAGAAGAAATGCCGGACCCTAAGAATGAGCAGCATCCGGCGAAGATCTGACCGTCATATGTCAGCAGGTTTGCTTACAGTCGACAAGGGTCGCAAATATGCGACAAGCTCTGGCGACGCAATGTCCGAACGCGAGATCTGGCAATTAATACGTCTTAGTTAACTGTCTAACATTACGCGACAGAGTACGAAGTCAAGAAATTCGTCAACGCTGTGAGATTCCAGATGTCGTCAAATGGGTGAGGGTCCGACGCCGACAATGGAGAAACCATGTCGACAAAATGGGCGAAAAGGCGACTAGCCAAACAAACACACAAAAAGACACCAAACGAGCGGTAGGTAGGTCACCCAAAAGATGGCAGGAATGCTGGAGATCTGCATCCCAAGAAGCATAGAAAAAGGCAAATTGGAAACAGGACAATCGTCTTAAAGAAATAAGCAGTTAACTATTGCTTTAACGAAGAATTTAAATCGTACGATCCTTAAAGACACAATGGCCCGCTGGCGCACCTCAAAAATTGGAAATTCCAAACCATCCAGCAGACGAGCAGGGGTCATAAATCCTTCCGCTTATACACTGAGGCAGAAGTAAATATAAACGTCATTGGTTCATGAACCAGTACGCTTCTTTTCACAGCCATCCACCGAGCGTTAACAAGGTGCCCGGCATTAACTATTTGTCAGTTTGAATTCGCGTAGTATATTCTTATGTACTTATTTCTTCATTGCATTGTGTAACTTGTAAGATCATTATTTTTTAAAAAATAGTGTTGAAATTCACACGTATTTATTGTTTCTATTTACGTGAGTGTAAGCAACAAATAAACAAGTATTCAGATAATCGCAATACACGAAAATTAGCCAGGAGGCCATTGGCGCTATCTACCAGAAAGCACGTGAATGTGTAGGTGACACACTGACTTTTTTGAATAAAGTGATCACGCCTTCTCTAATTCTGTATATTTTTTCGATTGCGCGGTATATGGTTTTGCAAGAGTAATCTTGCTTTGTGTTCAATTCTTGTTTTCCTATTAGTGTATTATTTATATTATATACTATTTGCTTTATTTATTCTGTTGCTCATTTCTGGTTTCACCTTGCCAGTATTTCTTATTGAAGAACTTAAATATTAGTATTATTTGACCACTTCTAGTACTTTGTTACGGTCAGAGTGCGTTTTTATAAGTTTGAAGGTCTTTGAGCACGGTCTAGTTAATTCCGAGGTATATGGCGCATAATTTGAACTTCGCGCGCACCCTTCCTGGCCGTATTTTGTTTTTATCGGTGCGTGAAACAATAAATATGGCCGAAGCGACCCGTGCTGCCTTCTTTCGTTGTGTGCAATGTTTACAAACGGTTAAGTTTCCTTTGGATCGCCCAGAGTTCTGCGGGCATGTTGGTGTAGCTTTGATGGGATTCGCCCTCGCTGATGTAGCGGTTTAATTCCAGTTTTGGCAGTTTTACGAGAGAATGTCCTCTCACGTCAATTATTGGCGATTTTGTGGTTGCTAGCTGTTTGAATTAATTGGCACGTGACCCAAAAAGGGGGGAGAGCCTCAAATAACACCTCGGCTGTTCATTGCGATGTTTGCAATTTCACATACCCCAGTTGCTACCTTGAATGCAACATTTCTGGATCGAGTCTTCTGTATTCGCCCTAGCTTAGCCTCCGTCCTGTGGTGGCCATACGTGAACTATTCGAGTAGGCCTGGGAGCTCAACGAAGGGAAATTGATGCAATGTGTATTGTTTCCCCTTTTTAACACTATTAAAATGTTGTGTACCATCATTTTGTGCCTCTTTAGCACCTTCGTAACTTCCTGATGTTGGGAGCAGGTCCTGCTGGAGTTCCCTCAGAGTCCCATGAGTTTTACTTTTACATTCGAACTCTTACCGCATGCTTACAGTTCGCTTAACGAACTCCATGAGTACCCTTCAAGGCTAATTCGAATGCTTCACTTTTAATCTGCTGTTACTTGTACTGACCTTAATTTATACTTCTTCATTTTAATGTTGCATTAACTTACTCGCAAAGCGAGTTTTTGTATTTTGAGGTGTAACTTATTGTTGAATATATTTATTACCTTATTTTTTACCTATATTTAGAGAATAATTACCTGTACCCTGTACTGGCCTGTATGCTACTTATTATGTGATTATTATACTGTGATATTGGTATATTGTCTTGTTTTCGTGTGATTTCTGTCAGATTATTGTGCTACTTTTGAGTTTACGAATTCTTTGTGATACGTGGATACACTTGTCGTTAGTTAAAAGATTCGTTGGCGCCTTTTTTGCTAGTTAGTTATCTGTAGTACTTACAGAACTGCACTCCGTCTCCACTGAGGTAGTCTGGCCGGCAATTGTATCCACGTAGTCACTTGATTTTGAGGGTATTTAGCCGACGAATCAAAATCTGGTATCAACTTTTCCGTTTATCGCATTTTGTTGCGTCCTACTTTTTGTGGATAACTATTACAATATTTTGTTCGCATTACATCGGCATCCTTGCTCTGATTATATAAATAAAATCGGAGCTCTGCATCTCAGATTCATCTCCACATTGCCAACTATATCACCGATAGGATTTAAATTGAACAACGTATACAACGGGTCAAGAAAACAAACGGTAACAAATGTGTCTTTCATAAGGCAACTATGAAATTTCAAAGGTTAAATGACACTATTTGACATTTTATTCCTACAACCATACCGACAAAGGTAGAGTTTCACACCACGCCATTTAGGATATCCGTCAAATATAATCTCAAACGCACCTACGACTTTATCCTAACGCAATCAACACCATAAATGAATATATTGCCGAATCCGCAGTAAAGCCTAGCACGATAAGCCTGAAAGCATCATATTCAGATAACCCAGGAGAATATGCCCGCGAGTAGTTTCAATCACTGGGTTTCGGCTGATACCGCGAGACAGGAAAGCGGGCCGTAACAAGCTCTTCCTCAGGGGAAAGCATTCTACTAACGAGATAAAAGCAACCAGAGGCATAAATATTGCCAAACAACGTAAGGAAGGAAATTATGACGAAAAAACTTTTGAATATTAACGAGCTTCGGTTCACACACATTTAAATGTCACTTGCTTTATTACAAATCAATTCTGAACGGATGTTGTATTGTTAAGCGTTTGTTAAGGAGCCGTTTGTAATCGGCTGCTTTATATGGAGAGACGGTAAAAACATGGGCTTTATTATTTATTCTTATTAGAGGCGTGGTTTCAATGATGGCCTAGAGAGTCCAACAATACAGTTAATTTCATTTTTTGCAAAAAATGCACAGGAAGTTGTTTTTATCTGAATATCATTTATTCGAAGCAATTCCCTCTAGTTTCAAGGTAAGAAAACATGTCAGGAGTATGGTTACAGCAACGACGTGTGCTTCACGACTTTCGAGAGATGAAACCAGATGAGCAGCCTCCTTCGTGGATTCTCCCATATTTGTCGTTTCACTCGGAAAACCGATACTGAGGCAACGGTAATTACAAAGCAACAACCTGTCGGTTGGTTACGCATAATTCGTTACCATCAGCAATAATCATCGTGGGATGATGTATGGCGCAAGCGGCGAAGTTCTTGTGTTTGTCTAACGATTCCGTTAGTTAGCTCCAAGGTACATACACATTCTACTGCACTTTTGAGCTCCTTTCTAGTATGACTCAGTCTGGTCTACTACATGAAAGGCGAGTGCTCGATCTGCACCTGTATAAAGAATATAACGGGCGTGGATAGGAGATCGGGCGTTTTATTTCTTAGTCTACCGCGTTGTAAAAAATTAGCAATGCGGCCAGCGCACGCTTCTGACCTTTTTTGCATGTTCAACAAATAGCTGAAATTTCCCATAATTAACAAAACTGGCTTAAAATTATGTGCAATATTAATGCTCATATTGACAAAATATTAACTGTTATCGTAATCATACCTAATATTTGCTAGTCTGTTTAATCAGTGTTAGAAATCATCACAAGTATTTTATGTAGTAATCATACATTAATGGCTGTCTAATCTAGGAAGACATTGTATGCCATAATTTCTACTGAAAAATAGAGAAATAGGAATGTTAGATACATACACATATACAGTGTGTACGGGGATCTCGTTAATACTAAGAGATGCATATTTCCTATAAAGAAGTTTTGTCAGTTTTACTCTAACTTTAATAATAACGCCAGAAAAAAAAGAATTAATAATCCGAAAATTCGGTTTTTTAAGATAACTTATCAAAAACGAAAAATAATATCAAGAATTTCTAGGCGTTATTTTGTTAGTCCCACTTAACCAAATTTCTATATCTTACTATTAACGAGATCCCCATACTGACCCTCCTTTATCTTGGACACACTGTATAAAAGAACGCCATGGATTTGCATTTTTGTTAACAGGGATTACATCAAGCGCAGCAACCAAATCTTCCTCCCCCAACTCCTCCTCGTCAAGAACCACATTTTCTTTCACTTACGAAAAGTTGTAATGCGGCATACCATATGAATGATTCATTTAATTTAAATAATATCCAGATATCTAATGTATATCATGTAATGTAACAGTTATATGTTTTAACTGGTGGGGTTGTAAAGGTAACCAGAGGGTTGTTTATATTTAGTAGTAACAAAATAACTTGAATTGATAATCTACGAGAAATAGTCACGTTAAGGGTTAAATTCCCATTAATTGTGAAGAATAATAATTAATGATTTGATACGTAGTAGCAACTATGATCAAATTTGACTTTAAGTAACAAATATTATTCAAATATAAAATTCAAGATTGTTTGATTCCATTTAACGTGGTATATTACTACGAAGCCAGTAAAACCAGTGAAAGCGAGTGTTGTGGTATGCTGTTGAACTATCTATCCACATAATAGAGGTTTCAAAGAGCTACAACGAGCTTTGCTTTGGTCGGGAACAACCCAAGGAGGTGTTTGCTGACTAGAATTTATCCAGTTAGGAGCTGAGATAGAGTATTCAGGTACAAGATAGACAATCAGAAGGTTAGTGCCCATTTCTTATGAAATATTAAGAAATCACAAAGCAAGTTTGGTGCGGCAAATCATTAAGATAATTGTTTGTATTTAAAAATTAATTTAGAAGAATTATTTTTCTAAATTTAATAGTGATTCGAGTACTCGACGTTTTTCGACAATTATATTTTGAAATTTACTTCTTCGAATTAGGTTATTTTTAGAACTTTCATATAAATCAAGTTTGGACATATTTAATATTCGATTAAATTGTTTTTGACAATTTTTTATTCTGTAATGTCAGATCAAACTTCAATGTGCTACTAACAAACTGAAAGTACGAATTTAATTTTGTGAAGTACCTAAAATGTGTATTTGATTCATAAAGTCAAATAGTTATTATATTTTAAAAGTGATTCAGTCTTTAACTACAAGGGAAAGTTGTTAGTTGAAGATTAACCCATTCAGCTGGGATTTATGAGTCCCATTGCTTGTAAAACTGACTAGTCGAGGTTTTAAAAAACAATAATCACATGACATAATTTTAGATGTCAAATTGATTTATGAGATACCTACGTCAATTACTATTTATTACATTAAGAAGTAAGGTATACCTGATAGTGCTTCTTTTTGATAATTAGGAAAAGGGTATACTTAATTTGATATGCAATAGTGCTCCAAAGAGAGATCTATTACATTTTGACTTACAATTTGGGGTTTAATATTATGTAATTGTAATAACACCGCGAGAAGGAGTTATATTACAAATTTTGGCTTCCAACGTGGGGCTTAGAAGATATATTACAATTTAGGCACCGCAAGTGAGGCTAGATATATAACAATATAGTGATCTATTACAAAGTTTAATGTTTAAAAAACACGTACAATATAGTAAATTAATCGTAGACGTACTCAATTTCAATTGGAACAATTTTCATGTTCTGAATATTCAAATAAATATTCCCCGTAAAAGTGGTGTTTAATTATCCAGCAGTACTCCAGAATAGGGTTGAGCGATATCGATTATCGATAACTCGGAAATAACTCGAAATATCGATAATTATCGATATAAAGCAAAGATTATTGATACTTATCGATAAATATCGTATATGGGTACTATATCGATAATTAACGATACTAATATACAGGGTGATTCATAATGAGTGTAACAAAGTTTGACAGCTCGTTGTGTAAGTCATTTTGAGCAAAAAATGTCATGAACATTGGTCGTACTCCAAGTAGTTCTAGAATTACAACAGATAAACGTTTTATCAAAATAAGCAGTCCATCTGGCAACAATATTCTATTCTGTCAAATGACAGTAGATTTATTGAAGATTATATAGGTTATCCAACAAAATAAAAATTACGGTTCTGCTTATGTGCAATTTAACAACAAAAATTCAAGAACAACCTTCATGCAAAAAAGAGCGAATAGATTACAACAAGTATTTGCACGATACCATCGAATTATACACACGAACTACGGCAAAATTATTTCGAATTTGATTAGCCGCATCAATTACCCTTTTAGTAACTGTTCCCTGTAAATTGTAAATTATTAATAGACTGTATTTTGCTTTTTTAATGGTAACTAGTTGTATGAATTTACTACTACACTTTTCAAACTTTGATCTCTTTCACTTCTGTAACCAAGTGAAATAGAACCTAGGATCATATAACATTTTTCACATAAAATTACACCCCAATAAAATGCCAAAGTTTGTTACACTCATTATGAATCACCCTGTATAGTATGTATAGATATCCGTACGTACAGTAAATATACAGTTTGTGTGAAGGTACTAGTTACACACGGTAACTAGATGCAGAGACGGTTTGTTGCTTAACAACCACTTAAAATTTTAAACCGTCTGTATCTACTTACCGTGTGTACCTAGTACCTACAGATAATTTGTATAATGTATATCGACACACAATAAATTATTAAAATAAGTTTGTTTCACTTAACTAAAATAAACTAATTTGTTCCTTCTAACATAAAACAATAAAAATTACAATACAAGCTAAATCATAAGAGCGTTATTTTTGTTGGATAAATGTATTTCCATACGAGCATTTGATTGTCATGGTAATAATCGAGCATTTGATTGTCATGGTAATAATTCGAGCAGCAAAGACGTGAATAGTAATTTACGATACAAATGCGTAAAGCTACTCTTTAGGCAAGAGTGGGGTAGAGTTAAAACGCGAGTGAGCGAGCGTTTTAAGCCCCGTGAGTGACTAAAGATGATTTACGCATGTGTATCGTGCAATATTTTATCTACGATAGAATCTAGCAAAACACGATAAATATTTAAAAAAAAAAATTTATGTAAATTAGAATTACCAGCAACCGGTCGTAATTTTGCGTGTTTTAAAAATTTTAAAACACGTTGCTACTGACAACGTGCCTAATGAAATCTTTTAAACACGTTACTACTGACGACGTAAACTAATGAAAACATGTTATTAAACAGTCGTTTTACAAACTTCAAACTGCCAACTAAAAGGCAATTTTACACACTGTCGTAGATAAAAAATCTTGAGAGCGTAGCTCAATATATCGATATGTAATTATATTTTTCCAGATTTTTTTACATATCGATATGTATACACTGTGGTTTTTTATCTCGTTACAACACATATTACGTTCAGCGTTTATTCGTGAGTGTTGAACATTTTGATAACATTTTAAACACTCATAACAAAACGCTGGGCGTTACATATGTTGTAACGAGATAAACAAAACTGTGTAGATTTGTATCAATAAATAATAATACGTGACAATCTATCGATATATATCGATATGTAAAAAGCCTCGAAAATGTATCCAAATATCGATATATCGTCAGTTTTACCCAGCTCTACTCCAGAATAGTATTTTAGGTGGAGCATCTACATAACTTATTTGGATTAAAATGTTAATTTAAGTCTTCAGAAAACATATTCACAAAAACACAGACCAGGTTTCTCGCTCCTTGCATTGCACCCTTCAAGACTACTAAAATTGTCTCAACAAAATGTTTTAGAAATGGTTGAACCAATTACAAACGTTTACAATTTACAATATAGATAACATTTTGGAAAAAAGTCAATTGTGGTACTATTTTATTTGGTAGCTGAGAGCGGATGTTGTAACACAACCAAAAGACATCGATCTCGTGCAGCTTGTTTCAGAAGAATGTTGTATATTTCCTGCGATTAAAACAGCTTTGACAATTGCCTTAACTCTACCAGTAACCACATGCACAAGTACACTAGTACCCTAAGAATGGTAAAAACTTGATTAAGGTCGGCAGTGACGAATCGTCGATTGTCGGGGCTGTGTCTAATTAGTATTCATCGAGATTTTTTGAAAAATAATGAATATTACATCATATAGCAAATAGTTACTGAATATTTTTTTAACTTTCAATAGTTTTTATTTTTTGTCTCTAAGACATACATACAGCCAATCAATATTTATCCCTCTATTAATATTTCGATCCTTATATAGGGGACATATATGCCCATTTCATTTTAAACAAAATTTCGTTTGGGAAATTATATCCCACAATCGTATTATATTCAAAGGTTACTGAATTCTTTACGCATCTACTGTGATATATTTATTTACAATTTCCCGCTAATATCGTTCACTTAACCTAAAATATTTCGATTTAATCGTTGGTGTAAGTATTATTTGCTTATGTTTTGATGAACTAACACCAAAATAATTACAAGTTCTTGTAAATAAAGAGTTTATTTGTTTGTGTTGGGTGGTACTCCACAAAAATATTGTGATATTTTCCAGTAAAAACTTCTAATTTGGAAAATTGCGATTATATGCCCCAGTTGGTTTTTATTTGCTTATCACAATGTAAGATGTGATTTGCTCCGTACCACACTTAAATATTATTTCTGTATTTTGCTAAATATATTTTCTTTAAAAAAGTGCTATATTTTTTGTATACCAAAGTAATCATCTGGGACATAATTATCCCATACAAAAAATTCGAATGAGACATATTTTCTCAAGCTTTTTCTTCTAAATTTCGAAATCTAAAAATTATGAACACCAATTAGTACATTCTTTAAACTGTTTCGAACTCAAAAATACCAATGTAAATATCTAAAATTGGGAGTGAAAGCGTTAATACATTAACTAAATTTACCTAGGAAACGAGAGCTAAATAAGCTACAAAGTGTCATTTGAAAACCTGCTCAATGTCTTCGAAAGATGTGTAGTAACTATGTATGCAGGTTTATTATTATTATTGCTTTCGCTTTCATTAATTGAAAATGTGCTAAGTACGCCTATGATTTTAACATTTCAACGTAGGATTCGAATTTTGCATTATGCATATTTAATTGGAAATTTTCCATGGCAACCGCGATTATTAATCATTGGAAAATTTTGGAAATTTGCGGGGATATTTTTGGAATTTTGCCGGCTGCCTATGTCACTTATCTCACTGTCATCCAAGTATTTAAGAACAACAAAGCTGTGAACATAATCAGTAGGCTGATAATGATTGTTGCCGTGGGCAACCAAAAGCGACGCATAAATAAACTTATGCGTAAATTGTAGTTTTGACAAAAAAATCCTAAAATCTTAGTATTTAGTTATTGCTTAAGTTATATTTAATAAAAATGTTTTCTTTAGTGTGTTTGTTTTTCATTCGTGATATTCTCTATCAAAATATAATTCGTACATAAAAAAGGTCCCTCGGAAATATTTGCAAAACATGTTTCGCAACTATTTTTTAACAGCAGCATTCGCGCATACCTCCAAGAAAAAATCCCTTCTCCTTCGGAGTTGCGATTTGTTCAGTTAGCATGTACTCAAGCTTTTATTGAAAACGTAGCTGCAGAACATATTTCCAAATATCTCTCTACTGAAAATATTTATATCTCAATAATATTACGTCAAGTACCCAATTTTTCAAATCAATTAATTTATTTATATTATGATTTGGAAGCGTCAGAAAGTCTATATATTGTTTTATGGTATCTTCATTCCATTTTAATAATTGTTCAACGCTGTAATTAAACCATACATTTTTAAATACTTCGCACGTGAAACAGTATTAAGGTACCCTTGTAAAAATAAATCAACACGGTTTTTTTAAACTACATTAATTGACTGCAAAAATCTTTATTTAATAATTACTACGCCATTTTCAACATTGTGTTATTATCTACATTTAATTGTTAGAATCTTTTAATTACCATGAGAGAAAAACATTTTTAGTTTTTGTTTTGTAAGTGTAATACAATTATCATCAATAGCGCAGGCAATGTTGACAATAAAATACAGAGACAATTTATATGATTAAAGACCAAGTGATCAGTGACATTTGGAGATTTGGTGAATTTAATGTTCTAATGTTGCATACAAGCATTGCAAACGCCGATTTGACGTTTCTGAGCGTTGAGGTTAGTGGTGTAGTTTTAATAATGTAACGATAACGCCCGGTAATTATGCCCCTTCATAATGAGTTGCATTACTAACTGCTTTTCAAGCATTTCAATTTATTGAGGGTCAGAGACCCTCGGGATTGTAAACTTGCCGTCCTCGAACGAGCATAAACATCGTCATAATACCCTTGGTACATAAATAACTATAATATGTGACACGCCACTGTTACTGCCAGATCTAGTTTTCTGGAACTTTGTTAAATAGATTACCCATACTACGTGGTCTTCAATATTTTTAAACTTTATCTTTTACTGTTTACGAGATTCTCATGTAGAACGTGATGTTCTACACGTACTATACATTGTATACAATAATTGCTTTTATTAAAGTTACCTTCGGGATAAAACTCTCACTATTAGAGTTCGTTGATGAACGTGAGTGTTTAAACGGACGTGATTACAGGTGATTAGCTTACCTAAAACAAAAGAAAATTACATTAAAACATATTTCACATAGTTTCCACAGTAATTATTATTTTTGTATTACTTAACAGGGTGATTCATAAGTATTGCCATTAAATTAAATGGTGTATACTGACTTCCGTATAGGTATATTGCGTAAGGAAAAAAACGCATTAGGGGGTCTGGTGCAAACTATGCAGAACCACTGGTTAAATCAGATGAGAGTACATCAACATAATGTACCAAATGTGGTTGGAATGCCCAAACAACTGCTTTTTGCTCTGCATTTCATCAAAATTCGGTCTTATCGTAAACACATGTGCAAACTTAAGTTCAGAAAAATTCATTCCCATCGCTGGGTTTAAGAAATTAAAAGTTTTGTGGGCTTATACTACGCTTAGATTTAACGACCACACTTTTGAAGCACCCTGTATAAAGCAATTGAATAGATTAAATAAAATCATTTAAGGTATTTAAGATACAAAGGTTTATTGGTTTAATAGTTAAGATTCGAGCTTTACAAGCAAATAATTCAGACATGGTAATTCGCAGTAATTTATAAACCAGAGTAAAAAATCTGGTGTGATACACTCATACAACTTCCTTTTACAGTGATCTTATAATTAGTCAAAAATTTCATTTTTAATTTTTAACCATTTGTCAAAAATTTTCAAAAATTACAAATTCTACAAAAACGGTACAAAATAGAACGTTAGTTAAAGAGACAAATTTTCACATATAATCTCATAAGAGCATTAATTCTTTCCGGAATTTTTTTTGAGTGCGGTCCAACAACGTCCAATTAATTTGCCCGAGCGGGACGCGAGGGCAAATTAGGACGTTGTTGGAAGGCACGAAAATAATTTCCGGATATGAATTAATGCTCGAATGCAGATTCGGTAAGAAAATCGTAACGCCACAAACCCTCACAGTTAGGTTGGTTTACCTACAAAAAATTTCCAAGAATTTTTTTTATTGTCTTGGTTACGGCTCGTGAACTAATTTTTCTATTGGTCATTAATGAGTGTCGTACGATTTTCTCTAGATTTTAAGGTGAATTCAAAAATGTAATAATATACCGGGTGTTTTATTTAAAATAGGAGTTAATAAAAAAAATAGAAAAAAAAAACAAAAGAAACCCACTTTAGAAGTATTCAACTGGAAAATCACCTATCTCACATCAAAACACATTAAAATTGTAATAAACATGTAAAGTTTCAAAAAAAATCGTTAGAGCCGTTTTTGAAAAAAAATCGGAAAAAACTGAAAAATCACAAGAGTAAACACCTACTTTCGGTTATGCGATTTTCTTCAAAAGCTTGCTGTCTCATCTACATAGTACACAAAACTTATATATGAAGTTTCAACGCCATACCTCTTTTCGTTTTTGAGATATTCTGTTCACAGACAGACAGACACACACACAGACACACAGACAGACAGAACAATGAAAAAAAATATGTTTTTTGGGTTTAGGGGACTCTTAAACGTGAAGATCTATTGAAAACTTAATTTCGAATTTTTGGGATGAATCCAATACTTCCTTTATTGTAAAAGGAAGTAAAAACTATAGTATTTTGTTGGCAAGCTGTTCTTGTTCTTCTTCCTCTTATATAAGGCCGGTTTCCAGTTTAATTCCACAAAGTTATGGATCTATTTTGAGTCGCAAGATAGGTATCTTCGTATCTTTCAGGCCAAATAACTGTGAAAGTTGAAATTTAAAATGTCCATAGACACTAAAATGTCACTATTTAGTTCCATGAGCTTTTCATGTAAAAATATATACCTTCCATTCTTAAAACAACATAAGTACATACCGTATGTGTCAGTAATAGGATGGGCAGTCCCAATATATGATTCGAAAAACATCGATATATTAGTGATATCGCTACCTTCTCCTTAGCATAGAATTTCGGCTTAGACCGCGTAGTATTTGTATGTGAATACCTAGCATTATCTGGCTTAATGTGCCTTGCACCTTGTGAAGTCGAGCAAAAACTCGCGCGATGGCCATGCTCTCTGGTGGCTAGTGTAGTTTGAGTATCTTGAGAACGAGGATACTTAGGCAGATTTGGCTGTTTTGCTGTTTGTGCATCCACATTCACTAACGTTTCGCAAGACCTTGCAGCTTGCATCATCAGAGTGAAAGTCGCACTAAGAACCGAAGGTCGGTGTGGAGCTATTTATAGTCCTCTGTGCCAGGCGCGCGGAGTGGCGTAACGCTGGTTGGTCATCCGAGTGCAACGTAATCCGTGGGGCGTGGCCGTATGACGCACCGTGGTTGTAATGCTTTAGATCGTGTATCACAGGGGTCCACGTTTTACTAAGTTTAAAGCCATCTTCCCTGTTGATATTATTTGGATGTTTTTCTATTTCTATGGCTTCACGTATAACTCGCGGGAAGTAATGAGGTATTCTGGCAAGTACTCTGGCATGCTCAAATTCTAGAGTGTGTCCATTTGTCATACGGCCACGCCCCACGGATTACGTTGCACTCGGATGACCAACCAGCGTTACGCCACTCCGCGCGCCTGGCACAGAGGACTATAAATAGCTCCACACCGACCTTCGGTTCTTAGTGCGACTTTCACTCTGATGATGCAAGCTGCAAGGTCTTGCGAAACGTTAGTGAATATGGATGCACAAACAGCAAAACGGCCAAATCTGCCTAAGTATCCTCGTTCTCAAGATACTCAAACTACACTAGCCACCAGAGAGCATGGCCATCGCGCGAGTTTTTGCTCGACTTCACAAGGTGCAAGGCACATTAAGCCAGATAATGCTAGGTATTCACATACAAATACTACGCGGTCTAAGCCGAAATTCTATGCTAACGAGAATAATTCGAGTAACCGCGAAAGCCTCAAACAGTACATCGCTACCTTCTTCAATATCGCAAATTTCAATATTTTTTTCAGTATCATCCACTCTTACTCACCAACTACTATGCCTAGCCAAATTATCCAATGATCTAACTATCACTGTGTAGGCATAGTGATTGGTCATAAGTGAACATATTTTTTTATGCGTGTTAATTCTGACCAATTACGTAGTTCGATCACTACATAGCAATAGTTGATAAGCCAATGAATTCGCACATATTCCAACTCAAATCTACCACTTATAAGTAAACGAGGAAACGGTCCTGTTCCCTCCAAGAAATTAAACCCCCAAGAGGCGTAAAAAGCCAACGCCGCCAAGTCAAGAATAGAACTCGCGCTGCTAGTTGCATTGGGAGTAAATTAGAAGACATAATAGTCCTCGGCATCACCTAAATTCTTCGGAAGTCACATTTATTCGAGCACGTCTTGCTAAAACGCCCGACACCTACTTCGCGCAAGTTTGGGTCCCTGGAGGTTGTAAATCAAGTTCCTTTTTGTCGAATTCCGCACTAACTTCGTTTGAAACTATTCTAAAATGTGAAAGAAAGGGGCGCTCGGAAGACTTATGTGATTTCCGCTCGTCTGCCTATGATGAGTCTGATAACAGGGTTCCGCTGTAAGCCACAAAGGCAAGAAGTTTTCGGAAGTTCCGATGTGATTTTGGATTTCACAGATAATCGAGTTGCCCATACTGGAGCTGCGTCACACTAACCCAACGAGGAAGGGAAAACCGCACTTTGCGATAAAATTCCAACGTGACGTACTAGATGTCTATAACACTTGGAAAGTACTAATGGAATAGTTTACGTGTAATAGTTAAAACACAAGGCAATAGATACAAGATAGAAAAATGTAACGTCATCATCATCGAACTATACAAGGTGTCCCGATAGGAATCTGCCAAACTATGGGATATGTTCCTTGCAAAAACGTTATATCAACATATGCCCGATTCTCAAACATAACTGCAGTAATAAAAATCTGGTGTGATACACTCACACAACTTCCTTTTACAGTGATCTTATAAATAGTCAAAAATTTCATTTTTAATTTTTAAAAATTTGTCAAACATTTTCAAAAATTACAAATTCTACAAAAACGGTACAAAATAGAGCGTTAGTTGAACAGACAAATTTTCTCTAGAATTTTAAGATGAATTCGAAAATGTAATAATATACCGGGTGTTTTATTTAAAATAGGAGTTAATAAAAAAATTAGAAAAAAAAACAAAAGAAACCCACTTTAGAAGTATTCAACTGGAAAATCACCTATGTCACATCAATACACATTAAAAATGAAATAAAAATGTAAAGTTTAAAAAAAATCGTTAGAGCCGTTTTTGAAAAAATCAAAAAAAACTGAAAAATCACAAGAGTAAACACCTACTTCCGGTTATGCGATTTTCTTCAAAAGCTTGCTGTCTCATCTACATAGTACACAAAACTTATATATGAAGTTTCAACGCCATACCTCTTTTCGTTTTTGAGATATTCTGTTCACAGACAGACACACAGACAGACAGACAGACAGACAGACCAATGAAAAAAAATATGTTTTTTGGGATCAGGGGACTCTAAAACGTGAAGATCTGTTGAAAACTCAATTTCGAATTTTTGGGGTGAATCCAATACTTCCTTTATAGTAGTAAAAGGAAGTAAAAATATACATAAATTAAATTTAAAAACGTAACCTTGTTGAAGAAAAATACAAGAAATTTCATAAATTAAGCTTTCTATTTAAAAACAATCGAAAATTTGACACATGTAATAACTAAATAAGCAACAATAATTATGGTTTGGCATATTCCTCCCGGATAAACTTTCAATTGTTTTAAATGGAAAGCGTTATTTATGAAATTTCTTGTATTGTTCTTCCACACGCCGTAACTCAGTTACGTGTTTTAATTGAAACTAAGTTGATATTACTTTTTGTTGCTTAAAACTGCACAAGGAACATATTCCTAAAGTTTGGCATATTCCTCCCGGGAAAACTTTCAATTGTTTTAAATGGAAAGCGTTATTTATGAAATTTCTTGTATTGTTCTTCCACACGCCGTAACTCAGTTACGTTTTTAATCGAAACTAAGTTGATATTACTTTGGGCCGGTTGCAGAAAGCAATGTTAAGTCTGGTGTTAGCTAACGCGACGTCAAAGTGAACAAAAACGAATCAAATCTCAAATGTTTATGGTAACTAATACATTAGTAAACAAAATTTGATGCGATTTTGTTCACTTTGACACGACGTTAGCTAACACCAGACTTAACATTGCTTTCTGCAACCGGCCCCTAGTTTCCTTAAAACTGCACAAGGAATATATTCCTAAAGTTTGGCATATTCCTCCCGCGTAAACTTTCAATTGTTTTAAATGGAAAGCGTTATTTATGAAATTTCTTGTATTGTTCTCCCATAAGCCGTAACTCAGTTACGTTTTTAACCGAAACTAAGTTGATATTACTTTGTTTCGTAAAACTGCACAAGGAATATATTCCTAAAGTTTGGCATATTCCTCCCGCGTAAACTTTCAATTGTTTTAAATGGAAAGCGTTATTTATGAAATTTCTTGTATTGTTCTCCCATAAGCCGTAACTCAGTTACGTTTTTAATCGAAACTAAGTTGATATTACTTTGTTTCCTTAAAACTGCACAACGAACATATTCCTAAAGTTTGGCATATTCCTCCCGCGTAAACTTTCAATTGTTTTAAATGGAAAGCGTTATTTATGAAATTTCTTGTATTGTTCTCCCATAAGCCGTAACTCAGTTACGTTTTTAACCGAAACTAAGTTGATATTACTTTGTTTCGTAAAACTGCACAAGGAATATATTCCTAAAGTTTGGCATATTCCTCCCGCGTAAACTTTCAATTGTTTTAAATGGAAAGCGTTATTTATGAAATTTCTTGTATTGTTCTCCCATAAGCCGTAACTCAGTTACGTTTTTAATCGAAACTAAGTTGATATTACTTTGTTTCCTTAAAACTGCACAACGAACATATTCCTAAAGTTTGGCATATTCCTCCCGCGTAAACTTTCAATTGTTTTAAATGGAAAGCGTTATTTATGAAATTTCTTGTATTGTTCTCCCATAAGCCGTAACTCAGTTACGTTTTTAACCGAAACTAAGTTGATATTACTTTGTTTCGTAAAACTGCACAAGGAATATATTCCTAAAGTTTGGCATATTCCTCCCGCGTAAACTTTCAATTGTTTTAAATGGAAAGCGTTATTTATGAAATTTCTTGTATTGTTCTCCCATAAGCCGTAACTCAGTTACGTTTTTAATCGAAACTAAGTTGATATTACTTTGTTTCCTTAAAACTGCACAACGAACATATTCCTAAAGTTTGGCATATTCCTCCCGCGTAAACTTTCAATTGTTTTAAATGGAAAGCGTTATTTATGAAATTTCTTGTATTGTTCTCCCATAAGCCGTAACTCAGTTACGTTTTTAACCGAAACTAAGTTGATATTACTTTGTTTCGTAAAACTGCACAAGGAATATATTCCTAAAGTTTGGCATATTCCTCCCGCGTAAACTTTCAATTGTTTTAAATGGAAAGCGTTATTTATGAAATTTCTTGTATTGTTCTCCCAGAAGTCGTAACTCAGTTACGTTTTTAACCGAAACTAAGTTGATATTACTTTGTTTCGTAAAACTGCACAAGGAATATATTCCTAAAGTTTGGCATATTCCTGCCGCGTAAACTTTCAATTGTTTTAAATGGGAAGCGTTATTTATAAAATTTCTTGTATTGTTCTTCCACAAGCCGTAACTCAGTTACGTTTTTAATCGAAACTAAGTTGATATTACTTTGTTTCCTTAAAACTGCACAACGAACATATTCCTAAAGTTTGGCATATTCCTCCCGCGTAAACTTTCAATTGTTTTAAATGGAAAGCGTTATTTATGAAATTTCTTGTATTGTTCTCCCATAAGCCGTAACTCAGTTACGTTTTTAATCGAAACTAAGTTGATATTACTTTGTTTCCTTAAAACTGCACAACGAACATATTCCTAAAGTTTGGCATATTCCTCCCGCGTAAACTTTCAATTGTTTTAAATGGAAAGCGTTATTTATGAAATTTCTTGTATTGTTCTCCCATAAGCCGTAACTCAGTTACGTTTTTAACCGAAACTAAGTTGATATTACTTTGTTTCGTAAAACTGCACAAGGAATATATTCCTAAAGTTTGGCATATTCCTCCCGCGTAAACTTTCAATTGTTTTAAATGGAAAGCGTTATTTATGAAATTTCTTGTATTGTTCTCCCATAAGCCGTAACTCAGTTACGTTTTTAATCGAAACTAAGTTGATATTACTTTGTTTCCTTAAAACTGCACAACGAACATATTCCTAAAGTTTGGCATATTCCTCCCGCGTAAACTTTCAATTGTTTTAAATGGAAAGCGTTATTTATGAAATTTCTTGTATTGTTCTCCCATAAGCCGTAACTCAGTTACGTTTTTAACCGAAACTAAGTTGATATTACTTTGTTTCGTAAAACTGCACAAGGAATATATTCCTAAAGTTTGGCATATTCCTCCCGCGTAAACTTTCAATTGTTTTAAATGGAAAGCGTTATTTATGAAATTTCTTGTATTGTTCTCCCATAAGCCGTAACTCAGTTACGTTTTTAATCGAAACTAAGTTGATATTACTTTGTTTCCTTAAAACTGCACAACGAACATATTCCTAAAGTTTGGCATATTCCTCCCGCGTAAACTTTCAATTGTTTTAAATGGAAAGCGTTATTTATGAAATTTCTTGTATTGTTCTCCCATAAGCCGTAACTCAGTTACGTTTTTAACCGAAACTAAGTTGATATTACTTTGTTTCGTAAAACTGCACAAGGAATATATTCCTAAAGTTTGGCATATTCCTCCCGCGTAAACTTTCAATTGTTTTAAATGGAAAGCGTTATTTATGAAATTTCTTGTATTGTTCTCCCATAAGCCGTAACTCAGTTACGTTTTTAATCGAAACTAAGTTGATATTACTTTGTTTCCTTAAAACTGCACAACGAACATATTCCTAAAGTTTGGCATATTCCTCCCGCGTAAACTTTCAATTGTTTTAAATGGAAAGCGTTATTTATGAAATTTCTTGTATTGTTCTCCCATAAGCCGTAACTCAGTTACGTTTTTAACCGAAACTAAGTTGATATTACTTTGTTTCCTTAAAACTGCACAACGAACATATTCCTAAAGTTTGGCATATTCCTCCCGCGTAAACTTTCAATTGTTTTAAATGGAAAGCGTTATTTATGAAATTTCTTGTATTGTTCTCCCATAAGCCGTAACTCAGTTACGTTTTTAACCGAAACTAAGTTGATATTACTTTGTTTCGTAAAACTGCACAAGGAATATATTCCTAAAGTTTGGCATATTCCTCCCGCGTAAACTTTCAATTGTTTTAAATGGAAAGCGTTATTTATGAAATTTCTTGTATTGTTCTCCCATAAGCCGTAACTCAGTTACGTTTTTAACCGAAACTAAGTTGATATTACTTTGTTTCGTAAAACTGCACAAGGAATATATTCCTAAAGTTTGGCATATTCCTCCCGCGTAAACTTTCAATTGTTTTAAATGGAAAGCGTTATTTATGAAATTTCTTGTATTGTTCTCCCATAAGCCGTAACTCAGTTACGTTTTTAATCGAAACTAAGTTGATATTACTTTGTTTCCTTAAAACTGCACAACGAACATATTCCTAAAGTTTGGCATATTCCTCCCGCGTAAACTTTCAATTGTTTTAAATGGAAAGCGTTATTTATGAAATTTCTTGTATTGTTCTCCCATAAGCCGTAACTCAGTTACGTTTTTAACCGAAACTAAGTTGATATTACTTTGTTTCGTAAAACTGCACAAGGAATATATTCCTAAAGTTTGGCATATTCCTCCCGCGTAAACTTTCAATTGTTTTAAATGGAAAGCGTTATTTATGAAATTTCTTGTATTGTTCTCCCAGAAGTCGTAACTCAGTTACGTTTTTAACCGAAACTAAGTTGATATTACTTTGTTTCGTAAAACTGCACAAGGAATATATTCCTAAAGTTTGGCATATTCCTGCCGCGTAAACTTTCAATTGTTTTAAATGGGAAGCGTTATTTATAAAATTTCTTGTATTGTTCTTCCACAAGCCGTAACTCAGTTACGTTTTTAATCGAAACTAAGTTGATATTACTTTGTTTCCTTAAAACTGCACAACGAACATATTCCTAAAGTTTGGCATATTCCTCCCGCGTAAACTTTCAATTGTTTTAAATGGAAAGCGTTATTTATGAAATTTCTTGTATTGTTCTCCCATAAGCCGTAACTCAGTTACGTTTTTAATCGAAACTAAGTTGATATTACTTTGTTTCCTTAAAACTGCACAACGAACATATTCCTAAAGTTTGGCATATTCCTCCCGCGTAAACTTTCAATTGTTTTAAATGGAAAGCGTTATTTATGAAATTTCTTGTATTGTTCTCCCATAAGCCGTAACTCAGTTACGTTTTTAACCGAAACTAAGTTGATATTACTTTGTTTCGTAAAACTGCACAAGGAATATATTCCTAAAGTTTGGCATATTCCTCCCGCGTAAACTTTCAATTGTTTTAAATGGAAAGCGTTATTTATGAAATTTCTTGTATTGTTCTCCCATAAGCCGTAACTCAGTTACGTTTTTAATCGAAACTAAGTTGATATTACTTTGTTTCCTTAAAACTGCACAACGAACATATTCCTAAAGTTTGGCATATTCCTCCCGCGTAAACTTTCAATTGTTTTAAATGGAAAGCGTTATTTATGAAATTTCTTGTATTGTTCTCCCATAAGCCGTAACTCAGTTACGTTTTTAACCGAAACTAAGTTGATATTACTTTGTTTCGTAAAACTGCACAAGGAATATATTCCTAAAGTTTGGCATATTCCTCCCGCGTAAACTTTCAATTGTTTTAAATGGAAAGCGTTATTTATGAAATTTCTTGTATTGTTCTCCCATAAGCCGTAACTCAGTTACGTTTTTAATCGAAACTAAGTTGATATTACTTTGTTTCCTTAAAACTGCACAACGAACATATTCCTAAAGTTTGGCATATTCCTCCCGCGTAAACTTTCAATTGTTTTAAATGGAAAGCGTTATTTATGAAATTTCTTGTATTGTTCTCCCATAAGCCGTAACTCAGTTACGTTTTTAACCGAAACTAAGTTGATATTACTTTGTTTCGTAAAACTGCACAAGGAATATATTCCTAAAGTTTGGCATATTCCTCCCGCGTAAACTTTCAATTGTTTTAAATGGAAAGCGTTATTTATGAAATTTCTTGTATTGTTCTCCCATAAGCCGTAACTCAGTTACGTTTTTAATCGAAACTAAGTTGATATTACTTTGTTTCCTTAAAACTGCACAACGAACATATTCCTAAAGTTTGGCATATTCCTCCCGCGTAAACTTTCAATTGTTTTAAATGGAAAGCGTTATTTATGAAATTTCTTGTATTGTTCTCCCATAAGCCGTAACTCAGTTACGTTTTTAACCGAAACTAAGTTGATATTACTTTGTTTCGTAAAACTGCACAAGGAATATATTCCTAAAGTTTGGCATATTCCTCCCGCGTAAACTTTCAATTGTTTTAAATGGAAAGCGTTATTTATGAAATTTCTTGTATTGTTCTCCCAGAAGTCGTAACTCAGTTACGTTTTTAACCGAAACTAAGTTGATATTACTTTGTTTCGTAAAACTGCACAAGGAATATATTCCTAAAGTTTGGCATATTCCTGCCGCGTAAACTTTCAATTGTTTTAAATGGGAAGCGTTATTTATAAAATTTCTTGTATTGTTCTTCCACAAGCCGTAACTCAGTTACGTTTTTTAATCGAAATTAAGTTGATATTACTTTGTTTCCTTAAAACTGCACAAGGAACATATTCCTAAAGTTTGGCATATTCCTGCCGCGTAAACTTTCAATTGTTTTAAATGGGAAGCGTTATTTATAAAATTTCTTGTATTGTTCTTCCACAAGCCGTAACTCAGTTACGTTTTTTAATCGAAATTAAGTTGATATTACTTTGTTTCCTTAAAACTGCACAAGGAACATATTCCTAAAGTTTGGCATATTCCTCCCGGGTAAACTTTCAATTGTTTTAAATGGAAAGCGTTATTTATGTTATGATATTTCTTATATTGTTCTTCCACACGCCGTAACTCAGTTACGTTTTTAATCGAAAGTGCATTTTTTTTTAATAAAAGCGTTATTTATGAAACTTCTTGTATTTTTTTCAACGATGTTACGTTTTTTTAATCTAAATTAAGTATATTTTTATGACTGCAGACAAAAATACAGAATTTACTCAAGTCTCATAGGTTTTCCATTAATTTCGAGATCAGAAATTCAAAAATTGTTAATACTTCTTATCGTTTAGATGGAGGATGGGGGGTGGAAGTTGGGCTCCGATTATGTCTATTTTTAAAATTTTACATTAGATTTTCCTGAAAAATAAATGCCTTTTCTCTTCAGATATGAAAACATCCGTTATTTATATAGTTGTTTGTAGACTAGTATTCGCATTCGACATTTTGGAGAAGCCACTAGCAGTGTAAAAAGTATCTCTCACATGCAAATAATACGATTTTAATTATTTGCTTTAATACCAAAGATCTTTCCCATTTCTCCAATTGATAAGTTTACTTCATATGGCACGTAGTGAATGTCATTTTTAACTCATATCCATGTACACTTATGCTCATAAAAATGGAATACACTTACTCTTGGACTGATTTGAAAAGTCGTATTATTCGCATTATTAAATACATTTTTATACGATATTCTTATTTAACTGTTTTCTTGTAATTTAATACAACAAACAATTTCACTTTATCGATGTTTCAAACCAACCGGTATTACAAAATTAAAATTTTACAAAAGTCGGTTGCAATACTTGTATTCCATTTTTATGAGCACAAGTGTACATGGCTTCCTCATTCTTATATATACAAAATATATATTACTAGTACTGGTCGATCTATAATTTGAACACTACTTGTAATCAAATGTTTTAAAAATGTACGTTTTTGTCCCATTTATTGATAAACGCATTACAATATTTATATAAATGCGGCTACAAAGATGTCCAACAGTAAATTGTTTAAATGAAGCAAATCATCGTCCTCATACTTTTTTAAATATACTAAGAAACTTAACCAAAATTATATACTTCACCTAATCGTAAATGTTATACGGCATTATTATAAAAATAATAACAGATATGAATCAAATATAAAGCTGTTGATATTAAACATATTAATAAAATCAACCTAATTTTGTTTTTCCCTGCTTGACCTTTTAAAATTATTAAGAATGGCTACTTTTTAACATTTAGCAAAATAGGCGCGCCGCGCTTTACCATTTAAACTTACATGATAAACATTTAAAAAAAGTTTATCCGTAATCCGTTACTTCAAAAGGCGCCGAAAATGTTCGTGCTCTTGTTTCTGACATTATAATTTATCCAAATTCAGGGATAGAGCGAATACTGTTTATAAACGCGTTCTGCCCTCGAAAGGACGTACCGGAATTAGAATATCTGTTTTGCATATTTTTTACGTTATTTATTAGTTCAAGTTTTGATTTTAATTATTTTTTTATAAGCGTTTTCTAATGTGGGAAACCGGATGGGAGCATGTGAAAATTGCGAGAACTTTTCCTTGACATTCAAAAAAACTAAATGCATAATTAGGTCAAATTAAAGTTTGCATACGGACTACTTTTATTTAAATTTTAATGGACTATTTATTCCGCTGTAGCGACAGTAGTTTTGCATCTCACGTATCAGCAAACAAATCTTGCATAACAGATCGCGTCGGTAATTTAATACCCGAAAAGTTAACAATTGTATTCTAATTATGGAGGAAGTGTTTGTGACGTTTTCTAGTTTGAAAAAAATTAACGAAAGGAAAAGTAATTCTACATTTAAAAACAGTTAAAAACGGACGTGATCTCGTGATATTCAAGGTTTATACATATAATAAACTGTTTCCTGTTATGGGTAATATAAATACACCCAAATCTAAATATTAAACGACGGAAACTGATTCTTATAGCAATCAACTTTTTATTTCTACTCAATGTTATGCAAAATGTAAGAGCAACTTATATTTGAAATAGGTATTTTATATTCTCATATAAGGCTAAAATATGAATCATTATTAAAATGTTAATACATTAAACTTCTATTGGATACATTTTGAGTTGGCTGATGTTATATTGTGTTTACATATATGGAGCCACAGCAAACTGTATCTGAAATTTATTTAACCACTCTGTATAATATTATGTACTAATAAAACAAAAACAAAGTTGGTATTGCAACAGCAGGTATCCATAATGTTATACTTAATTTTATTAAATGCCTTGCATACGGTCCTAGCCAATACAGTACAGCCAACCATACATAATACCTAATCATTTCATAAAAGCAACTGTCCATACCGTAATCGATTAGAAAGCTATTTCAACGGACTGATTGATAAGATTGGAAAATATATTTTAATGTATTAAAATGCTGTTCAGATTTCTGATAGATAAGGGAACAGGGACTAAATGAAATTTAAAATTTAAACAAATGCGTTTATTTACAATGTAATTTAAAGAAAATTAAAACGACTTTTTGTTACGTAGAAATCCAATTAAATCAGTCTATTTCTAGTCGTGTGTGCGAAGATATCAATCAAAATCATATTTCACTAATAGTAACCCATGGGTTGTCATGTCATAAGGTTGCTAAGTACCAAAAAGCCTTTCCGCAAAATTTCACTTATGTAAAAAAACTAACCGAACATTCCTCGAACATTGAACAATCGCTCTAAATTTTGACACAACGTGCTTTGGGAAACCATAGCACTGGAATATTATAGCTAAACATGATTGATTTTTTGGTGCAGTACCTATTAAACATTTTTTAGTATCCACAAAACATTTTGGTTATTCATAAGGAGTTATACATCTGCCCCATGTGGAAGCAATATCACGTAAAAGGAAGGTGGATAGTAAACTATTGTTTAAATTTTCTAATGTATCTATAAATATGTGTTTACACTGTCTAAGCCTATCATATGAATTTATATATATTTTCGTAGTACAATAGTACAGAGGATGGATTGTTTTACTTGATTAAACATTCCTAGAACTGAAAAAGATCAAATAATATTGTTTAAACCAGGAGCAATACGAGTTACTCTCTAATTTTCAAAATTTAAGACTATAGTTTACTGTAAAAATAATATATTATAGAGGAGGTTGAGAAGAATATTATTATAGCTTAAGCGCCAAGATTGTACCCGAGCACAGCAAGGTGTACAAGGCGCGCGGACTATAATAGTCTTATCTATCGCGGTGTATATACATACTATTTTTTACACTACTAGCACGTTAAATCCTAGTATTCATACCTCACAATAAATGCCAGAGTTTATTACTGGCCACGAAAATGAAGTAGGCTGAATTTCAAATGTGTGTTTCTGTCAATTCGGTTCGAAAAAGGGACTTGCTCGCGAACTCCGAGCGACCAATGGCGTTCGCGAGTTGACTCCATTGTTGACCGTTAATAGACGGTTAATAATAAAGTATTATTTACCTTGCCCAATAATGATCAACGATAAAAAATGGGCCAATAGTGATATGTTTCAACACTAATAGTGCAAAAAAAAAACTTAAATATTCACATAATGGACGCGCTACTAGCAAATCTTTGGCGATGTATATCTTATTGCAAATTGTATCTGTCCATCCATAAAGAACTGTATCTGTGAGTCGCCATATTAATGGCGCACTGGGTAGAGCGTCAGGCTTCCAATAAGCAACTTCTCGATTTGAATCCGTGAATGGGCGGATTTTTCCAATTAACGTCACTTTCCCCTGAAGACTACTCTATCAGATAGAATAGCAAGACTACACACAGGAGTAACACTATCAAAGATACTCAAGGCACCAGTATGTAGACAAGCTACAAATACTAGAAAACATGATAACTGTAGTTAGTTTTTGGCAACTTTCACTCGTTACATTACAACATAACTACATCTTGTCCAGCACCTTAGTCAGCAGGTACTACACCGTGAAGAACTATATGTAAATTATTTGCAATCAGATTACTATCAACTTGACTATTAGTCAGAGTTGCTGAAATCCAAATTATAGAAATAATGCACTATGTAATTTGATGAAGCAGTTTAAAAGGCGCAATCTCTGGACGATAGACATGTTTAGTAGAAAGGTGCAATGCCGCAAGAAGCCTAGATTTGCGAGTAAGGAGAAATGGGCCCCATGGAAGCTATTGCGGAAAGCAGCTACAAAGCTTATGCATACATACAATTCAATTATTTTCGAATGCTTTATGTTCGAGCAATACCATCTGAAAAACAAGGCCGACGCTCTCTGACGTCACGGGCTAGCGGCGGCGACTTTGACTACACATCATAGCTGCACATTGATTGCAATTATCGATTATAATTGAGTTTTTTGTAAAAGACACGTCACTTAGTGTCTTCGTTAGTGTTTGGTGCCGTATAAATTTTGCACCAATAAACACCTACTAAATGACCGTTACATGTGCTGAAATGTAGGTATTATCGCCGCATGGTGCGATTTTATAATCGTAGTTTATTGCAATTATACACCATACCTGTGCAAGTGCTTGTAGAGAGATATTTAAGTCATTATGGCGTATGAGTGTCCAACGCCTAGGTGCAGCGGCACAAACAAGAATAAAGTGCATGTGTTTAGTTTACTTAAGTATAAGGCTTTATGTAAATATGGATTACTGCGATACCAAGAGCAAACTTTACTCCATCCAAGGTATGCAAATTACATTTTCTTAAAGAATTCAATTACGTTGCCGAAAACGAAAGATGAAACAGGTTAAAGAAAATGAATGAATTACTTGAGCATCTTGAAGAACAACATGTGTCGCAGCTGGTTTTAAAATTTCTTGTTGGGGGTGGGGGGGAGGGGTATTTTATTTATTTTATTGGGTGCCAGAATCATGGCGCGGGAAATTATAATCCTACAACTAACACATTGATTAAAAATTATTGTGGTAAAATTAATAATAATAATCGATTGAACAAAGAAAATAAAAGTCGACTACTAAGTGCATTAACAATAAGTAAAGCTAATTTCTGATATATTTATTACGCTACCTATACTAATGTTTAAGCTTGCCATTGGCCACAAATATTCCCACCCCCTACTTGTTAGGGACTCGCACCCCGGCTCAAACTGGGGCAAGATTGGAACTGACCGTCTTCGCGACCAGAAGTGCCTGGCCGTTCATATTACCGAATAAACTAGTTATTTTTCTACCAGTGTTTGTTTTTGTTTGTTTGTAGGAATTAACCTACAAGTGTTTGTTTGTGGATTTTTGGGTCACTCGACTAAGCCAGCGAGCGTAAGCTCATACATATTATATGGTCCTTCGATTTCGGATGTGCTACAATTAATCTGTGTCCAGAGGGAAGTGCCTCGCAGCCAGCAGCAACTACCATCAATTGCAGTGCCACAATTAATCTGTGTCCAGCGGGAAGTGCCTCGCAGCCAGCAGCAATACCATCAATTCAGTGCCACAATCAATCTGGGTCAAGCGGGAAGTGCCTCGCAGCCAGCATCAACCTCCATCAATCGCATCGCTACAATCAATCTGGGTCAAGCGGGAAGTGCCTCGCAGCCAGCATCAACCTCTATCAATCGTATCGTACTACAATCAATCTGGGTCAAGCGGGAAGTGCCTCGCAGCCAGTATCAACCTCCATTACTCGCATCGCTACAATTAATCTGGTAAGCTCACCAATTCCTAAGTTAAAATTTTCCTAAATTTCCTCATAATGGCTCCCCCATCTACATTAAGCTCGCAACGCGGGAGAGTTCTTGCTAAAATTACGCGCCTTGAAACTTATCTCAAGGGAGTTGACGAATCCAATCTAAACGAATTTCAATTACGCGTCCGTTTAGAGCAGCTTCCTACGATATGGCGGGAATTTGACGATATTCAATCTCAAATTGAGGAAACGCACGCAGATGACACTGAATTACATGATCGCGATCGCGTAAGCTTCGAAGAGAGATATTACGCAGTAGTTGCCACTATCAATAGCCATTTATCCCAGGTTACTACTGTTTCGCGGCAATTAAGCCCACAAATATCAAACGAATCTCAAATGTCACATCAAATTGAGGTCCGTCTACCGAATATCGAGTTGCCTTCTTTCTCTGGAACCTACGACCAATGGCTAACCTTTTTCGACACATTTAACTCGTTAATTAATAACAACGCACGATTGTCGGATATACAACGTTTCCATTATTTGAAAAGCTGCGTTAAGGGCGAACCGGCAAGAATGATCGAAACGCTATCGATTTCCAGCAGTAACTATGCCACTGCATGGGAACTTTTAAAATCGCGTTTTCAAAATCGAAAACTAATAATAAAAACGCACGTTAGCGCGATATTTAATGTGACCCCTGTAACGCGAGTCTCAGCGGTCGGATTGAGAACGTTTGTAGATAAAATTACTTTAAATCTTAGTGTACTAGAAAAATTAAATCTGCCTACCGATAAATGGGATGTTTTAATCAATCACATTGTTTTATCTAAATTAGATCCCAAGATTACTGCAGAATGGGAAGAGAAATCTCCCGACGAGCCAAGTTGGAAAAATTTGTGCGATTTTTTAACGAAAAAGTGCCAAACGCTGGAAGCAATTGACAACAATTTGCAAACCATAACTAATAAATTCCAAAATATTCGTACAGGTCAATCGCAACAATTAAAAGCGCATATCGCAAATTCTAACCCTACTCAAGCTACCGCGTGTGTCCTTTGCAAACAAGCCCATTTTATAACCCAATGCGATCAATTCAAGGACTTGGATCCAGCGGCTAAATTCGAGTTGAGTCGAAAACATCTTCTGTGTACAAATTGTCTTCGATCAGGCCATAGAGTGGCCAATTGCCATTCTACTTCCTGTCGCAAATGTCATAAACGGCATCACACTATGCTGCATTTTGAAAACACAAAGGAGCCGCCGGTAGCAACGGCCGAACCGGCAATAGTGACCTTAATAACAGCAGGAAATACACCAGCTCCACTTTACAACACCCTTTTGTCAACGGCGTTGGTTCATGTTTCTTCAAATGGTAAAACGAGGCTATTAAGGGCAATTTTGGATGCAGGGTCGGAGGCATGTTTCCTTTCGGCATCGGCCTTTAAGGATTTCAAAGTACCAGCTGAAATGCAAAACACCCAAATAGTTGGAATTGGGGGCGCAACGGTCTGCAGCAATCAGGCAGTAAACTTAATTGTTCACTCCCAATATACAGCTTTCAGGCAAAACCTTCGGTTTATAGTTTTGCCAAATTTAACACGTTCTGTACCAAATTCCTCATTCGACATTTCTGGTTTACATATACCGTCGAATATTCAACTCGCGGATCCACAATTTTACAAGTCGCGGCCTATTGATATCATTCTGGGCAATAACATATTTTACAAGTTGCTGTGTTTAGGTCAAGTATCACTCGGGCCAAATTTTCCTGTATTGCAAAATACGAAACTCGGTTGGGTTCTTGGCGGCACCATGCCCATAACACCTAATTCTAATCAAGTCGCATGTAATCTAGCATCGAATCAGCAATTAAGTGATCAAATTGAATCATTTTGGAATATGGAAACCCTTCCGACGAATAAAAGTATCAGCCTTTCACAAGACGAGCAATTTTGCGAAAGCATTTTCGATGAAACTCACCAGCGACTCGCAGATGGCAGATTTATGGTTCGCTTTCCCTTTCGTCAGAACCCCCCGCAGCTAGGGTCGTCCCAAGATACAGCCACAAAGCGCTTGTACTCAATGGAGCGAAAGTTTAAAAAATCCGAAATATTTGAACGAAATTACAAGGACTTCATGACAGAATACCGCGAACTTGGCCACATGACATTGAGCCCCAATCAAAACAACCATAGTAATCGCTATTTTTTACCCCATCACGCGGTTCTGAAAGAATCAAGCCTCACAACACGGTTACGTGTGGTCTACGATGCCACGACCAGGTCGAGTTCAGGAATTAGTCTGAACGACATATTGTTAACTGGTCCACAATTACAAAACGAACTTTTCGACGTGATTTTGCGTTTTCGTTTGCCTAAATATGCAATAAGTGCGGACATTACTAAAATGTACCGGCAAATTTGGATTCATCCCGACGATCGGAAATATCAAAAAATTTTATGGCGCGACAATTCTGATTCCCCAATTGAAATTTTCGAGTTGAATACAGTCACGTACGGAACGGTGTGTGCTCCATATCTAGCAATAAAATGCTTACAGAAATTAGCAATCGAACATCGCGACAGCTTACCCGAAGCCAGTAATGCGGTGTTAAATCATTTTTATGTAGACGACGCATTATGCGGTAGCGATTCATTAGAACAAACGAAACTGTTACGCGATCAATTAATCCATTTATTGAAGGCTGGCGGTTTTACACTTTCAAAATGGGCAGCGAATCATGCTGAACTAATTCCTGAAGCAGCTAATATTGCATCTTCGGGAATTATAAAAATAGGCGACCATGAAACCAAAACTTTAGGGCTCATTTGGAATTGGGAACAGGATATATTCAAATATGAAGTAGACAACATCTCACGTACCAACCACTTTACTAAACGGCAAATCCTTTCAAGTATTGCACGCATATTTGATCCTCTCGGACTAATTGGGCCAATAATAACTCGAGCAAAAATAATAATGCAAAAGGTTTGGGCTTCTGGCACAAACTGGGATCAAGCTATACCATTAGATTTGAATACCTTTTGGGTAAACTTTCTTGCTGATCTGCCAAACATAAATCAACTGCGAATTCCTCGTCATGTTAAATGTGACAACGCGTCCTATTTTGAAATCCATGGGTTCTCAGATGCTTGTCCGTTCGCGTTCGGGGCTAATGTCTATTTACGATCCTATTCGGCCAACGGTATTGTTCAAACTCATTTGTTAACATCTAAATCCCGGGTTGCACCCTTGAAGCAAATTTCCTTACCACGCTTGGAACTATGTGGTGCACTTCTATTGTGTAAGCTAATGGCGAAGGTCAAAGGTAGCCTGAACATAAACTTCGCTTCAGAATTCTTTTGGTGTGACTCGACCATCACACTGTGTTGGATTGGCACACCGCCGCATAAATTAAAAACATTTGTTTCCAATCGGGTCGCGGAAATACAAGCAGCGTCATCACCGAGTAATTGGGCCCATGTGAGATCCGCGGATAATCCAGCAGATCTAGTCTCAAGGGGCGTCAACCCTGCCCAATTACAAGATAATTCCTTATGGTGGCACGGTCCAGCTTGGCTACAAGCCGACAAAAGTACCTGGCCAGCGTCCACATTTACAATGCCGGCGGAATTACCTGAGCGAAAACAAGACAATGTGTTAATAACTACCGCCTCCTTAGAAAATGATGTTGTACAAAATTTGTTAAATAAAGTTTCCCGACTAACAAAACTAAAGAAAATATTAGGGTATTGTTTCCGGTTTAAGTATAACATACGCCAACCTCGCGAATCGAGAATTTCCGGACCCTTATCAAACGACGAAATCCAAAATGGGTTCATGCACCTCGTCCGGGAAATTCAAAGACAGCATTTTCCTAACGAAATAAATGCATTATCAAATGGAAAACCAATAGCAAACAATAGCAATATCTTAAGTTTTAATCCATTTCTGGACTCAGCTGGAATGTTGCGTGTCGGAGGTAGAATCAAAAATGCGAATATCCCATACGCTCGAAAGCACCCGATACTACTTCCGAACAAGGACAAATTAACCAATTTGATAATTCGCGACGTGCATTTGCGTCATTACCATTTCGGGCATCAAGCCTTATTACATACCATACGCAATGAATTTTGGCCAATTTCTGGTAAAAGCGCTATCAAACGAGAATTGAGGAAATGCGTCACTTGCGCAAGATTCACCAATAAGGTTGCTCAACCATTAATGGCTGATTTGCCCGCAACCAGATTAACTCCTGCACGACCTTTTTCAATTTGCGCAGTGGATTTTGCAGGACCGTTTTTGATACGCGAAGGCCGCACGCGGGGTCGCAAAATTGTCAAGGCGTACCTATGCATCTTTGTTTGTTTCGCAACTAAAGCGGTCCACCTGGAAATCGTTAGTGATTTGTCAACTGAAGCCTTTTTAGCAGCGTTACGGCGTTTTATCTCTCGACGCGGCATATGTCAAGTAATTCATTCGGATAACGGTACAAATTTTATCGGTGCTCGAAATCAATTAGCTGAACTTGCCCGATTATTTAAATCTGAATTGCTCAAAAATAAATTAAATGATTTTTTGACTCAGAACCGAATTGAATGGCGTTTTATTCCTCCTCGTAGCCCGCACTTCAACGGGCTCTGTGAAGCCGCAGTCAAGTCCGCAAAAAGATTGTTTTGTAGATTATTTAGCACGAACTCTCTCACGTTTGAGGAATTAAACACCTTATTTGTTGAAATCGAAGCCATTTTGAATTCAAGGCCACTAACTCCTTTAAGCACCGATCCTAATGACTTAACTCCTTTAACCCCCGATCATTTCCTGATTGGTGATGCGTTATTGGCTATTCCGGAACCTGGACTTGGCGACATTGCAAGCAACCGCCTGCGTCGATTCCAATACATTCAAAAAATGTATCAGGAATTCTGGTCGCGGTGGTCGACAGAATACTTACAATCTCTGCAACAGCGGAGTAAATGGAGGCAGACATCAGGACAACTGATTCCTGGATCGATGGTTCTAATTAAGGAACCAACACCTCCTCAGTTGTGGCGATTAGGTCGCGTCCTAGAGACTTTCCCAGGGCAAGATGGTGTTGCGCGAGTGGCAAGTGTAAAAACCAAAAGTGGAATAGTGAAACGTGCAATAAACCAATTATGTGTGTTGCCCACTGAAAAAGACACAATCACATCGCAATAGGACTAAATATAAACATTACATTTGTTATTAGCGTTGATTGTGTATATATATGTTTCTTTTCCTTTCATTTGTAGTTGTAATGTAAATTAAGTTTGTGTGTATTTTTTCATTACTACTAATTGTTACTTAGATTTAGTTTTTTTTGCATTTTCATTCATAATTAATTGTTCATTATTGAAGTACAATACTTCAAGGCGGGCGGCATTGTTTAAGCTTGCCATTGGCCACAAATATTCCCACCCCCTACTTGTTAGGGACTCGCACCCCGGCTCAAACTGGGGCAAGATTGGAACTGACCGTCTTCGCGACCAGAAGTGCCTGGCCGTTCATATTACCGAATAAACTAGTTATTTTTCTACCAGTGTTTGTTTTTGTTTGTTTGTAGGAATTAACCTACAAGTGTTTGTTTGTGGATTTTTGGGTCACTCGACTAAGCCAGCGAGCGTAAGCTCATACAACTAACATTCAAAATTATTCAAAATGATGGGTTTTGCTTTGAAACTTCGTTTTCTATTGCAAAAAAACGAATAGGGTACGACTAAGGGTTCAGTTCACGACTGGTAACCTCGTTTCCACACGAAGCCTTTATTTTTAAAATTATAAACACTGCACCCATTCGATTTAACCGTCGTGCTACCTACCATGGGCGCCCGCAGACAATTTTTTCCCGGAGGGGGGGGGGGGGGGTTAAAAACTTATTTATATACCTCTTAGGGTTGCTATATTTTTTACTTTGTCTTATTTTTACCAGTGAATGGTATATTTCTGTTATATGTGTCGTATTACATATTACTTCTACCGAGTATATTATTGAAGAAGTACTATATGTATATAAAATATTTTATTCTTAGAATATCAAAAGTGAAATAAACAGCATATTACCTCTATTTTAAAAGTTAGATCTAGGAACTTTTTTTAATTAAACACATCACACGTTACACAAAAATTAAAGGTACTAAGTAAATAGAAAGTTTGTTAATAAAATAAACATATCAAAAAATGTATAACGAACATATACAACAAACATAATAAAATATAACTTTAAAAATAAATGCATTGCATTGCAAATGTTGCAAATATTAATTTATAATAACTTCTTTAACTTCAACTTCAAATATTAAATTATAACAAAAACTAAAGTTACAAACTAAATACGAGTTGAAGCTTTTCCATAAAATAAACGTGTTAAAACGGAATTTCAGTGACCTACTGATATCGTTGTAGGCTAAAAACAAACTATGCCTGATTTAAACATGATTTTTCTAAATATTCCAAAATAGCGGGTAGGTTATCCAATTTAACGAATCCAAAAAACTCCTTTTTCAGTGTAAACTTTTCGTTTTCTTCGTACACGTATCGTATACCGATAGATAATAGCTCATATTCGGAAATATCGACAGTTTCATCAGCCATTACACTAAAATATTTGAATGAATTTACCTCTTGTACTACGTTTTTTGATATTACTTCTCCTGCCGATGAAATTATTTCAGTTTGGATCATACGAGACGTGTATTTAGAATTACCAGATGCGTTAACTAAGTGGTTTTCCAAAGTGGTATCACCAGTTTCTACTCTAAAATTTAAAAGATCTGTAAAATTTACAAATTTTTTATTGCTTTCCCTTAAAGGAAAAGGGTACCACAAAAACCTACTGTTTTTATTATTGGAAGAATTTTCTGCCTATTGTAATTTGTTACGCGGTTGCCGTGTTTATATTTTGAAAATAAAAGAATTACGAAATTCTCAGTAGGGACCACGGCCCCCTTGCTACCTACCTGTGCCGACGTCACTCCGGAGAACTGTGGCCTTGTTCTTCAGGTGGTATTGGTTCGAGATGATTAACGCAATGGCACAATGAATACAATTTGTGCATCTGCTTAAAAAATCATAATTTCCCACTATCCGAAAATATTTCACCCGTCAAACGTAATTCATTTTATAACGGTCTTGAAAGTTTAACTTTATTACTCGACAATTTGTGTGCAACACAACTGGTTGACTAGACAACCGATCGACTTTACATGCAACCAAGTGCTAATTTTAGAAACCACATGTTGTACATCTTATAACTGGTTTTTACAATGGCAAGCTTTTTTACATTATGAGAAATTGAATATTCTTTAAAAGGAAACGTCTGCAAGTGAAAGCATAGCAAATGGTACAATATGCAGTTATTTGATAACATCTTATTTTTGTGGAATTAAAACACTACAACTCTTGAGGACTAGTTGACAAAGACGTTAAAAACCTGTATGGGTCGTGAATATTCATAGCACTTCTAAAAACAATACAGTTGATGAATGTATGCAAAAACTGGGTTTTTCAATTAATCAACGACAAGGATTATGCAAATAAACTATCATCTTGCAAATGCACACCGTTTAGCACTTGAACAAGTTTGATTAAATTCAAGTGACGAACTGTCGCATCGTGCACATGAAACTATGGTTTAAGGTAAATTACGACATAAACTTACAGTTCTGGTTCACGTGACGTGCACTAGCGTGCCGGCGATGTAAATTAGCGCATTTTCCTAGACCAGCGACCTTTGTGACCCCGGAAAATAACGCTTGCATAGACGACTGCACTTTCTAAGTGAATAATTGATTGAATGAGCCAACTCGGAATTCTAAGGCAGGATATAACGATGCAGTCTCAAAAAGGACTGACATTAGCAATACCGCCAACTCCTGCTGACCCATATAACCTAGCCTTAAAAACTGGACAAATGATAAAGTTTAATCTTTCAAGGCTGCGTCCCAAATATCGAATTGCAAATCTGATTTAAAAAGGTTTATTTGCATTAATAAATTGCATTTGTATCCAAAATTGAGGTGCCGGCTCTAGTGAGGTGCCCACTAAGGAAAACCATAGATTTTTAAGTGTCCCTGACAAAAAATTCAAACATTAAGTTTATAATCTCAAAATCTACATAAAAGGCAGTTTATATGCTTCATTAATTTAATGAATGGTGCATTACATATTAACCTACCACACCGTCGTGCTCAACAGCTCGGACGGTGTTTAGATTTACAAGAGCCTTGAAGTGTCTGAAGTGGTTCACTTTGAGCGTTTAGATAAAAACAAGTAGAATGTGAGCGTTGAAGCAATTCCATTATAATAAATAATCCGTGTCATTTTGAGCACGCCCACACTCGAATATTTTTATCATCGTAGACAATTAATTATGAATCATCAATTGTTTTCCCTACTTCAATTGTGCATCAAACACTACTCATTTTATTTATTGTTAGTACTATACCTGCAGTAGTAAAAGTTGCGAAACTATAATAATACATTTGCAGTAAAGAATGGCTTGCATTGCGGCATTAAAAAAATCAAATGTGCAGTTTCATTGCAGTATAATTGTCGGCTTTTAAACCAGTTGAAAAAGCAACATTGAATTCCAAATACAGTATTAGAGCAACTACGCCCCCTCAAAATCACTGTTTCACGAGTCACGTTATTGTCATATCCGAACACGGATCATTATGCAATTCCAACTTTGGCAGCTCACATTTTTGTGGATCTATTTGGGTTATTTTATCTGACACTAACGACCAGTATTCATTGTTTTAGAATATTTCTTAAAAGTACAGGGTGGGCAAATTTCCATGTTTTCATATCTCGATATGGAAAAATAGACCTCCCAGCCCTGATCTCTTCTTTCGAAAAAAGCTTAATGATGAAAACTAAAATTGGCAACAGTCTTTTGTGTTCGAGTTATAAACAAAAATTCAATTTGTCGACTTTTCCTTTTACAACTATATCTTCCTTATTTATGAAAATAGATATAATAATTTCTACGTTATTTAGGTACTTTTTTGATAAGAATGCAGTAGCGTAGCCAGTTCTTATAAAAAAAATTAAAATTAGAGTTACAACATTAAGTTTTATTTTTTACATGAACCCATAGTTGGCTGTGGCGTCATGAGAATGAGGATTTTTCCCATTCCAGTGATATACCAGGGATGTTCAGAACTGACCTGGACTTTTTATATTTGTGGCACTATATGAAAAGCTATTGTCAAACCTTTATGTGACAAGCAAGGTAGCTGTGTTAGCAATATTCAAGCGGGATTATGCTTTGTTTCAATAGATAATGGGCGATATACTCACATGGCGTCAAATGATGTGTCGAGTTCTGTCGCCCAACGCATTATTATAAAATGTATGTGTTATGATAGTGAAATAGCAGACAATATATATTGCCGTCTTCAAAAACAATTTGAAGAATAGGGTCTTTCATACAGTTCTCGAAGAGCTCGCGCAAGAGCAGCGGGGGAAGCGTGTTGAGATTTGTGGCAAACTCCTTTCAGCGTTTCCAAATAGTCTGGACTTGTCCCCCTTTTGACTACCACCTGTTTGACCCACTTAAGAAGCACTTGAAAGGCAAGAAATTTAACTCTAATTCGAGTGATAGGTGATAGAATCGGTAGAAACTTGGTTGCGCATGCATTCTACAAGAATCCGCAAGTTACCGGAGCGGTTGAATAAATGGATTTTAAAGGGAGGACATTAAATTGAAAACTAATATGTGGTTTTGTAATATTACGTTATTGTTTTAAAAATAAAAAGTCCAGGTCAATTCTGAATATCCCTCGTATAGGTATCATAAGATATTTTATTATATACAGTGTCCGTCATAACACATGAAATTTTGTTATTATCTATTTATTAGAAAATTTTATTCCTGATAAAAGTCCTTGCATATTTTCAAAGTACAAAAAATGCACTTATCAAAATACAAATACCTTCTTTCATATATGGGGGCGATTCAAAAATATTAAAATGTCTCAAGAAAAATGTAGGTACACTTATTTGTCAAAATAGACAAAGATGTTATTTGGGAAAGTTGCTTAGAATTAAAAGTAGGTGATAAATATAAATTCACAGCTACCTTCTAAAAAAAAATCCATTGGTTTTTCCCATTTTTTTCTTACCACCCTGTGTATTAGCAAACGAGAGACTTCAAAATCAACTTTTTAACGCATACGATAAGAGTGTAATGTCAAATTTGAGCTTCACAACCATAAAATTACGTCAATCGAAATTAGTGCTGAAAATCTCACTTTTGTGCCAAAACAAGAAACACAGGTATCTTAAAAAAAATAACAAACTATCCAAACATCAATAAAAATTCAAAGCAATTATAAGTTTTAACAGAAATGTTACAACAAATATTTCCGATTAACATTTTTGTGTATTTTGAACAATAACGATAGTTTATTCTTGAGCCATTCTCACATTCTCGAACCTCCCCCGTATACGAAAGGGGTTCTTTAAATGTTGGCAAGTGCATTTTGTTGCACAGACTTTTATGACATAACAATTTGTGATAAATGGATAATAAAACAATTTTTCGTGTGTGTCTAAATGTGACGAACATTGTATAATACTATCAGTAACAATCAAACGTAATGAATCCTCTGAATCAAACGTTGGTATTTTAACAACGCAATAACATACGCTTTTTTTAATCATGTGTATTGTACTAGAACACGAGAAAACATTAAAAGCCACTTTGAATTTTTTTGCTATAAAGTAGTGAAAATGAATAAATCGATCCCATATGATATATTATAGGGTTACAAGCAATCCAGTGAGACAAATGTCTCATTTAAAAAAACAAAAAAGACCGTTTTTCAAATAGAACGCGTATTAAATAAAAACTGTGCCCAGACCTGGAAGGTGTCAAAGTAGTTGCCTAACCGATCGACGTTTTAAGGCGCAGAGGGTCGCAGCTCCGTTTGGCTACTGAAACATTTTTATTTAATACGCGTTCTATTTGAAAAACGGTCTTTTTGTGATTTCTCGAAAACCGGAAGTGTCACGTGACTGAAATTCGGTTCCTGAGTTGACATGACCATTCCAAACATATAACTTTAATAACTTTTTTCTCTATCTCTTACGGTTTGGCTGCTGAAACAGCGTCCCGGACGGACGGACGGACGGACAGACAAGTCTATTAGATAAAGGATTCTAAAATTACTTGGACACTTTAAACTATTGTAACTCTTCTATGAATTAGCTAATTTTAAAAATAAAAACACATTTAGAATTGTGAAGAACCGGGATTTATTACAACACATACAAATTAAGTTAAATGTTGAATATAACCGCCATTTCCTGCACAACAAAGAGAAGCATTTCCTCTAAACTATGTACAGAATTTTGCAACATATCTTCTGAAATTGCTGCAATTTTTTGGGAAATTGTGCGTTTCAATTCTTTCGCAGAGCATTCAAAATGCTCATTTGACACTCATAGTAGCATTGAATCAAACTAATACAAACACGATGATGTAAAACCATGGTATGACGTTTATGTACACAAATAGCGCCATACTTTGACATACACATATTATTATTTCATTTCATTTTGTTTGTAAACGAAATTTAAAACAAAATACGTATGTGCACTATATTTAAATCCCAATCCTTCCCAAGTATAAAACTGCTATCAATTTTGAAATAAGTGAGTATATGATTAAGCTACAGCAATTCAACGTCCCCAAGTAACTTTAGAATCATTTTTCGCATGCTACAACCAACTATGAAAATTCAATTTTATCTGATAACTCAAATTTGGAAACTGTTTTTGAAAAACTGACTACGCCACTGCATTCGCATCAAAAAACGTCGAAATTACTTTTCTCTATTTTCATAAATAAGCGTGATAGCAACAAAAGGAAAAGGCGAAAAATCGAACTTTCGAACGTATTCTAAAGCAGGTGATATGAATTCGTCCAAAAATCTAGACCTTTTTTAATGATAAGAAGTTTTAATTGTTTTATTAACTCTTTTCTCATACTACTATCTACTAATTATAACTGCGATGACTTATAATCGCTTGATGAGAACTAAAACGATTTCCGTAAAAGGGAGTGTTGACTTTGAAATATCCATGCAAACAATTTCCTACAAGTGCACTGAAAGGACACATTAACATTTGCACTTTTAAGGAAACTATATTATACTATTAATGAGCTATTTATATTGGGAGATTGATTTGAAGGAGTGGATGCATAATTAATAATGACATGTAGAAATATCCAAAACAAATATACAATCGGTACAAAACACGATTTAAAAAAACACGCAGCACATAATATATACATTTTAAAGAAAATATGATATAACTTTTTGGAAATAATCTAACTTTAAGAGGTAAATTGGCTGTATACAGCGTTTTCGATTATATAAAGTGTGAGAAGCAACTGGACTATTTTCATATCAAAGCGAATATTCCTACGGCAGTTTGTGTTATCTGTAAATACACGAACAAGTTTAATTAGGCAACAGTGTGTCCCCAGCAAACGGTACGTCATAAGCATAAAATAAGGGTGCTCTAAAAATTTGAAAATGTGGGATTGAACTTGACCGAACTACCACTGTTTCTAATTTTTATCAAAAATGTTATTTAACAAAGTGGTTCCAAAACTTAAGGAAAAGCCCTAATAGGGATGTGTCCTGCAGACTTTGCAATTTAAGTTAGAGAGTGGTTAGACATTCACTTTCCTGACAAGTGGATTGACTGACCAATAATTGCGTCTGCACGGTCGCCTGATCTAACCCCGTACCATTACCTCTTGAAGCAAAAAGTATACGAGAACGATTTCTATGATAACATTAATATATGAAAACAAAAAATGTGGAAGTGG
>OW679200.1:106675312-106768983 GCA_940337035.1 Agriotes lineatus | reverse complement strand
GTGTTTGTTTTTGTTTGTTTGTAGGAATTAACCTACAAGTGTTTGTTTGTGGATTTTTGGGTCACTCGACTAAGCCAGCGAGCGTAAGCTCATACAACTAACATTCAAAATTATTCAAAATGATGGGTTTTGCTTTGAAACTTCGTTTTCTATTGCAAAAAAACGAATAGGGTACGACTAAGGGTTCAGTTCACGACTGGTAACCTCGTTTCCACACGAAGCCTTTATTTTTAAAATTATAAACACTGCACCCATTCGATTTAACCGTCGTGCTACCTACCATGGGCGCCCGCAGACAATTTTTTCCCGGAGGGGGGGGGGGGGGGTTAAAAACTTATTTATATACCTCTTAGGGTTGCTATATTTTTTACTTTGTCTTATTTTTACCAGTGAATGGTATATTTCTGTTATATGTGTCGTATTACATATTACTTCTACCGAGTATATTATTGAAGAAGTACTATATGTATATAAAATATTTTATTCTTAGAATATCAAAAGTGAAATAAACAGCATATTACCTCTATTTTAAAAGTTAGATCTAGGAACTTTTTTTAATTAAACACATCACACGTTACACAAAAATTAAAGGTACTAAGTAAATAGAAAGTTTGTTAATAAAATAAACATATCAAAAAATGTATAACGAACATATACAACAAACATAATAAAATATAACTTTAAAAATAAATGCATTGCATTGCAAATGTTGCAAATATTAATTTATAATAACTTCTTTAACTTCAACTTCAAATATTAAATTATAACAAAAACTAAAGTTACAAACTAAATACGAGTTGAAGCTTTTCCATAAAATAAACGTGTTAAAACGGAATTTCAGTGACCTACTGATATCGTTGTAGGCTAAAAACAAACTATGCCTGATTTAAACATGATTTTTCTAAATATTCCAAAATAGCGGGTAGGTTATCCAATTTAACGAATCCAAAAAACTCCTTTTTCAGTGTAAACTTTTCGTTTTCTTCGTACACGTATCGTATACCGATAGATAATAGCTCATATTCGGAAATATCGACAGTTTCATCAGCCATTACACTAAAATATTTGAATGAATTTACCTCTTGTACTACGTTTTTTGATATTACTTCTCCTGCCGATGAAATTATTTCAGTTTGGATCATACGAGACGTGTATTTAGAATTACCAGATGCGTTAACTAAGTGGTTTTCCAAAGTGGTATCACCAGTTTCTACTCTAAAATTTAAAAGATCTGTAAAATTTACAAATTTTTTATTGCTTTCCCTTAAAGGAAAAGGGTACCACAAAAACCTACTGTTTTTATTATTGGAAGAATTTTCTGCCTATTGTAATTTGTTACGCGGTTGCCGTGTTTATATTTTGAAAATAAAAGAATTACGAAATTCTCAGTAGGGACCACGGCCCCCTTGCTACCTACCTGTGCCGACGTCACTCCGGAGAACTGTGGCCTTGTTCTTCAGGTGGTATTGGTTCGAGATGATTAACGCAATGGCACAATGAATACAATTTGTGCATCTGCTTAAAAAATCATAATTTCCCACTATCCGAAAATATTTCACCCGTCAAACGTAATTCATTTTATAACGGTCTTGAAAGTTTAACTTTATTACTCGACAATTTGTGTGCAACACAACTGGTTGACTAGACAACCGATCGACTTTACATGCAACCAAGTGCTAATTTTAGAAACCACATGTTGTACATCTTATAACTGGTTTTTACAATGGCAAGCTTTTTTACATTATGAGAAATTGAATATTCTTTAAAAGGAAACGTCTGCAAGTGAAAGCATAGCAAATGGTACAATATGCAGTTATTTGATAACATCTTATTTTTGTGGAATTAAAACACTACAACTCTTGAGGACTAGTTGACAAAGACGTTAAAAACCTGTATGGGTCGTGAATATTCATAGCACTTCTAAAAACAATACAGTTGATGAATGTATGCAAAAACTGGGTTTTTCAATTAATCAACGACAAGGATTATGCAAATAAACTATCATCTTGCAAATGCACACCGTTTAGCACTTGAACAAGTTTGATTAAATTCAAGTGACGAACTGTCGCATCGTGCACATGAAACTATGGTTTAAGGTAAATTACGACATAAACTTACAGTTCTGGTTCACGTGACGTGCACTAGCGTGCCGGCGATGTAAATTAGCGCATTTTCCTAGACCAGCGACCTTTGTGACCCCGGAAAATAACGCTTGCATAGACGACTGCACTTTCTAAGTGAATAATTGATTGAATGAGCCAACTCGGAATTCTAAGGCAGGATATAACGATGCAGTCTCAAAAAGGACTGACATTAGCAATACCGCCAACTCCTGCTGACCCATATAACCTAGCCTTAAAAACTGGACAAATGATAAAGTTTAATCTTTCAAGGCTGCGTCCCAAATATCGAATTGCAAATCTGATTTAAAAAGGTTTATTTGCATTAATAAATTGCATTTGTATCCAAAATTGAGGTGCCGGCTCTAGTGAGGTGCCCACTAAGGAAAACCATAGATTTTTAAGTGTCCCTGACAAAAAATTCAAACATTAAGTTTATAATCTCAAAATCTACATAAAAGGCAGTTTATATGCTTCATTAATTTAATGAATGGTGCATTACATATTAACCTACCACACCGTCGTGCTCAACAGCTCGGACGGTGTTTAGATTTACAAGAGCCTTGAAGTGTCTGAAGTGGTTCACTTTGAGCGTTTAGATAAAAACAAGTAGAATGTGAGCGTTGAAGCAATTCCATTATAATAAATAATCCGTGTCATTTTGAGCACGCCCACACTCGAATATTTTTATCATCGTAGACAATTAATTATGAATCATCAATTGTTTTCCCTACTTCAATTGTGCATCAAACACTACTCATTTTATTTATTGTTAGTACTATACCTGCAGTAGTAAAAGTTGCGAAACTATAATAATACATTTGCAGTAAAGAATGGCTTGCATTGCGGCATTAAAAAAATCAAATGTGCAGTTTCATTGCAGTATAATTGTCGGCTTTTAAACCAGTTGAAAAAGCAACATTGAATTCCAAATACAGTATTAGAGCAACTACGCCCCCTCAAAATCACTGTTTCACGAGTCACGTTATTGTCATATCCGAACACGGATCATTATGCAATTCCAACTTTGGCAGCTCACATTTTTGTGGATCTATTTGGGTTATTTTATCTGACACTAACGACCAGTATTCATTGTTTTAGAATATTTCTTAAAAGTACAGGGTGGGCAAATTTCCATGTTTTCATATCTCGATATGGAAAAATAGACCTCCCAGCCCTGATCTCTTCTTTCGAAAAAAGCTTAATGATGAAAACTAAAATTGGCAACAGTCTTTTGTGTTCGAGTTATAAACAAAAATTCAATTTGTCGACTTTTCCTTTTACAACTATATCTTCCTTATTTATGAAAATAGATATAATAATTTCTACGTTATTTAGGTACTTTTTTGATAAGAATGCAGTAGCGTAGCCAGTTCTTATAAAAAAAATTAAAATTAGAGTTACAACATTAAGTTTTATTTTTTACATGAACCCATAGTTGGCTGTGGCGTCATGAGAATGAGGATTTTTCCCATTCCAGTGATATACCAGGGATGTTCAGAACTGACCTGGACTTTTTATATTTGTGGCACTATATGAAAAGCTATTGTCAAACCTTTATGTGACAAGCAAGGTAGCTGTGTTAGCAATATTCAAGCGGGATTATGCTTTGTTTCAATAGATAATGGGCGATATACTCACATGGCGTCAAATGATGTGTCGAGTTCTGTCGCCCAACGCATTATTATAAAATGTATGTGTTATGATAGTGAAATAGCAGACAATATATATTGCCGTCTTCAAAAACAATTTGAAGAATAGGGTCTTTCATACAGTTCTCGAAGAGCTCGCGCAAGAGCAGCGGGGGAAGCGTGTTGAGATTTGTGGCAAACTCCTTTCAGCGTTTCCAAATAGTCTGGACTTGTCCCCCTTTTGACTACCACCTGTTTGACCCACTTAAGAAGCACTTGAAAGGCAAGAAATTTAACTCTAATTCGAGTGATAGGTGATAGAATCGGTAGAAACTTGGTTGCGCATGCATTCTACAAGAATCCGCAAGTTACCGGAGCGGTTGAATAAATGGATTTTAAAGGGAGGACATTAAATTGAAAACTAATATGTGGTTTTGTAATATTACGTTATTGTTTTAAAAATAAAAAGTCCAGGTCAATTCTGAATATCCCTCGTATAGGTATCATAAGATATTTTATTATATACAGTGTCCGTCATAACACATGAAATTTTGTTATTATCTATTTATTAGAAAATTTTATTCCTGATAAAAGTCCTTGCATATTTTCAAAGTACAAAAAATGCACTTATCAAAATACAAATACCTTCTTTCATATATGGGGGCGATTCAAAAATATTAAAATGTCTCAAGAAAAATGTAGGTACACTTATTTGTCAAAATAGACAAAGATGTTATTTGGGAAAGTTGCTTAGAATTAAAAGTAGGTGATAAATATAAATTCACAGCTACCTTCTAAAAAAAAATCCATTGGTTTTTCCCATTTTTTTCTTACCACCCTGTGTATTAGCAAACGAGAGACTTCAAAATCAACTTTTTAACGCATACGATAAGAGTGTAATGTCAAATTTGAGCTTCACAACCATAAAATTACGTCAATCGAAATTAGTGCTGAAAATCTCACTTTTGTGCCAAAACAAGAAACACAGGTATCTTAAAAAAAATAACAAACTATCCAAACATCAATAAAAATTCAAAGCAATTATAAGTTTTAACAGAAATGTTACAACAAATATTTCCGATTAACATTTTTGTGTATTTTGAACAATAACGATAGTTTATTCTTGAGCCATTCTCACATTCTCGAACCTCCCCCGTATACGAAAGGGGTTCTTTAAATGTTGGCAAGTGCATTTTGTTGCACAGACTTTTATGACATAACAATTTGTGATAAATGGATAATAAAACAATTTTTCGTGTGTGTCTAAATGTGACGAACATTGTATAATACTATCAGTAACAATCAAACGTAATGAATCCTCTGAATCAAACGTTGGTATTTTAACAACGCAATAACATACGCTTTTTTTAATCATGTGTATTGTACTAGAACACGAGAAAACATTAAAAGCCACTTTGAATTTTTTTGCTATAAAGTAGTGAAAATGAATAAATCGATCCCATATGATATATTATAGGGTTACAAGCAATCCAGTGAGACAAATGTCTCATTTAAAAAAACAAAAAAGACCGTTTTTCAAATAGAACGCGTATTAAATAAAAACTGTGCCCAGACCTGGAAGGTGTCAAAGTAGTTGCCTAACCGATCGACGTTTTAAGGCGCAGAGGGTCGCAGCTCCGTTTGGCTACTGAAACATTTTTATTTAATACGCGTTCTATTTGAAAAACGGTCTTTTTGTGATTTCTCGAAAACCGGAAGTGTCACGTGACTGAAATTCGGTTCCTGAGTTGACATGACCATTCCAAACATATAACTTTAATAACTTTTTTCTCTATCTCTTACGGTTTGGCTGCTGAAACAGCGTCCCGGACGGACGGACGGACGGACAGACAAGTCTATTAGATAAAGGATTCTAAAATTACTTGGACACTTTAAACTATTGTAACTCTTCTATGAATTAGCTAATTTTAAAAATAAAAACACATTTAGAATTGTGAAGAACCGGGATTTATTACAACACATACAAATTAAGTTAAATGTTGAATATAACCGCCATTTCCTGCACAACAAAGAGAAGCATTTCCTCTAAACTATGTACAGAATTTTGCAACATATCTTCTGAAATTGCTGCAATTTTTTGGGAAATTGTGCGTTTCAATTCTTTCGCAGAGCATTCAAAATGCTCATTTGACACTCATAGTAGCATTGAATCAAACTAATACAAACACGATGATGTAAAACCATGGTATGACGTTTATGTACACAAATAGCGCCATACTTTGACATACACATATTATTATTTCATTTCATTTTGTTTGTAAACGAAATTTAAAACAAAATACGTATGTGCACTATATTTAAATCCCAATCCTTCCCAAGTATAAAACTGCTATCAATTTTGAAATAAGTGAGTATATGATTAAGCTACAGCAATTCAACGTCCCCAAGTAACTTTAGAATCATTTTTCGCATGCTACAACCAACTATGAAAATTCAATTTTATCTGATAACTCAAATTTGGAAACTGTTTTTGAAAAACTGACTACGCCACTGCATTCGCATCAAAAAACGTCGAAATTACTTTTCTCTATTTTCATAAATAAGCGTGATAGCAACAAAAGGAAAAGGCGAAAAATCGAACTTTCGAACGTATTCTAAAGCAGGTGATATGAATTCGTCCAAAAATCTAGACCTTTTTTAATGATAAGAAGTTTTAATTGTTTTATTAACTCTTTTCTCATACTACTATCTACTAATTATAACTGCGATGACTTATAATCGCTTGATGAGAACTAAAACGATTTCCGTAAAAGGGAGTGTTGACTTTGAAATATCCATGCAAACAATTTCCTACAAGTGCACTGAAAGGACACATTAACATTTGCACTTTTAAGGAAACTATATTATACTATTAATGAGCTATTTATATTGGGAGATTGATTTGAAGGAGTGGATGCATAATTAATAATGACATGTAGAAATATCCAAAACAAATATACAATCGGTACAAAACACGATTTAAAAAAACACGCAGCACATAATATATACATTTTAAAGAAAATATGATATAACTTTTTGGAAATAATCTAACTTTAAGAGGTAAATTGGCTGTATACAGCGTTTTCGATTATATAAAGTGTGAGAAGCAACTGGACTATTTTCATATCAAAGCGAATATTCCTACGGCAGTTTGTGTTATCTGTAAATACACGAACAAGTTTAATTAGGCAACAGTGTGTCCCCAGCAAACGGTACGTCATAAGCATAAAATAAGGGTGCTCTAAAAATTTGAAAATGTGGGATTGAACTTGACCGAACTACCACTGTTTCTAATTTTTATCAAAAATGTTATTTAACAAAGTGGTTCCAAAACTTAAGGAAAAGCCCTAATAGGGATGTGTCCTGCAGACTTTGCAATTTAAGTTAGAGAGTGGTTAGACATTCACTTTCCTGACAAGTGGATTGACTGACCAATAATTGCGTCTGCACGGTCGCCTGATCTAACCCCGTACCATTACCTCTTGAAGCAAAAAGTATACGAGAACGATTTCTATGATAACATTAATATATGAAAACAAAAAATGTGGAAGTGGTTGCCACTATAAATGAAGAGGTGAATCTCATCTGTGTATGAAGAATTGAGAAGATTAGAAAAATATGTATTACTTGATTTTTTACCGTTTTACAGATCTTCGGTTTCGGAATAACTTTGCTTAGAAACAATAATTAAAAACAAAAGAGCAGCTTTATATTTTTTTGTTAAGAAAAAAAGGAAGTTTACAAGATCTCTGTACCCCAAAAATATTATTTTCGTAATAAAAGCTTATTTTTGCTATTTTTTAACCAAATTCCGTGTTTAATTAAGTTTTGATTTAGTTTTGAAACACCTGCGTTAAATAGAATTTTTTTCAAAAATTTAAAATACTTTGCTTTAAGGCCGACTTTACATTTTTTAATTTTCGAAAGCGCTGGTTACGTTATCATAAGTTTGATCACTGGTTGTGGCTTGGAAAGACAAGCAACACCCCCATCCGGGGACACCCTGTATATAGTATACTGTAAAGTTCTGAAATATCAGGATGCGAGGATGCTAGACGAACAAAGAGCAAAAAAGGGATTTCTCCACTTTACTATCTCACTTCAAATGGGCACCACCACAAATAATTTGAATTTCTTCGACAACCTCATAAATACCCATATTGCAACTATTAAAACGTACTGGGCTTACGAGAGTCAATTGTATAATAGCAAAGAATAAATATCAACCTACACAGCAGCAAGTGTCATATTTGACTTTTTAGGGCTGTGGGAGCATGTCCAGCGCTCTACCATGACCATACACAAATTCAACTTGATACAATGCCGTCAGCTGCTTTCAGCAATATACCAGTATGAACTGGTCTCTGAGTCAAACTAATCGCAACTAGTACTCGTTTTCCTTATTTGATAAAGTCTTCCTTATTTGATAACGTTATAGGCAATGTCGACAAACTCCAATTTACAATTAGTAGAAGATTATCTGGAAGATAAATCAATTGAGGTCTTAATAGGAGATTCCTCGATACTTATCATCAGAATTAACGTTAACAATAATTTTAAGCATTTGCACTATATGGTCTACGTATTAATCAAACGTGTAAAAAACCATTTCTTCAGAGATCACTTTCAGGTAGCTGTAAGCTGTAACGCAAAATCAGTTGCACTAGTAGTTCATATATACCATTCAATTGATTTTATTCCACTTATACGTATTAACACATCTACCTACACCGAGAACATGCAATTTCAAAAAATGCACAGCCATTATATAATCTTCTAAAATAAAAAATTGTAAATACTGTAAGTAAAGCATACGTATTAGGGCACCCACGCATACTTCCAGTCGAAACAAAACGCGTTCACAATGGGGATACGTGTGACCATTTTGTGTAAGTATTTTTAAAATATAAGCAAACAGTCACATAAATGAATGAAACATTGTTAAACAGATAAATAAAATAGTACTAAAATGTAACAAATCTCGAACTGACATTAATTTCTATTCTTAATAGACCTTTCAACACTAAAATAACGAGCATTCGTTGCGAGATAACTAATTTTATTGAGCAATACAAAGAAACAACTAGGTCGATATATAAAGATAAAAAAGCATGATAAAATGTTGCCATTATCGGGGGCGTAATTGCTGGAAAGTAGTAACTTATTATACTCCGTAATTGTTTTCATTCGCACCAATATACAAGTCACAAAGCATTATATGTAGTTTATGTTCGATTAACTTCAAATTCTTGGAAAAACTCGGAAACAAATATTGCCAAGAACTTCCAGAAACGTATATGACGTATAGCTGAACGAGTTATATCTAAATCCGCAGCAATTAAATTACAACAGAGTAATACAAACCATTTGACTTCATATCTAAAACCACTTTATTGTTGCTGTTTTATTCAAACATCCGAAATCTAAACAAGCATCCACGAAATAGGCGAAATTCATGGAAAAGGGTTGCCATTCAAAGTAATTTATTAATTTTTTTTAAATTTTAATTACACCCCTGATTTTGATACCATATGCTAATGAAAAAATGTTAAGTTACTAGACGATTGCTGGAACAGGAAGGGCCTTATAATTTATGTTATTACAACAATTATTTCTTCCACTCCCTGCTCTTCCTATTAAAATATTTTTTGTTCTACTGCATCGAAATGCTATAAATTGCGACACTGCTCAGCGGCTGCAAACATCCACTTTTTTGTACTCGTAACTTTTACTTTTCAGCAGTACTAACCATAGCAAGAAAATCCAACACCGTGCTTTCATTGGCCGAAATCAAAATACACATTGACATTCTGTAGCTCTTCGCGACCTCTTCGATTAAGAACAAGAAAAAACGCTCCCAAAGCAATAAAATAAAAATTTGTTGTATGTAACTCGTACGAAAGCGGACTTGTAAACTGGCCTTATTTGTGTGCCTCGCTCGCTGCGCTCGCTTGGCCATAAACTGCGGCTCGTCCAAAAAAGTCCTTAATTTCGTATTTGTAACATAAATAGCTATTTTCAGTGTCCTTGCACTGCGCCAAATTCTAAAAACTAAAATGTGTAACAGTTTTATAATTCGAAAAGTTTTAAACTAGCAAAAATCATAATTTTCGGTGTATCACTAAGTTGCAAACGAAGATATGGTTCTATCATATTAAAAATTTAAAATTATAAGAACCCTTTATTGGCGTTCATTAAGAAACTACCTGATTTAGAAAAAAAACTGGCAACAGTTGCAGAAATACATTTTACAAAATTGAATCGTCCGCGTAGTAAAGAAGTGGCATATAACAAAGCAGTGTGGGGCCTTTGTCCAGCCCTGCAATTCATAACATATCAAAGGGAAGTTGCGTGTCACTGGAGGTTTACAAACAAGCCCACAGGTGCTATTTTTCTCTCCGTTATATAATAATTTAGTCGTAATTGGTGAGCAGTGCCAATGAACCGTGCTACGCTCACGCCAAGTTTCGACACTCTGTGAACGTGAATGCTTACAAAAGTGTGAAATTCTTGCATTTGTTTACTTCCTAGTATATAGAGGAAATTAACTGATATCGGATTGGGATATATAATTAACGCAACGGGACAATTTAAATCGCGTCTAAAAGTAGTACAATAAATTTAGAAATGTCAACATAAAGTGGCATTACAATCGAAAATTAATAACATCGTATGACGTTTTGTGATTTATGTAAAATCGGTAACTACTATCAGTACGACCTACTTTTTTCTGCTCAACGAAAATTCCAAACATCAAAATGATGAACTAAGTTGATTTAATACCACCTATTTGATTAAACAAACGACTACATTACATTAAAGAATGTAACAATAGGTTACTGCCGGTTACTATCACTAATTACTAATACTGTTAGGACGTACGTGAAAACATGACAATACGTTTACAACTTGTTGATAATTAGAAGTATTTATGGTCACATACTTTGTCCACACAATCACTCTATTTGATATAAAACAAAATGTAAACACCGCAATAAAACACAAATAAAAAGAAAATTGTTAGATAAGAGGAAACAAGCTTATACACACTTCACCTGTAATTACCGAGAAGTAACCGAATTTCCCAACTGAAAAACTTTTAAAAATTCTAGAATCTTGATATGCACACACGTAAATACATAATCGAATAAATCCCAAATATTCCACGGTTTTACTCTTTGAAAGAGACCATATCCATTTCTTTTTCTATTTCGAATTTTGTAAGGAAGCTTGTTATAGTTCTTCCATTGCTCGCTATTAAATATACATGTGACTGTTTGCAGTTTTAGAATGCGTTTCTTTATCTCATTTCTCAGGTCAAATTTATCTACATTTATACATCCTGTTTCACCAAGTGATAAATTCCGCAAAATTCCTTTGAAGCAATTTAAGGTTCTCCCCAATTATCAATTGTTCCGATTACTACAAACAAACCCACATACCACTAAACAATTTCTTATAAATGAGAGTAGGCATAGTTTTTAATAAATTATTATTATAGAGAAGTTATCATACTGTTGGGCGTTGGCAATTCTTTTCCCTAACGTTTCTTAATTTTAAATTTGTTAAAACTTGAAACCGCTTGAAACGGTCAGCAACTCGTAAAAGCATAAAAAATCCACATCACCTATATTAATTATATATTTAATTGAACAAGCGTTCGTACTCGCTATGACTTGTACAAAAAGTTCGCGTCCATATATAAAATACTCGAATTACGAGGCATGAAAAGGTGTGTCTTGTTCTATCTTCGGAGCGATCTTGATCTTTGAACCTTTCCGCTTTCAGTTCAATCATGCGATACTCGACTTAGTCAAAGGCTCCGGTAGTTACACACAAAAATCCTTTAAAAGTATATTTAACATCCGTTAATAAGTATTTGCTAGTAATTCAATGAACTCTAGAAATTCTCTACTCCCAACCACGTTAGTTTTTTTTTAATAATTTCCTTCTTGTACTTTGCATCTATTAGAACAGGATGAAAGTTCTAAGAGCATAAAAATAGCACGGAAATACGTAATTTCTGCAACCAAGATGCTAATTATGCTACAACATTTAGAACAGCCCCCGGGTAACATCGACAGCTGACATGCAAAGTAAAAGCCAACATACTCGGAGGTTTTAGGAAGTTCATACATCTGATCAATCGTGTTTGCGTGCCAATTGGCGTTATAAAAAACCGACTGAGAGAAAAACGTGGCCACCTATGTGGACTGCCAAAAATGTAACCATCATCTTGACCTGCATAGACATTAGACACGTAGTAAACTTGAAAGCGTACAAATGTTAAGAACGATTTAAGGTCTGGACACACATTCCCGGACCGTGCCAGGGCCGGAGGACGGCCGTGTGACGGCCGTCACCCGGTGAATGAATTGCACAGTGAAATTAAATGCATCTGTTCACACATCACCGTGTCATGTCCGGGCGCCGTCACCGGACCGGGCCCGGGCCGGGTGATAATAGTTTTGCTTACTTTTTGACGGTGACGGTCCGGTCTCGGTGGTAGATTAGATTTGCTTTCACACAAGTTTTAGCGTTTGGAAAATACTTAGTGGGTGTATTTTGATCGCAGCATTTGAAAACTTTATAATTCATTGTTTATATACAGCGTGAATATAGACATAGAACGACTTATAGAGGAGGTTCGAAAGTTTACGGTACTCTATAAGCTATAACCAAGCTAATGAAAAGTACAGAAATGCAGAGTACAAGGACAGAGTTTGGAAGAAAATTGAGACAATATTCCCGTATATTTTTAACCGATCACGTCAAAGATTTTGAAGCACACTGATAAAACTTTCGAGTCCCACTGTCCGGAACACGGCCGGCACACGGACATGTGTGGTTGCTAGATGAACGGACCGAGACATAACCGGGTGACGGCCGTGCTCCGGTCCTGACACGGTCCGGGAATGTGTGTCCAGACCTTTATACAAATTCCTATGGAAACAGTTTTTATAGTGTAACAAAATTCTAATAGAGCTTTGAACATAACAATATGACGTTTAAATAGTGTCCAACAACTTTTTTATTGTGCATATTTACACTTAGTCCAGTAATAAGAAACAATTTTCGATAATAATATTTAAAAACAGAAAATAAAGATATCATATGTGCTCTGCAAAACAAGTGCAATACCATAACATAACAGTAAGATAATACTTGTACATAAAAAACAACGGAGCCTTACACTGTGCTATCTAAAAATAAAATACGCCAAAATGTACTGTTGCTATCACAGTGGAATAAAGGAATGTCTTAAAAACCTTCCAAACCACTGCACTGTCAGTACTTATCTTCATATAATAAATTCTACCTTTACTATTACTATAGTGTTAACGTTTACTACTAAAGTTTAAATCTACATAGAACGACAGCTCTTTTCCAGCTAGTTACCGTTCAATGTCAGAATGCAACGTCATGGACTAGCGAAAAAATGTGTTCACCACCGTACACATTTTTCTAGGCCCATTCGTCCAGGCAATTGCTTTTGAAGAGGTGAAGCAATCAACAAGTAGTCTGCAAAAATCATACCATCTGTCGTTGTTACCGTGTGATATCTACGGGTAGTTTTAAAATCATTAGCCGTTCTGCGAATGTGTTTAATGGGCTGCCGCAATTGAATATAATAAAAAAAAATCTGTAAAAGGCTTTTTACATAACTTTCTGTGATCGCTGCACATTTCTATCCCTTGCGATGAATGCGGTGCGCGGTGATCGATACACCTTTCCGTTGAGTTGGCTACGGTCCCAAGCGATTTTTCTATCCCTTTTACGATATTCATCCTCTGTCTGTCGGGTTTCATTTTCATCAAAGGTAAAAACCTGAGCTTTGTGCAAATTATTACTGTTATCTATTCCTGCGTTAAAGCAAAAATAGGCAACATTTTTAAAAAGTATATTGGGTTTCCAGCAAGGTGGACATACACGGTTTTCATAGTTAAGTCGGCACTGTATTGTTTGAGGCTTTCGCGGTTACTCGAATTATTCTCCTTAGCATAGAATTTCGGAGCTCCACACCGACCTTCGGTTCTTAGTGCGACTTTCACTCTGATGATGCAAGCTGCAAGGTCTTGCGAAACGTTAGTGAATATGGATGCACAAACAGCAAAACGGTGAAATCTGCCTAAGTATCCTCGTTCTCAAGATACTCAAACAACACGAGCCACCAAAGAGCATGGCCATCTAGCGGGTTTTTGCTCGACTTCACAAGGTGCAAGGCACATTAAGCCAGAAAATGCTGGGTGTTCATATACAAATACTACGCGGTCTAAGCCGAAATTCTATGCTAAGGAGAATAAGTCGGCACTATTGCCAACTTCGTTATTATTGGAGCTACAAAGTCAGTTAAGTAGAGAAAGTAGTAGTATTTTGTTCACCAATTACGATGGTGAAAACGGAATCAAAATCGAACATCGCGTTCGGGAGTTATGTTAAAAAGTTTTATTTTTTCAAATGGGACACTCAGTATACAACATTCACAATCGATAGGAAGTTGAATTCTGAACAAAAAGTGTCCTATGACCTTTCATCCTAATGTCAAAAATGACAAAGGTATTGATGATTTTTCAAATTCGTCAAGGTGGCTGTGTTAGTGGCAACTATGCCTTACCATAAAATATAAATTAAGAAGAATATCCATGAAGTGAAACAATATCGTTTATTTCAAATTATTCTATGAACTTAAAAAAAACAAAATTCAATTTTGAGCCCGCTTGTAAATTAGTGAAAAAAATGCTACTACTTTTCCTACTTAACTGACTTTGTAGCTCCAATAATAACGACATTAGCAATAGTGCCGACTTAACTATGAAAACCGTGTATAATCCGTTCTAAAATATTGTCTTCCTCCACCAAATAATGTTTGATAAACAGACGGGCAGAAAGACGGACAGATAGACAAGACCGACAGGCAGACGAAATTGAAAAAACACGTTTTCGACACCTAGGGATCCTGAAACGTGAAGATCTTAAGAAACCTTAGAAGGTGATTTTTTCACGATTACAATACGTCCTTTGTATTTCAGACGAAGGAAGTAATTATTTATTTCAGGTTTCATTATTTATGTATACTGTTATGTTAAGGCTCTAATTGAATTTTAATTCATGTAATTGCCCTATTTACTTAATTTAGATATTCAAAATTATTTTCTGCTAGCTCTTGACTGAAAATCAGAGCGGATTCTTTTTATCTAGATTGCTTATTCCGAAATTTGATGTTCCTATTTTAATTATGACAATTCAAAACTTCTGTCAAATGGTACGTCAAACTAGTTTTTGAAAATTCAATTACAAATACTGCATCGTTACATTTGTCATACGACAATCTCAAATAGTAAGTACTTCCTTAATTAGAATTAATTCACTTTAATCTATATTTTCTTTCAATTCTTATTTAATACCTGGATTCATTTACCTTTTATTGAACTTAGCACTCTACTCTACTGAATCCAATTCGTCTAACTCTGCAACTGATCACACTACAACTGCTCCACTAAAAGCCACGATGAAGGCCTCAACTGACAACCAAACTGCCACAATGTCCAGAATCAGGATCCAAATTAACACAGGAATCTAGTTTACCCCTGGACTCAGCATATACAGCTTCACCAAGTGCGGTAATGAAGCTCTTAACGATACTAAAATTAATTTCGTTAATAGTTTAGAACAACACTGATGAAGATGAAAACTTTTAAAAGGGTTTCTTTATTAATTTCCAATTACAAAATTCGTTTACATGCTTTTCATTTCACAATTTTCTATATCAATAAAAACATCTCCTTAGCAATCTAGCTTATTTTTTAACTCAACACACTTTAAAAGCTTTATTATTTGGTTAATACCTACTTCAATAGTATATTTTGAAAAAGTATTTGTCATCAATTTCCACTTTCATTTTAGATATTAAATTAAGTTAGAATCCTTCTGTTTCTCAATCAGCTTCATTTAATTAAATTATAAATTCTATTTCCGTTCTATTCTAAATGCAACTTAATAATTTTTAATATCCATTTCACATCTACATGCATCCCCATTATTTTCAATTACTGTTTTCTTTTAATCTTATTAATCCGATTTTTAGACCCCTGTACCAAATCATAACAATACTTATAACAATTTAAAATAGACAACATATTTTAGTACTAGTACTGTCGTTACGTTTTCTAAAATAACATTTTTAAATTGTTTCACACGTTTGGTCTAACATTTAAATAAATCCATTGCCCGTTCTCTTTTCTATATTGATACTTAAAAGAACGGCAATGTATTTAAAAAGTTACGTTGATGATTGGTTTTACATATATGTTACTATTAAATTCGCCCCAAAACTGCAATTTTTAGCAGGTTGTCGCGAGACACTTCAATAGTGCTTTTGGGAATATGCGAAAATTAACTCTTGGCTATTTTTGTAGCCACCGAGATCACCCGACATAACCCTATTAAATTTATTTTTACAAATTAATGTGAATAACATTTACGAAGAGAGATAGAACAATGCATAATAGCAGAAAAATGAAATTTGACATGCTATATGATATGCTGATTTCTTTAACCACGGTAAACTATAAAACGTCACTTTTAGTGAAACAAGCTAGCGCTAAAAGGCCTACTTTTAGTAGTGGTCGTAGATAAAATATTTTAAAGCCAATATTGTAATTTTAAAAATGCAATTTTGAATGGCGCGTGGTCTAATTTGGACGTATCATTTTGTTTGACAGTAAACTTTCGTTTTAATTTTATCACTCAGGCCATGGTGTAAAGAATACAAGGTGAAACGTTCCCACACAATGGAGGGATTGTGGGTGGAGCCTCAAATTCAACCAATAAGAAGTGCTCCTACATTTTAAAAGTCTAATTTGATTACCATATTTTTTAATGTTAACAATTTTTGCGATTCTTTACAAAGTAGCTCGGCGTTCTTTCAACTTTATCAATTCACTTCAAAAAATCGCGCATAAAATGTGTTTGTATACTGAACAAGAACAAGAGCCATTTTGATTTTATTATAGAATTATCCCAAACTATATGCTTTAAAAATGCTGTGACTCGTGTTACACGTGTGGCAGTACTGAAGCGTATCGTTGGTCACATAGACGTCAGTCTATGTCAAATTCGAGGTTAGGTTTTGTGTCAGACTGACGAAAACCCTAACCTTCTAACCTCGAATTTGACATCGACTGAGTGCCAGCAACAATATACTTCAGTGCTGCCATGATGGATTTCCTGAGTAGGAGCATTGGGGATTGGTTGACTTCGCCCCTCTATTTTCTAAACAACTGCGCACCTCCGGGAACGTTTCACCTTGTATTCTTTCCACCATGACTCAGACCATTGGGAAAGTGCAAACGTTTTCCTCTCTAATATTACCTTTGTAGTAGTCGATTCAGTTTCTGAGTCAGGGAAATGGACAAAAGGTGATGTATAATAAAATCAGTTGCAACACAAAACAAGGAACATTAATCTAAAAGAGTAGTAAAGACCAGCGAAAGTCGCGGCTACTAAGCCGCAACATCGCTGTTACGTATAACACGTCGTTGATATGTAACCGAACAAGTTCCAGGAACGTCGCCTAAACGTTGCAATCACCAAAAATTATTCCCCACTCTAGGTCTCGCGCATGTAATTGGTACGTTCCTATTACGTAGCCGTGACTAATGACAAAACTTCTTTTTCCAATTAAGAAAAGTTACCCATAGTGGACAAAGTAAAATTGGGACACTTATGAAAATCAAAGGAATACGTAGAATACAAATACAGAAGCTTATGCAGTATTCAAGACATTAAGTAATAGATTAAAGGCTACTATGTGCCTCCGCATTGGTTGAAATATTTTCCAATCTAGGCAGATTATTTGAACTAGCTATTAGCAAGATGTATATAGTCACTCCTGCAACAACACATTTTATATAAATTCTAACGTTGTTAAGTATACCATTTTGTTGTTCCAATTGCTACCATTCCGTACAGTTATTTATCGTTAATTGAAGACGAATCAGTTAATCATCGTGCATGTCATAGCAAACCGTCAACAGGTGTTTAATAATGGTACTAATAATAGTATTGTTTGTAATTACTGAATAATATTCAGCGATTTCAGTACTCTTTTCAAATAATTTAAAACGGTAATCACATCACATCCGCAATTTCTTAAAATTGCGCTGCGCTTTTAACGAGGAAAATCTGACATTCTACCTAGACTTCAACATTTTTTTATTGAACGCCTAATGGTAAATAAGTACCGGTGCATTACAAAACACAATCTGGAGCACGTTTAGCTCTCGAGCTGCAAGCACAGAAATGCAGGTTTATTATTTCGCAGAGCCTTGTGCACATTCCTTTAACGTTTCCTCATTCATTAACTTTATTCTAGGCAATGTTAGGCTTGCACAACCCGAATCCAGGCTGTACCACACCTGGTGTAGGTAACGCTATAGTTACAAATTGCTAATTTCACACGGCATTTAACAAAACGATTTTTCCGTGGTGGTGCCTAGCTGCTATTACGAGTATGATGATTCGCGGAAAGAAGACCGTTTCCTAGCGGTTTTGATTAATTTAATATTTTTATTAGAAAGGGTGTTCCAAAATTTGCGGTAAAAAACATGTAGCGAGTTATAAGATATCGGAACTCATATTTATGGTTTTTATTTTTTTAATGCATGTATAATATTTATTTGTAAACTCTGTCCCGCCCACCTCATTCAATTACAGATAAAATTACTCACCGGTTCGTAAGAAATATTTTTCTTATTAAATCACTTATCTGCACGTACTGATGTTCTGTCTTACAAAAAATGTTCGAAATGTTCCCCTTAATTTGCAACACAAGCCCGTGATCGAATCTGCAGTGAAGATCTAAAATTGGAAAACAACAATGGTTGCTGTCGAACTTTTTATGCCGCATTTTTCACCCCTTCTAGCAAATATTGAATTGCGATTACTAGGGTAGCTTAAACAGGTTGTCACTAATTTTATTAAACACGTACCGGTCAAATACACTATACGAGACTGATTGATAAATCCATTTTTAAAATTATAAAACACTTGCTGTAAGATACTCGGATTTGAGCAAATTTATCCTTGAAAGCTGCCTAATTGTCTGAATTTATTTTACATAGGTACCAATGAGTGTGTAATTGATAAATGATTTTTAAAATACTTTGGGAATATCATTATTTCAATATAACCTATTCGTGTTTATTTCTCGTAGATGAATTTTGGGACACCCTGTATTTAGCGCTCGCTGCCCTTTCCACAATCAGCTGAGAAGGATCAATCACAACTGCGAATTTAAACCACTTTTACCTATTAAGTTACAGTTGAGAATTCCATTTACATACATAATGTGGCTTCTTTTAGGCTTGGATATTTTCAGCCTTACTCGAATCGATTTTAGAAACCTTCAATTAGATGAGCTGTAAATATAAAGTTGCTCTCATCGAAACTTAAAAAATGCGGCCCTTCACATATCATGATTAAGCTCCCGAAAATATGTTTCACTTTGAGCTTTTTCTGTAGGCAATCCATAATTATTATTATTATTGGGATATTTAAGACAATGTATTAGCTCCAAAATTTTGCTAAAATAAATAAAAATTATGCCGCAGACGGCTCACAGGTTGTGCGAAAAACAGGCCATCTACCTATATTAAGAGGAAGAATTAAAATTGATGCGGAGCGTGACTTAAAGAAGAAAAATGTTGATCCATTTAGAAATGTCTCCTGCGACTCTATTTTCCGTCAGACATTATTACACTTGAAATATAGTAAAATAATTTGATATGCAACAACGGCCATAATAAACTTCGTTTCCAACATTAAATCATCATAAATATGAGAGAACAATTGTAGCCTATGCGAATCGTATATAAAACACAAGATTACTCTATAGAAATGCGACGGGGAGACATCTTGCAAGCCGAAGTCCGTCGTGGTAACACTTTAATATCTCAAGATTCAACTGAAATCCCAACGGAAATCTCTTCTCACAACCCTATCATCTGGGAATGGTATCGTGGGATCAATAGCTATAGCAATAAAACCCACACTTCCCACTGGAATGCGAAAAATATCCAAACCAGAAACAGACATTACACGTTAAAGTGCACAATCACACGTAAGTGGTTGTTTAAAAATGGAACGCTGCTAAGACAAAGAATGGTTTTGCCTTTTCAGTGTGTTATCAGTCAGTTTCAGTGTATTAATTTAGAACCTACTCCTTGCAATCAATGTTGTAATTGATTTCTTCAAAGTAATTTCTAATATTTACAAAATCTCGATAACAATGATAAAGGATAAACTAAACATAATTGTTCAATGGAATGTATAATGTTAATAGGAGTTGTACACAACACCTGGTTATCAATTCAAATCATTAATAATAATCATTAGAAGTTACTGAGAATATATACCATTCTGCATGAACACAGTAATTAAGAGCCGCGCTAAGAGCAATTAAGTCTTGATAAAGGGCGCAGGCAAACTGCCTTGAAATCCGAATGGACAACTGCACTCATCATTAACAGATAGCATATAAGCGTATTACCCCTTAATGAGGCGTTTCAGTACTAGAATAACATTAGCTAATGGTCACCCATCTTTGTTTATTTTGATTAACTTTCTGAAAAGCGTTCAGATAGAAACGTACATAAAAATGCACGGGGTGTACTTCTGGTTCTGATAAATATAAATCTAGAAATGTAACTGATAGGAAAAAGGCTCTGCATCAGAGTACAATTGATATATATACGAGGGGTGAAATCTCCATACTACATTATGTAAAAATAATGTGGTATTCCTATGACGCACAAATGTCATCCTAAAATTAGTGTGTACCTACATAAAATGTAAGTTTTCATTAATGCATGTATTAAAAGTACAAAAAAATTAAAATCGAAAAAGCAAAAAAAAACATTTTTTTGAGTTCTCGTTTGAAATATCTACAAGTGATGAAAATGTCATGAAAATTTAAAAAAAATTCTATAAATAATTGTAATAAAATTTGACTTTTCAATGCAATTAAGTTTTACTATTTCAGTTAACATTTTTAACAAAAATATAGGAACCTCATTAGATTATTAATCCGCTAATCAATTAATTTACTAGGAGCAAGTGCACTTGTCCATGCGGATTTAAAGGGGTTGCGTACGTATCGAGTGCAGTTAGGAATTTTCACCTGCCCGAGTGCAGTTGTCCAACGCCGTGATAAAGCCTCAAAGACATTATGTCATTCATGTAATTAGCAATTCGAATTTTTCGTAGAAATTACTCTTTCCATTCATTCTTAAGAAAACTGTGCCGAGTAACGGAATCTTCAAAATTCAGCGTGTTCCCATCGTGCGTAACCTATAAAATTTATCACGGAAAATCACAGAATTGATGTAACAAGAAGTATTGTTCTATACAAAAAGGCTACTTTAACAATGTCATAATTCTCTGAACACAGGTTGTAATGCTACCGCTGATAGCGATCAACTACGTAACCGAAGTTAATTACGTTCTATATTATCATTGTTGAATGCACGCGTCATTTGTACAATCTCTTGGGAACTGTTCAGTTATTTTCACAATGCTTTTTGGTTTTGAATCTGTAGAAGCTCAGATCGATATTCAACGAATACATTACCTGTTCCAGACACTAGTCCAAACTCAGTTTTTGCTACTTTTATTTTTACGTGTGGTGGATTTTAGTTTTTTTAATTTAAAAAGTTTTGCATTGAAACAGCGACTTTTTTTTTCAATTATTCTTTATATTATCGTATTATGGCCCTAAATTTAAAGAAATATTCTTTATTTTGTGATTTTTTATATTTTGATAAATAAACTGTTGTTTTTTGTTAACATATCCATAGCGCATGCCCTTTTCATGATTTGTCACAACTGTCATACGTTGACGTAACAAGTAACATAACCTATATTCAATACAACCTAGTTAGTTACCAGCTTATTTTAAAAGTTTACATAACATCCAGTGGCGGCTGCTCCTTAGAGCTCAGGGTCTCGAGCCTCCCAGTCGCTAACAGCCTATCTGTCATTAGAAAAAAGTAACTATTCTACAATTGAAAATATAGTTTTTCTTCAAACGGCAGTAAAATATGGCATTATACTGCTGGATTGGTGATGCTAAACTGTCACTTTATTGCCAAGCGGCAGATAATATTATCTGCCGCTGACAAGATCAAGTAATTTTCTTCGAATTTTGTTCACAAAGTTGTAAATAATTTGTTGTAAAAACGTTTGAAGAAAAAATACTATATGTTATTCGGAGCAAAAGTATCTTTATGTGGCTCGGCTGTACTTATCTGCCTCGCAAGCTCGGCAGATAACCCGTCCAGCCTCGCCACATAAAATATAACTTTTGCTCCTAATAACATAATATACGATTATCAACTATCCTACGGTTACCTATAATAGAATAAGTTTATTTAAATAATGTAATGAGATCCGGAGATCCCAATTTGATACCTCTTAAAACATGTGTAACAATAGCCAACATGTCAACATAACATGGGTTATGTGTCAACACACTCGCTCATATCAATACACCAAGATCTTGGCAGCTGCCGAGGACAATTCGAAATGTAGTCCACATTTATATGGGAATAACGGGCGAAAACTCTGTCGCTGCAGAAGCGGAATATAGCAGTTTCAATGTGACGCGAAGGCTAATGAAGTTGCAGCCAAGATTGCCGTAAACTCGCGAGCATAACATGAGTTATGTGTTAACACAGTCGCTCGTATTATATGCACTAAGCAGATGGCAGCTACTGTGGGTTTTCCGAAATCGAGCTTCAAACATGCATTAGAAATGGCTCATATTTCACCACCGGTGATTTTTTCACCGATACTCAAATACCCAGATCACGGTGACCAGTCATATCGTGCCCTCTTGTGGTAGTAATATTAAAAGCACAGGTTTTTTTAAATGTTGCTGACCAAACGATTTTTGTCCGCTTTCAAAATAAATGCAGAGTTTCCTTTGGGTGGATGATTTGGTCTTAAAAATCATTTTAAAAATAATATGAATAGCTGATAAAGCTGTGGGTTTTTAAATTTGTTTGTCAACTTGACACATTTTTAAGAATAAAGAAGAGCATGTTTAATTAAATGAAGCCCTACGTAAGTTTATACAAAACAGTGGCCAACAGCAGTGACATAAACAATGAGAACGGTGAAATACTCGTTCGTTGCCAACTGAGGCTCATACTACAAGAGCGATCCAGAGACTATATTGGAACAGTGATCACGGTCGTTGTTTAAAATCGCATAGAATAAAAAGTAGCAGTCGCCGATCACTACGATCCTACAAAATGATGGGACGTCCATATATAACATGTATGGGAATTAAGGGCGAAAACGCGATCGCTGCCGAATCGGCGATATAGCAGTGCAACGTTACACGAAAGCTCACGATTTGCTCCATTTTGTTTTCCATTATTAAACACATTACTATCGTGTCGGTTTTTTAACTCTTAGCTATATAAACAGTGTACATGTTCTGTGCATATGGCATTTCCATTTGGATTATTAAAATGAAAAAGCATCGCTATTTTGTAATTTGGATTAAAATATCAACGGAATGTAGGTCATTAATTATTATGTTTTTATTAGTTATTGTTGAAAATTAAGATCCTCCCAAATATAACTATCACGAGACGCCACTGACAACATCTGACAGTTGCTTTCAATCTTCTTTTTGTTATTAATGCATTATATGTCTAAGATATATCTAATACCCCAATTTCAACTACTTCTGTATTTATTTGGTATGCATATATACATACTATCCTTATACATGTTCATCATGCTCTCATCCTGTTTTTCTTGTATACTATATAGTATGATCAAAAACTAATTTCATCTAATGTGGCTATGGAATATTTCCTAATTTATGAATGCAACTACGTTTAAACTTAAATGTCAAACTTGATATTTGATTTTTAAATGACTTATAGTTGCGTTCATAAATTTGGAACCATTCCATGGCCGTACTAGATGAATATAATTTTTGATCATACTATAGATCAACAATATTTACTAACGAATTAAACAAAACAAAAAACAAAAACAATATTCACTTAGCGCTTGTAGTATAGTATTTTTGGCTGTTTTAATATAAATGCATATTCACTATATTATTTTCATCTATTTAGATCTTTATTATGGTTTCACTTCCTTTTGCGTCTTTTTATATTCCATATTCTAATGAATTGGCTTTCCCTTAGTTCTGAAAGTATATTAGTTTTTGTTCTCGATATAACTGCATGATTACTTACATTTTGTGCTACACTGTGCTACATAAAAATTAAATTACATTTAAAGGATCTTAATTACCTTAGTAATTAACGTGGTAGCATTGTAAAAAAGAAGATTATAGACGTTGAAATGAGCAAAATCATTTTTAAAAAAATCGGTTTCATCAACCCTTTCGAATCATCGAAACAAACTGTGCAAATCTACAAATAATATTGTCAGTAGACATATAACATATGCTTTCCGGAAATATTTGGAAACATGTTCTGCAGCTATTTTTTTTCCAATAAAAGCATGAGTGCATGCCAGGATTGTTTCTAAGAGGTATCCACGTTTTTTGCAAATATTTCCATAGGAAATCTTTAAGCATCCGATTTATTTTGATAGAGAATATCACGAATGAAACAAGAACACAGTAAAGAAATCTTTACTAAAAATAATAACATAACTAATATATCAATACTAGTGATGCAACCAAAAAAAAACCGTTCGTTTTTTTAAAAAAAACCTGTTTTTTTTTGTAAAAAAACCAAGCGGTCTGGTTTTTTTAAAATACGTTTTTTTTCAGAATTAAAGTGTAGTGAATAGCAACAAGTAATTTGTTTGGAAAAACAAAAAACAGATATTTTTAAATAAAAAATAATACATTTCGTAGGTAAAGTGAATTATAGAATTTATAATAACAAAAAAAGCAAATATTTCTAAAGAAAAATAGAAAAATAGCCAAAGTGGATATACAGGGTGTTTGGGAAGTCGACGGAAAAATTTCTAGGGGGAATCCTTGGCCCAAAATATGATGATTTAACTAAACTTACCTATATACAAAGTTGCTTAGTTTAGCCGCTAGAGGGCTTTAAAGAAGATTAGCTTTTTTTAATTTTTTCAAATAAGTGGAAAAATCTTTGATAGATTTTATTCATTTTTTGGCCATGGGTTTTTACCAGTAAACTTAATTTCGAAAATTACAGGGTGTTTAAAAACGTTATCACAATTAATTATCCATCCATATTTTTTTAACCCCCTGTATAATCACTACCAATGTTTTTTGTGGATAGCTACTTTGATTTATAAGCTATTTTCCTCTCTTAAAAAATTTTAGGTGGGTAAACGGTTTAGCCACAAAAAATATTTTCTAAATCCCTACAAGCCTGAATCAGTAATTGTAACATAACACTAGGCTTGTTGGGATTTAGAAAATATTTTTTGTGGCTAAACCGTTTACCCAACTAAATTTTTTTAAGATAGTGAATAGCTTCTAAATTAAAGTAACTATCCAGAAAAAAATTGGTAGTGATTATACAGGGGGTTAAAACATTTAAAAAAGCTAGTCGCTTTAAATAATTGGGGACCTGAGTTCGAAGGAATAATGAGTAATAATGCGGTTGTCTAATGCATGATGCTCACCACATCACCACGTGTCATGAATTTGACACGCGACAGCCAGGTGTGAGAGCGAGGATATGGAAGCTCTGACCTTCCGCCTTGCAGGCCAAGCTCCTTCATGGGGTGTTAGTGCACCATTATTATTATTAATAATCTTTAAAGCCCTCTAGCGGCTAAACTAAGCAACTTTGTATATAGGTAAGTTGAGTTAAATCATATCTTGGGGCAAGGATTCACCCCTAGAAATTTTTCCGTCGACTTCCCTAACACCCTGTAGAAATTATAATAATGCAGAAATTACTCGCTAACAGACATGGCTGACTCCTCAACCGACTCGGAGTCAGTATCCATGCAGTTTACGTCGCCCATGTCACTGTCTGATGACCCTGATGAATCGCTAACGTAACTTGATTCGTCGATCATATAGTAATACGTAATACGAGTAGGCAGTAGGTATAAAATGTTACTGTTATTTATTAAGCATTTGTCTAGTCTGTGCTGTAGTTTTCTTGAACTATAAAGTGCAAGTAAAACCAAAATAAGTTTAAACTTTGTCGTTTGCTTACATGCCGCCAACCATACCTACCAAAACGTGCCGCCAATTACAAAAATGAATAAAAAACAAAAAAAAAAACAAAAAAACAGTTTTTTTCTGTTTTTTTTCTAGGTTTTTTATTCGATTTAAAAAAAACGCGTTTTTTTACATCACTAATCAATACTAAAAGTTTATAGTTTTTTTTTGTCAAAACTTGAAACGTGAAACGTGAAAAATTCCGATAATAAATAAAAGCCGTTGCCATGGAAATGTTCCAATTAAATATATCGTGTGTTAAAAAAAACTCATTTAGGGTAGGCCTTGGAAAGAAAGATAGAAAATCTAGTCATGTCGTAACTTAAATCTGTAGGTGAATGTCAGATTGCATTTTGTTTATGAAAACATCGCAACATCAATGTAACAGGCACACGTTTACACTGAATTAAGTTTACTTGTATCAAGCAAATATGAAAATAAGATGGCATTTACACAACACCAACGACTGTATTAATCATAAGAGTCAATAAAAATTGTTTTTATTTAGTCTTTTGTATATTTTTAGGAAAATAGTTCAAGATCAAGAAGTGAAAATTTCCCGGTAAATTTCCGATAATAAATAATAGCCGTTGCCATGGAAATGTTCCAATTAAATATATCGTGTGTTAAAAAAAAACTCATTTAGGGTAGGCCTTGGAAAGAAAGATAGAAAATCTAGTCATGTCGTAACTTAAGTCTGTAGATGAATGTCAGATTGCATTTTGTTTACGAAAACATCGCAACATCATTGTGACAGGCAGACGTTTACACTGAATTAAGTTTACTTGTATCAAGCAAATATTAAAATAAGATGGCATTTACACAACAACAACGACTGTATTAATCATAACAGTCAATAAAAATTGTTTTAATTTAGTGTTTTGTATATTTTTAGGAAAATAGTTCAAGATCAAGATGTAATTTTGTTCTCTCTGACTTATGGTAGTTCATTTGCTAATATGGGTATCTATCAAGTTATGGAAAACTTCAATTTGATCATGGCATGTTGCAAATGAGTTTATTTTTGAAACACACGATACAAAAGGGACATTCTCACAACAAAAAACCAATGTTTTTCGAGCTACATATTGCAGATATTTTTTGAAATTTCACTCCAACCATATCACATTAAGCAATAAACCAATAAAATTAAGAAACGTCCCGAAAAATATTAAAAAGGGAATATAATCCTTTAATTTTGCGCCCATCCTCAGCATCTCTTCAATTTAGGACATTGACCAGTAGGACCTTCTACCATACTGACAATATAGTGACTCGCTATTATCAATTTGGTACGAGCTAATTTGGTCTTGTTTCACGTGTCAAATGAACTAATTTAGAAATGTCAGTTGATTTTTCTGGGTTAGGTTGTGCGCTTTAAGCATTAAAAGCAACAAAAAGTATGTTTGGGGACAGACATTGATCATTAGCATTGATATTTAAGCAATAAAATAGCATTTAGCTCTTTATCCTTTATATTAGACTGATGAAGCCAGAATTAAATATCACAGCAATGAGATAACATCAACAAGAAAATAATACGTATTGCTGGAGTAAGAAACAGATAAACATAGTAGCAAATATTCGAGTAGGCTTGACGCTCATTTTTTTCGTATAGTCATCTGTTTCTTACTCCAACATTAAATGTTGCTATTCATGTTATCTCATTGCTGTGATATTTAATTTTGGTCCCATCGGTATATAATCCCAATTCAAAAAAATACTACGAGTTCTAAGGACACGATTTTCAGCTTTGGGATTATAACTCCTATTATTCATCAAAAACCCATCGATAATAAGCCCACTACTTATTATATTCCCCTGATAATTTTTCTTTATTGTCGGAATAACAACTAATTTAGTATAATATTTAAAATACACGTGCATAATGATCAGTGGTTACATAGTGTTTCATGCAAAATTCATCTTAATAGATTTCCTGAAGTAAATTACGTACTTTATCGGAACAACCAGTTCACCGTACTACCTTACAATCATTAACTCTGTTGAACTTCCCGCTGTAGTAGCTTTTCCGCGAAATAACAGAAACAGCACGTTTATTACTACAGATAAAAAAACTGTAAATGCCCCTCATCTAAGAGAAACACAATAGAGAATGAGGCCTACTGATCTCTTGCAATCAAAATAAGTTCTCTGCTTCGTCTTGAGCAGTTAAGATAACAATCCGTATTTTAATTGCTCACTCAAGTAAACAGTCAAGTCGTTTGCGATAATCAAGATATTCTAAGACAACGCATTACTGTAATTGCAAGTTGCCAATGAATTGATTTTGGTTAATGTTAACTTTGATTATCAGGTAGCATACGATGTTCATTCTCCTGCCGTTCATGTTTCTGTATTTACAGTAATTTATTTGCACAGCGATGTAATCTACACTAATCTATTTCTCGCTTCGGAGGAGAGCCAATGGTTTGGCGATGCTACCCATCCATCATATCATATTTTTATGAAGCTTGAAAGATCTTGATAAATCGCGGAAGACTTCCGGCTGTTTTGTATTGTTATTATGAAAAGTCAACGATGTAAGAAGTATAGCATGATCAAAAATTATTTTCATCTAGTATGGCTATGGAATAGTTCCTAATTTATGAATGAAACTGTAACTCACTTAAAAATCAAATGTCAAAGTTTGACATTTAAGTACAGACATAGTTGCGTTCATAAATTAGAAACTATTCCATAGCCACACTAGATACAATAATTTTGGATCATACTTTAAATAAGTTGAGTGGCTATCATAGAATTAAGTTGTTACAAAGTATGATTAAAAATGATTTACATTTAGCATGGCTATGGAATAGTTCCTAATCTAAGTTTAAATTGAAATGTCATACTTGACATTTGATTTTTAAGTGACTTACAGTTAGTTGCATTCATAAATTAGGAACTATTCCATAGCCATACTAGATGTAAACAATTTTTGATTGTAATATACTTGTTTGCATAGTGATCGTGAAAGTCGTCTTTTTTTAACGAAAAATCGTATTGAAAGTTCCACTTTTTTTAACGCAAAGATCGTGAAAAAAGTACACTTTTTTTAACTATTTTATTAAAATGTCAATTTGACAGTTGTCAATTCCGAAGTCCTTTTCGACTAAATTTCGACGTTTTGAAAGTCCCTTTTTTCATTCATTTGCTTGATTAACTCGGGCTTCGCCCTCGTTATCAAACTGCAAATACATGAAAAAAATATGTCTTACAAAACTAATTGTACAAATTACTATTATCAACTTCATAAAAATGTAATCCATATCAAGTGTTTTGTATATCCCCTATCGAAAAGGATATTTTGTTTTCCGCGTTTTAATTAAGTGACATAAATGTTAATATTGATCCCCCTTTGACAATACATTTTAAAATTACCGCCCACGAGTGTGAAAATCGAGTTTACAAATATTATGTAGACACTGTCCCCAAGTGCGAACGAATCAATTGAACATTCAAAAAATAATAGCAATTAGTGTACAATGAGTGTATTATCTGTAAGTGTTACTAATATACAATTTCGCGGACTGTACTACATTTTAATGTAATCGTCATTAAAATACGAAACATCGCCAGTGAAGTAATCCATTATTTTATGACTTTTTGTAGGTGGCGGGGCTACAGATAAACGTCAACCGACGTCAACATAACCTACAAAAGTTGGTTAATATTAGTTTGTATACCAAGGCACTGAAGTTTAGCTTTTTATCACGAATATGGATTTAGTATAAACCACATGATCGATAAAAAGGAACTTCAGTGTTTTTTTTATCGAGAAATCGTGAAATTACAACATTTAAACCAACTTTTGTAGGTTATGTTAACGTCAGTTGGCGTTTACCTATCGCCCCGCCGCCTACAAAAAGTCGTAAAACAATGGATTACTTCACTGCCGATTTCTCGTATTTTAATGACGATTTCCAGGTACTGTGCCGATATAAAAAAAAATTGTCATTTCACGTTTTTTCGATTAAAAAAAACATAGTGTACCCCTCGGCACTGAAGTTCCTTTTTATTCCACATGTAGCTTCTTTCCACATTACTATTATTCAGAAATATATACTACAACTTCTGGCCTCTATCTTTATTGTTTTACTGTGAAGTATGAACTAATAAATTAAGACAATGAAAAATAATGTTATTTAATAACAAAAAATTAATAGTACTTGTGCAAAATGAACATAATTTAATACAATGGCAGTCAGTCGGATTGCGGTGTTCTTAAGACTGAAAACCCGGAACGTTTCAACTATATTTCATGTTTCAGCCACTATAATATTGGTTCTGCGCCTAATACCCTCTCAAAAAATGGCCTACACTCATATACCATACCGAATACCATCAAAATCGATCCAAGCATTCTCTTGTTATAAGCTTAACTACTTTTTTTTCAAAAAAACTTTGAAGCAGACGTAACGACACAAATTTTTATATCGCGATATAGCTAGTTGAGTTAAATCATCTTTTTTTCTGCCCAAGAATCTGTGTTTAAGCGATGTTCGCATATATCAGAGACACCCTATACGGAAGGTCATCCCATAGTAGATACCACTAGACCATTATAATTAGATTAGCTGCCCTAGATAACGCCAGGACATCAAAGATGTAACCCAACTCGGCAGGATACAGACGATTTGCTTCTCGAAGGTAAATTCCTTTACCTCTAAAAATAGTATCGAGGTGACTCCAACACATCAACAATCTTCATAATGTGCGTCCAGTGCAGTTACCTCCTGCTAACGAGGTGATTCAGTAAAAACACTTGGCTTCGTTCATCTTAATTTGGAGTACCACAAAAGTGTATACCAAGCGAATCGCAGGCACAGTGCCAAAGGCTGCAGCTATCCGAGCAACCTACTTCGGTCGTTTCGTATTCAAGAGAAGCGTTTCCTATTTCGCAAGACTTATGTAGCTGCCCCACTTGAGAACAATTGGCAATTATTGTCGCTGCATTGCCAACCATCGTATGGGAAATCGCCAATTGCATGAGTAATTATGAAAAATCAATTAGTTGGTCTCATCATGGCGCCTTTGTTTGAGAAATTTGTATATGTTGATGATTCATCGAAAAACCCCTAAATGCACGACCGAAATTTATGTTTTTGCTAAAGGATAATCAACTCGGTACAGTCGAAAAATCTCCATGCGCGTTGCCAAAAGTCTTAATTTATCCAGACTGAATTCCACGCTTTCAGTAAATTTCAAACTCCAAATATCAAATCTCCGGTTCAATTAAGACTTATCGAAGCTAATTATCGGTCTCGTTTGGCTCGACATGCGTTACAGCTGCTGTTATCTTTTAATAGTTGATTTCGTCCATCTTTATTCCTTTCAAAATTCATCATCGTTACATGTGTAAAAGCTTGTACTTTTTGTATGTTTCGGTTATTCTAACGGGAATTTATGAGCCCAAGGGGATTACCCGAGGTTCCACAGCAGGAGTTATTTATTGAAAAAATAAAATGTGGAAGAGCGTTTTATTTGCTATCTCCCGTTGTTACTACGTATATTAAATCATGTTCGTTAATATTTTATTTATTACCCTTAGAAACAAAGCATTCGTAAATACCAAGAAGACTGTACTAAAGAGAAATAACTGGCGTGTGGAAGCGGACCGCTAAAAGTTGATTAATATGGCGGTCGTCGTGTGCTATTATCCATTCACAAAACTCGTGAACTGTCAATGTCAAATATTTGCTATACATGAGTATACATGGCCGCAACACATTTGGACCATGTTTTAACAATTAATAACACACTTGAAATACACTACATTTGATTAACAACCGTAAACTGACTTTTAACCGCAATTACAGGTTAATTTAGCTCGCTTCCAACTCTCGAACGGCAGCGAAAACGAACGAAAATGACCGAAGATAGTACACGCTGTCGACAGCGCCGCAACGGCTATCCCCGGCATTGGGGCCGCTTTTGTGTACAGCCATCATAGCAAGTTACGTCTCCTTAGTACAGTCTTCTTGGTAAATACAATCATATTATAATGGTGACGCACTAACACCCCATGAAGAAGCTTGGCCTGCGATTACAAAAATAAAAAATGCTCAAATACTATTTTCATCTAGTATGGCTATGGAATAGTTCCTAATTTATGAATGCAACTACGTTTATACCTAAATGTCAAATTTGACATTTGATTTTTAAGTGATTTATAGATTCATAAATTAGGCAATATTCCATAGCCATACTAGATGAAAATAGTATTTGATCATACTATATTTTAAGGCGCTGCCAACAATAAATTTTCCCATTATTTTCCCACAAAATCGAACATCGGGGCGCCGAAAAGTAAATAAAGCTGGAGTCCATACGTATTTATTAAATCTATCAGCATGTAAGTGGTATGGAGAAACCTGGTCTTGTTAAAGCGGCGTTTGTTTTTAGAGCGCTGTAAGTAAACGCAAGGTATTTTTATAACGATCGTTTTTACGCTTAAATTCCTCAAGGTATTTACGAGTGGCCAAACGACTACGGTATGGGAACTTGTACCACTTGGCTTTAGAAAGACTGGGCGGGAAAGTAATTACCCATTGAATTGTACTATTTAATTGTCCGAATTGCAAAAGTACCTTTCGAATGGGCTGTGATGTAATATAATGAACATGTAAATGAACAAGGCCCGCAAAAAAACTCTTCATACATGTCTTCGACATAACCAAAAATAACAAATGCCATGACGCTCCTTGCAATTAGTTAGCAGCCAGCACCACAAGCCAATGAAAACAAAAGATAATGTTAAAAGTTCGATTAAAGCAATGTGTGAAAGATATGGGATTGTCAAACTCATGAATATTTAACACTTTACATTATTAAATTCTAAAAACATACTCACGAACAATACTAAGAAACCTTCATTAGTATAGAATAATTATGCAAGCTAAAAATTTAAAAATAACAGAATGATTACAAAATAATATGATAATGTCAAGACACCACATACATGTTAGATATAAAAACACAAATATTTTGGTATAGAACTGTAATAATTAATTCCTAAAATCATCAACCCCCAGAAATGCACAAAATTCAATGTTACAATTCAACTACAAAAATAACAAGACCTGAAATTTCTAAATTAACTTTGCGACAGTAAAAATACTTCAGCTGCATCTCACATTCAAATTTTGATTTCTTGCAAAGCCCAATAGAATATCTTCTTCAAGTTATGTTAGAATCATCATGATATGTAAAACTCAATTTTACAATACGACTTGTTATCTATATTACATCTTAAATAAAATAACTAATCTGGAATTTAGGCAGACTTTATCAACATAACTTTAAATAACTCACATGGATAATGTTAATAACACCTAGCAAAATCCCACATTAATCAATTATCACGATTGCGCCCTAATATAGACAAAAATGCTTATTTGATCAACACGAAAATTCATATTGAAATACAATACGATCGTAACATTTTATGGATTAATTAGGGCGATTGTGGATTTTCAACTGCGCGTCTTGGTATTTACTAACAGTAAGTGCCAACAAGGTAATCGGCTGCTACTATTTTGCATTATTAATCAGAAATGTTTGTCTAAATTCATTAATACAAGCTTACTACATTCCCATTCGTCATTTTCTTGAAGCCCATTTCAAAAATTGATTCACTTAATAAAATCTGTATTAAAATTGTTTTAATAAATACGCCTTGTTGTGACAAATGTCAAATTGACAAATGCATTAATTGAAGGTTCGTGACCGTAGCCACCGTGGTCTGAATTTTTTAATATTTATCTACACAGAATGCAGAATAATGTAAATCGCCATATGCCGATAGCATCATTACAGTGACCTTAAATATATTTTTCTATAGTATAGAAACTAGGAAAATTAACATCACAGCAAAACAAGATGAGACGTCCGCTTTTAAGACACATTCAGTCCTCATAATCTGTTGAACGGAAATTCCAATGTAGAATGTCCGTTATCATATGTTGTATATATGATCGCACCATATGTGCGACGACTTGGACTAGAGATAATTCGCAAAGGGAACGGGAAGCCTAAACGTAGGAAATCGATTTAAACATATTGTTAGCGGAGAATAGGAATGGAGCAGACAGCGACAATGATGTGGCATTTCAGATTTAAGTGTCAAAGGTTGTCCGGACCGAGATTCGAACTCGCTACCTCACGTTCGACAGTCCACGAGCGTTGTCTCTACACCAATCTGACATGGTAGTTGGATGGCCCCTTAACGCCTATTAATGGTAACGCGAATACAAATCGACAAATACATACACAGAAAAAATGGACCAATCTCGTCCACGAGATTTGCAGTTCTTTGCATTAATATTACATACGAAATGGTGTACAAATCATCCTGATGGGTCATATCGTTCTCGAGATAACATGTATCCATCCAACTGTCTTCACAAAAGTTACGTTTCATATAATTTTCGGTTGGTCGCGATTGATTGAGCTGTTACGAAAAAACTGTAAATTTGTAAAAATAGTCGAGGTCGAAAGTAATAATTCGACACGTTATGCCGCAGTAATATATAAAAATTAGGATGGATTTCAGGATTTTCAATCAAGCCGAGCTGGAAACTGTGATACTTTTTGTAATTTTGAAATGCATCGGAATTGATTGTGTGTATTATTAATAAATACATTTCCATTTCCAATTATGCTATTTCTAAAGTAGCACTTTCCTGCTTTTTGTTAGTTTTCTATATTTTTTTAAAGATTAGGGACGGTTTACAGATACACTATTTATTTTAAGTACAAATAAAAGTACACATATATCCCTCACCAAATTAATAGGTACCAACTGGTATTTAAAAATAATAAGTTGGCTGAGCTTCCGCTTTTACTATATGTAAAATAGTATCTGTCATTTTGTTTAAATTACTACACACTGATTACAACAATGCGACGATTTTTAAAAATGATGGACTGTATCCTTATCACAAAACAAGAGTTCAGATTTCTTTGCAGGACGACTATCCACATCGATTTACCTTTTGCGAGTGGTTGGTAGAAGCTTATAGAAGACAGTGCTTATAAGCAATATGTTATGGACGGACGAAGCTACATTTACAAGAAACGGCATCTAACTGTCACAACGAACACGTTTGGGACCATGACAATCCTCATGCAGTACACGAAAGAAACTACGTTTTTCAGTAAATGTATGGGCAGGAATACTTGAAAACATTTGATTGGTCCTTTCATACTTCCTGAAGGGCTAAATGCAGAAAATCGATTTTTTAAATGATAACGTTCCGGGCTTACTGGTGGATATTCATTTTGCACTCGAGCGCGATATGTAAGTGCAGATCGATGGTCATCACACTCGTCATCACATTATGGGTGATTCGGAAATTACTTAACCACCATTACCCTAACAAATGGATCGGTTGTGCAGGCCCAAAAGCTTGGCCAGCAAGAAGTCGTCGACTTTTTCCTGTGGGGGCATGGAAGAATTTTGTTTATGTTACTCCTGTCCAAACTCGAGAAGGCCTTACTCATCGAATTCATGAAGGCACCACCATTAACCCCAGAATGTTGCAGCGTGTTCAAGATGCAATTATTGTGCGTGCACTCAAGTGCTGCGCAGCTAATGGGAGGCACTTGAAAACGTTTTACAATAATGTAATGTTTTTTAAGCCAAAGAACTGATTGAGAATTATTTTTGCTTATATCGTAATGTTGTAATGTTGCTTTGTGAATTATTTTTCTGTCTAGATTTAATAGTATATTATTGTAATTGAGTGTATTTTGTACTCAATTTTGTACATCAAGGTAGCGAAGCGCAGTATTATAACCAGAGCGCATATTAGATACTGAGCGCGCAGCGCGAAGTATCTAAAGCGCGAAGGTTATAAGACGATTCGCTACCGTGGTGTATATACTATTTTTTGCACTACCAAACGGCTTAATACCTAAATTCCCAACAAATTTCGAAAATATTTTAACTGTCAACCTGACAATACAGCTCTTTAAAACGTCAAAATTAAAATAGTCATATTTGGTAACTTAGCAATTTATTAGTTACCACGGTGAAAATTGTTTATTTTACTTTCTCTCCCTTGGTGGAGAAAATCAACTTCACGACCTAAAGATAGACCAATAACGGTGCGTTCTGAGACTAGTAGTGCAAAATAGTATATTATACATCAAGGTAGCGAAGCGCAGTATTATAACCTAAGCGCATATTAGATCCTGAGCGCGCAGCGCGAAGTATCTAAAGCGCGAAGGTTATAAGACGATTCGCTACCGTGGTGTATATACTATTTTTTGCACTACCAAACAGCTTAATACCTAAATTCCCAACAAATTTCGAAAATATTTTAACTGTCAACCTGACAATACAGCTCTTTAAAACGTCAAAATTAAAATAGTCATATTTGGTAACTTAGCAATTTATTAGTTACCACGGTGAAAATTGTTTATTTTACTTTCTCTCCCTTGGTGGAGAAAATCAACTTCACGACCTAAAGATAGACCAATAACGGTGCGTTCTGAGACTAGTAGTGCAAAATAGTATATTATACATCAAGGTAGCGAAGCGCAGTATTATAACCTAAGCGCATATTAGATCCTGAGCGCGCAGCGCGAAGTATCTAAAGCGCGAAGGTTATAAGACGATTCGCTACCGTGGTGTATATACTATTTTTTGCACTACCAAACAGCTTAATACCTAAATTCCCAACAAATTTCGAAAATATTTTAACTGTCAACCTGACAATACAGCTCTTTAAAACGTCAAAATTAAAATAGTCATATTTGGTAACTTAGCAATTTATTAGTTACCACGGTGAAAATTGTTTATTTTACTTTCTCTCCCTTGGTGGAGAAAATCAACTTCACGACCTAAAAATAGGCCAATAACGATGCGTTCTGAGACTGGTAGTGCAAAAAAATACTTATTAGGGTATTTAAATTTGTCACTTCGAAATGGCCTTCTTGTTAAGTACATTCATTAAACCAATATAACCTAACAGTGTTGTCAAATTTATTTTTCTTTTAATGCTTCGTATGAGGAAACTAGACACTGTAGGAGTTTGTGTTGATAATTTTAGAGTTCTCATGCGTTATCAAAGCCTGCTTCCCGAAGCTTTAGTGGGAGTTGCAGGACACCCTGTATAGTTACAATAATCAAAAACAAATTAAATACTGCACTATAATCAATATATTTAAGTTAATTACTTTTTTTATACACACCTCCAAATTAATTAATATAATCAATTGCATACAAAATATATCTATTTACCGTTCTGAAAATAAAAATGCAAAGTAAACAATCAAGTTGAAGTTTATGGAAATTTAAATATTAATTTATAAAAACAGGAATGACACTAAATTTGAATAATATGGATATACATATAACTATAAGACACCTGCAAAACTTGGCAGATGTACAAAGTTCATTTCAATAAGCAATGTTTATATGAAAACGAGATACAGTACTATGACATCAGCATTAAATCCTACCATCTACGAGTAAAGAGAGAATTCAAAAACAGAAAAAATTAAATGCAATATGAATCAGCATTCATATTGAATTCCGTAAGATCGAATGCTTTTAGATTAATTATTACATCATTTAATTAATTTTACACTCTCGCATTACTTAAGAGACTCATGAATCGAAAAATTGTACGAATATTATTATTACAAAATCTAATCAATCCAGAATGGTAATTCAATTTTTTTCTTAATGGCTAAATGTATTTGGAAAGTTATAATTAATCGAATGAAAAAACAAAGAAAGCTGAATGTGCTACAAAATTTCAAGTTTTACGAGGCTTCCCAGTATACTTGTGTTAAACAATACATTTGATTGTAACGGTTGATTTCTTGACCTAAATTTAGTAACAATAATATTTAATATCGTGGGTGAAGATTAAGGTTAAGGTTACATTTTCCTTTCTTTAACCAATTTTTCGTTTCGTTTAATTTAACGTCAGTTATTTAAAAGTGTTGAAAACCTACAAACATAATTGAAAATTGAGATACGCATTTCGTAAATATGGAGCCTAACAAATCCCGAAATCACACAATCCGTGAAATTGTGCTACTACTCGGAATGTTTACTTATTTGAAAAAATGAATACTTATTTGAAAAAAATGAACAGTAGACTGTGCTGTGTGATATATTACACTGATTAAAATCACTGGAAGTTAAATAATTATGCACAAAATTAGAACTAAAATCAGTGGTAAATCATTGAGGGGCGCCACTCTGATCAAGAGTGTTGTAATGTATAACCATATAAACACCTAAAATTCAACATTGCGCAATTTAGACACGTGACTAAACGTAGTTCTTGCTTACATATAAACATGCACGACTTTTATTAGTTCTAAAATGTCTCAATTGTTTTACTTGCGTATAAACTTAATCAAAGTTTGATCATCACATAACGTTACACGTAACACGCATACACTTAAAATTTAAAAAAAAAAAACTAATCTTATTTTTACTATTTTCCTGCATGCGGGTGACATAAATGATCGAATATATTTTATTTTCGCTACTTAGTAGCTCCTTTGTGAGTGAAACTACAATTGTGGACTTTTATTTGTTTCAGAACACTTTTATATTTGTTAATCTATTTGTAAATACAATTGACAATACTGCATATTACCTACTTCGTTCTGTTGTGAGAGTATATGCAGGTTACAAACTTTTCATATGTAGTATTACAGTGGCAAAGGCAATTCAATAAATCCTGTTTTATGGATTGATCACAATGTCTCAGGTATGAGGCAACAGGACTGAATAAATTAGAATAGAATTATTTGGGAATATAGTATACCATTTCCATTTACAACAAATGGTTCAATGAATGAAAGAAAGAACTTGCGACGACAAAATTACGTGTTAATAGGTTTGATTTAAAAAAATTGTAGTAAAAATCACTAACGAACTTGACAGAAAAGATTGCTTATGTTTTAAATATACACATTATGCCTAAACACGGCCCTGCGTTTCAAAAAACCATTAGTGTTATCTCATAGATGCTAATTAAGTATGCTATCGTTTATGAATTGACAAACACCAACGTTACTATTTTTAATACTGTTACGTGGCTATAATCAACATCTTTCCAAACAGTCAATTTGTAAACATATCCTATTTAAATCGTCCCAAACATTATGCTATTATCAACTGTCCCTATGCAAACGTGCAACAAGACTTATTTTATAAACAAGAACGCATTTATTGTTAATCTTGGGTTCTTTTACCATCTCTAATTACCTTCATAGATAACACCGTTGTTAGAAGTACAAAACTCGCATTTCACGGGCTACGATACGTAGTAATAATAGGGACAATAATAGAAACACAAAACGTTGCCTTGAGAGTTCAACCAACAGTGACTCCGAAACCCATAACATTTTTATAATATGTAACATCATGACTCACAAATACATAATAACAAGTTACGATTCGGGAAACATCAAGGAAAATGGAGAAATTATCACTGGACGAAATCAAACGATTTTCTTTTATAGTAAATTTGCCTCTAATTCACATTATGTAATTATTGTAATTTATGGATTACATTAATACAACCGGGGGCGTACTAGCCTATAATAGTTATTAACGACATAAGGCCGTTAGATGTGATAACGGCCGTATGTCGTTGAATACTTTTCATAACACCTACAAAAATTGAAATTTTAGCGCAATTTAAATGAACAAGTTAAATAATATTAGTAACGGCTGTTAGAAAACTCGTCTTATCAGAGTCACCTATGGAACTAAAAAATTACGTTTGTCAATACTGAAATGTATTGTTGGTGACACTGTAAGTCTATGTCAAATTCGATGTTAGTAGGTTAGGTTTTGCGTCAGTTTTGACACAGATTGACGCACAACCTAACCTGCTAACCTCGAATTTGACATAGACTTACAGTGTCACCAATTATGCATTGTATTGCCAACGTTAAAATGCTACTGTTCTGTTATTTCTTAACGGCCTAGGCTGTTAAGTGTATAACAACCATGGGTGTTAGTGGGGAACTTTTCAGTCAGGTTGACAGCGTTGACTAAACAAGTAGGTGTTATGAAAAGTATATAAGATATTTTCATAACACCTACTTGTTATTTGTCAATAACAGAACTGTCAACCTGACTGAAAAGTTCCCCATAACAGCCATGGCTATTATACACTTAACAGCCTAGGTCGTTAAGAAATAACAGAACAGTAACATTTTAACATTGGCAATACAATGTATAGTTGGTGACCCTGTAAGTCTATGTTAAATTCGAGGCTAGCAGGTTAGGTTTTGCGTCAGTCTGTGTCAAAACTGACGCAAAACCTAACCTACTAACATTGAATTTGACATCGACGTACAGTGTCACCAACAATACATTTCAGTATTGCCAAACGTATTTTTTCCAAAGGCGACTCTGATAAGACGAGTTTTCTAACACCCGTTACTAATACTATTTAACTTTTTCAATTAAATTGCGCTAAAATTTCAATTTTTGTAGGTGTTATGAAAAGTATCCAGCGACATACGGCCGTTCTCGCATCTAACTAACTCGGATAAATTCATTAGCCTCGGCCTGGCGACCTCGGCCACAAATTCATCCTCGTTTGTTAGATGCTTACTAACGGCCTTATGTCGTTAATAACTATTCTGATAATGTTTCAGTCGAAACTCGAAAGTGATCTAATTATAGATATGCAGATAACATGCAAACTTGGACAAAATTACGAATTTTGCGATCAAATTATGGAAATTTTACTTAATATGTGAACCATAAACACATAAATTATGTAGTTCCAGAAAATAGATTACATACTACGGTTAGATAAACACATTAAGTTAAATTTTATTCAATGGTAAAGCAGTGCGGTGTGCAATATTCTTGCACTTCAATAGATTGTTGAAACCTACATCAAAATAACTGCTGAATTCGTTGAAGCTATAATCACGACGGTTTTTATCAATTAAAGAGTGGCGCACAAAAGAGATGCTATCATGTTCCACAAGATCAAAGAACACAATATACAGTGCTTTCGTAAAATACTGAATAAATTTGTTAAAAATTCAAGGAATAACTTTTGGAAAAAACGCTGAGACCCGTCGATTTTTGTTTTTATTTGAGCATTTTTTCAAATAAAATATATACATACCGGGTGACCCGTGTAGGAGTTATGACGTCATCGATGCTTTCTTGAAAAGGAAACCCCCTTTTTTATTACGGAATTTGAAAGAACACATTTTTTTACTTACGCTAAATTGTTTTTTGCGTATAGACCCCGTAATCAAAAATTAAGAAAAACAATTTTAAAATTGCAAAACACTAAATTTAAGTTTAGGAAGTATGATTTTACGTTTTTATCAATCAAAGAAATCAATAAAAAATATGTCGGTCGTCTTGGGTACCGTCAGGCAGACAACGGTGCACATTTTGAACATTTAATTTAGTCGTTTTTGAAGTTATCATTTAAATTAAATTTAGTATTTTGCAATTTTAAAATTATTTTCTTAATTTTTGGTCATGTGACCTATACTCAAAAATTAGCTTTGCTTAAGTAAAAAAATGCGTTCTTTCAAATTCCGTAAAAAAAGGGAGGTTTTCATTTTAAAAAAACATCAATGACGTCATACCTCCTACGCGAATCACCCTGTATGTATACATTTTATTTGAAAAAATGCACAAATAAAAATAAAAATCGACGGGCCTCAAGCGTGTTTTTCCAAAATTTATTCCTTGAATTTTAAACTAATTTACCCACTACTTTAAGAAAGCACTGTATACCTACTAGATTATACTCTAGTTTATGTCAAACTTTCAAAAAATTCATAATGATTATTTAGTTATATTGGAAATAACATGATGAGTAGTCGGTTCTTCGAAAAGCTACATTACATTTTATCATGGCCATAATTTTTTTTTAATTGCGACAAAAATAACTGTACCACAATTTATTTTGAAAGGTATATACTAACAACTTTCTGTAATGTTGACATAATATAATGACATTTATTGTCGTTTGCAACATCACAATGATGCATATATTCTTACTAGTTGCGATATAAGATTTCATATTGACACTAGTGCTAATATGAAAATTCAGAACTTTGTAGATTTAAGTAGATTTATTTACTATAAAAATAAATATGACTGAAAATTACAGAAAAACTTGTATGCTATACATGTTGAAAAATTAGTGTTTTTCATACAACGTGTTGCCCAACTTGCTAGTGCTCGCAGAGCAAACTTCACGTCTAGCACGAAAAACACTTTCATTTTACAACTTGATAAATAAATTGATATTCATCAATTCGTTAAATTAAGTTAAATAAAGTAAAATTAGTAATTGACTGGTTATCAAAATGTGTCATATTCATGACGAAATGTTACAATCAAATAGTTCCAATCAAAGTATGAAATTATTTCATTGTTAGAAATAAACATCTAGTAATCAGTTTTTTATCATTGGCGGTTTACCTGCTGTATCATAGATCAGTTTATAACAAAAGATTGTCTATTACCTCTTTAACAGAAACATATTTTCATAGATTTAGATAAACTGTTATCAAAAACCTATAGTAACTTGACTTAAAAATTTCTGTAAAACTTTCCTTGTTCACTAATTCACATTTATCTGCCATTGAACATTGTTCTATTCGTATTTCCCTCTTAGCAGTATCAAATACAAGGATAAAACTAGAATTTATAAATCGTCAACAAGATTAATATAAAAATCGGTGAAGGGCTTATCCTCTCGCAATTAAAAATTTTAAAAAACTAATTTAATTTTTGAAAGGTTCCACCCAGTATATGTCGGATCCAAAATTGCCTACTTGCGTCAAATGTAAAACCTGAGCTATGTGCAAAATATTATTTTTATTTGACTAATAGTCCTTGAGTTACAGCAACAATAGACATAATTTTATTTTTTAGGGTGCTCACTTTGTATATATTTCACCGAAAGTATATTCGGTTTCGAGCCAGGTAGACGTATAATCCTGCATGCAAAATATCGTCTTCCTCCAACAAATAGTTTTTGAGCTATACCGTCAACTAATAGACGAACAGACGGACAGACAGGGCAGACAGACAGACGGAATTGAGAAAAAATGTTTTCCGTCATCTAGGTACCCTGAAACGTGAAGATCTGAAGAAATCTCAGAAAGTGATTTTGCACGATTCACAATACTTCCTTCGCCTTAAGCGTGGGAGGTAAAAACTCAATAAAGATTGTATTTGCAGTACTACCTACGATTAAAAACCCTAAAATACTTTGTTAATGGACAAGGTCTAGGCATGCAGAGTGCCAGTTACTTTATACACCCTGTTTAAAACAATGTTTAAATAATTTAAAGAATAACAAATGATCACGTCACCTGCAAATGCAATCTTTCAACCGCAGTGAACTGTTTTTACAAAACAAAATACAACCATCTACATTTATTTTAACTTAAAAAAACTAAAGGACTGCGATAGGGCTGCTGGATGTTAGATTTAACATCTATCTTCATACTGCATGAACAAGAAAATATGGAAAAATGGGAATTGGGATAATAAACAGAACACTATTTGCGGTATACTCCACATCTGAGGAATTACTATCGAACACGATTTCGAAAACACTGAATACATAGCTATGAATACGTGGTTAGGAAGCCTGGTGAAGAATGCTCTAAGTGGGAACAGATAATAAGCCTAATTCGATTTTTGCCACGCAATAAAAACAAAAATTATATACAAAGTAATTCGCTTATATTTATAAGTAACTAAGGTAGATGCAAAAGAAATTTTTTTGATAGTAGGCACCTTGATTAAATTTTAATAGTGCTTTGAATGCGTCTATTTCTTGCAATTTTTAAAAATCCAATAGTGAGCCTGGAAAGTAAATATTTCTTGTATTGGAAGCCATAATAAAAAACACATTAACCTATCGCTGTGAAGTGGCAAATAAATAGAAACATGGAACAAAAGGTACTAGTTAGTAGCTACTGAGAAAGACTTTAGAATATCAGCACGGAAATCAAGAACTGAGCAAACAAGGAACAAAGAAATACGATGTATAGAGGAAAAAAGAAGGAAACATAATTGAAGAAATAGAATGATTTCCATTAGAATTGTAAAGACAAGTTAACGTGATGGTGAAGAAACGCTTCAAAACCAAATAATGGAAAGGAGGTCAAGAGAAAGAAGAAGAAAAGAAAACACAGAAGACAAATGCATATCGAAGTATGAAGAAATGTATAATTAAGGCAATGTCTGGAAACATCTGGGCAAAGCAGGCTGGGAGAAGAAAATGTACTGAATGGGAATCAAAAAATCAGAAAAACAGCGTTCGCTTTAAAGCCGTCTATACAGTGATTCAAATTGATTCAAAAACTAACAATCGCGTTGCTAAATAACAATAGTGGCTACCTAAAGACCCTTAAGGATCTCTATAGTTACACATGTACGATTGAAAAAATTCAACCTTTCTGCATTGTGTGGGTTGAATATTATGTTCAGCATGAAAAAAATTCCTTGTGTATAGACAGTGAGAGTTTTTTCAACCGAGCCTGGAGAAAAACTAACAACAGGGTGGCTAGTGACAACACAGTGGTTACCTGGAGACCCGTTAGGGGTGTCTATGGTTACTCATGTTTGATTTGAAAAAACTCAACGTGTCTGCATTGCGTAGGTTGGATATGATGTTCGGCATGAAAAAACTCGTATAGAATACATACAGTGAACTTTATCAAATCGAACATAGAGAAAAATTAACAATTGGGTGGCTAAGTGACAACAGTGGTTACCTAGAGACCCTTAGGATCTCTATGGTTACACATGTTCGATTGAAAAAATCAATCTTTCTGCATTGTGTGGGTTGAATATTATGTTCGGCATGAAAAAACTCACTGTGTACAGACAGTGAGAGTTTTTTTTCAAACTGAGCATAGAGAAAAACTAACAATTGGGTTGCTATGTGATAACACAGTGGTTACCTGGAGACCTTTTAGGGGTGTCTATGGTTACTTATGTTCGATTTGAAAAAACTCAACGTGTCTGAATTGCGTAGGTTGGATATTATGTTCGGCATGAAAAAACTCTCACTGTATGCATACAGTGAGCTTTATCAAATCGAAAAATTAACAATTGGGTGGCTAAGTGACAACAGTGGTTACCTAGAGACTCTTAGGAGTCTCTATGGTTACCCACGTTGGATTTGAAAAAAACACTCTTTCTGCATTGTGCAGTCTTGATTTGTTCGGCATGAAAAACTCTCACTGTATCGGTATCACATCGATCAAGAAAAATATTAAATGTTCATATAAACAACTGGATAAAGGCTGTATTTTATAATTCGGCCTTAGCCCCACCCTGTGCAGGCCTCTTATTCAAGAACTAAATCAGGTAAAAAGATCTTAAAAAATCCTACCTTCGGATAAACGTCCTTGGAGATGATCAGATCCATAATTTTCGTGGTGATGTTATAGAGCCCTCCCATTCCCCTGGGGTTAAAGTGGTTCCGGCTGTGGTAGGTCGCATTCTCGTACAGGTCCGTGTAGTTGGGTCCATCGAGTTCCAGCGCATCCCCAAGGCCTTGTTAAGGTCATTGCTAATTTTGTTAATTCGGGCAGTGAAATCGGCGTCCGCTATTTTGACAGCCGCGACGAGCACGCAGCAGGTGAACAGGAAGTTCAACAAGTTCACGGATCTCCGCTTCGCGAGCGGACCCGCCTCTGTTTTACGTCGTCTTCGATCCATTTTGGAGAAGAAACGCGAACGCACAACAACGGGAGCAATATTTAAGGTAGACTTTTTATCTGATACCTTCCATTGTTTAATTTTTTAAAGATACTATGTCGGCGCAGATTTTATTACGCGCCTAGCGCCGTCTCTCTCTGCAATTTTAATCTAGCCAACTTCTGTAAAGTAGGGCTTATCAAAAGCGATACAACGGCTGAATTCGTCCTTATCCTTCCAATAGTTTGCATGTAATATACCCTCTCCTTTTTTGCCCTTTACTAGCTCTACCTTACAGATTTTGTCTCTGTCTGAAGTTCAAGCTCGAATCGTTTTCACATTCCAGAGCACACAAATGAAAATTTGATGGAAAGCAGTCGGGCTCGTATTGTTTACTGTTACTAGTTTGATAAAGATCGTCGAAAAACGCCTTAACTGTTTTGCAAGAGCGACGGAAGACTATGAGCTGCTACGTATTTCGGTACATCTAAAGCCTGGTCCATACCAGTTGGAAGAAGTGTTAATTGGTAGCCTGCTTTGATTGAGCACTAAGGCGGAAGCTCGCTGCTTAGTATTAAATACCAAAGAGCAACGTTCTATTGAATCAGCTGATTGTCCTCGCAGATGGTCGCATCCTTGGAGATAAACGGTGACGAAATCTGCAACAAGTAATACGTTGTCAGTCTAACAAGTGGCTTTGATAACGTAATGACATTCACGAGTTTCCTTATTTGAAATATTTAACGAGCTTCTACTGTATTTTTAAATTAGGAATGTTTCAAAGAAAAGTCTATGCCAATTTTGAATGAAGTACTAGTACTAGTACATTAAAAATTAAGAATTAAAACTTAGCTTTTACTAGAACTGAAATATAATCAACTCATGGTAAATGACAGCAGTCGAGCAATTTACTGTGGGCGGGTTATACCAAAGATAACAGAACTAGTATACTTGTTCTGTAATCTTTGGTTATACTACAGTCAGTATACAGCCACGCCAATAATGGCATTCGGCATCGTAATGCAGTAAGTGTGTTTGATCGTTTATACAAAATGTCTCCTAGTACCTATTAGCAGTTATAGTTATATCCCCTTGATCTGCCCTACACCTCCCGTCAATACGTTATCGAATCTGATCTAACTGTTTATTTCAAATATCTCCTTGCATGCCATACGATGACAAACAATAGTTCAATGATCAATAATAAAAGTACACATACAAGTAGCTTCACAATCATAAAGATTCGAGCAAATTCCAGCAGTAGCTAATCCCATGATGGATCCAAGATTGCCTTTTCAAAGTAGCACTTATTATTTTTTGCGCTACCAACCTATTTTTACTTGTTTTCGGGTTCATCATCTGAGACGAAAAGGTCACCTTCCCGTATCCTGGTTGGTTGGTATGTCAACCACAAAATAACAAGTCCGTTGTGAATATAAGGTCCTATAGATCATTCCATAGTTAAAATTCAGTACATGATCTTATGCAGAACGACGTTGCCACATTTCAGCACAAACTTAGACCGCCGGTCGCTCCCGGGAAGTGACAACGTCGCGCAGAAAACTCCTATAAGAATTACATTGCCCTATGCTGCCCGTACTGAATTTTAAGTATGGAACGATCTATAGGGTTGTTATAAAAATTGTTTTGTATTTAATTACTATCGAAACAACAATCACGCAGTTTATTTAAGCAAGCAATTCCTGTCATATTCAACGGGTATTTCTATTAGTTGATAGCGCAAAAATGATATGCGAGATTCGATCGTTAAGTGTTTTACGGAAACATGTCCCAAAAACTCGGCCTTCGAGCACTTACCGATCTTTTAAAGTAATATACTATTAGGAACGAATGAGGTGTTTTATCATATATCGTATTATGTTTTCGAAGGTATTGTATTTATATATCAATGATATCACATTTGTTTATTCAGCGGCATGATGCGGATAGTCATCGAGGAAGTGCAATATTGCACACATTGTTTTCAGAAATGAACATAACCATGGATTATATACTTCGATCCTGAGAACTTTCATGAATGATTTGAAAAATATATATCAGGCTTCACAACACGAAAGCGTAAATATATTTATTCAAAATCGGTTAATCTATAACATAAAATCGGTGCTCTCTTTGTATGTTTGCGTGTTTGCGTGTTTGCGTGTTTGCGTCTATGTTTGTTCGCTATCTCCTCCGAAGATACTGGCCCGATCAAGTTGTACGATGGCTTAAAAGTTTGCTAATTTTTATACTTAGATCGTAGACCGGTTTTTATTTTCAAAAAAGATGCGAAAAAGTTGTAATTTAATTAACTCCTCTAGGCAGCAGAGCAGAGCGGAGCGCCTATCGCCGTTATTAGCTCGGGTGCGCGCATTATTCAAACAAGAGAGACCGGTCCTGCGGTAAGAGTGCTGATCTTTCACGCGGGTGGCCCGGGTTCGATCCCGCCCATGCATCCTTTTTTTTAAATTTATATTAATGAATCTCTCTTAATTTTGCTAACCGAAACGTAGTTCGGGTGACTCACTAGTAATAGATATTTTTCTAACCTTCATAACCGTAGGAAAGCGAGTCATTGTTTACTTTACTTTCCAGCTAGCTGGAAAAAGTTTTTCCCGGCTATCTAAACGATACTTTCAATGCACTAGTCATGTTACCTAGCAATAGCGTCATAACGTCACATATTCCTTTGTTAAAGTGACTTCTTAAACTACGATAACAATAGGTATTATTGGAAACTTACCTAATTAAATAAATAATAACAAAAATCGATTATGAGTAAAATAGTATAGTCTGGAGATAAAGTTGACCTCGGCGCTTCGCATCTCGGTAAACTACTTAATCTCTCGACAGTAATGAAACACTTTCCACCTCGGTATGTAATATACTATTAATTAATTTTATAAAAAATATCTTAAAAATAACCTTGACAAATAAACAAATCTTTAGCTTTTTGGCAGTTTGAAAGTATATTTTACAAAATCTTGTAATAGTTTATAGTGCTAAAACTGTTAAAGTAACATTAGTGATATTTTTAAGGTTAATTCACTACCTTGCGATAAATATAAGAAGTCACAGCTTGCTCCGAGTCATGTTGAAACAAGAATACATGCAAATAAATAAAATAAGAGAGCAGTTCCTCGTACAGAAATAAATTATTTAATCTACGCTATCTCAAGACAAGGTACGTAAGTAATTGGGACGAACTCAACATCAAAACCGCAACGTGTACACGAGGAGTTCACGGCATAAAGTATATAATTTTTAAGTTCAAACTTACGCTTACCGTACATATATACCAGCGTAAAGTACGTAAAAGATTGCATATAAATCATAAATGCACGAATACATAAAAAATTAAATACGGCATAAGCAGGAACACTTCAATATCGTCAGTATATAAACTTTTTCACATCGATGAATTTTGAATTCCGGCAAAGATATTTAGTTAGTGTACAAAATAGTAGGGATGTCGTACCCGGTCTAAAATCAAACCTGGGTACCCGAAAGCAGTACCCGGGTGCCCTCGGGTACCCGAAATATATAAAAAAAAATTTAGCGTACGTCGGAACATCTGAGGTAGCTACATTTTCTTTCTTTACGCCGCGAGTTTTAAACTGAACTAAAGTGAAATAGTACCTACTCCCCAATTCAAATTGCAAGTCGTCGGTTATTTGTAAATATTTTCACACTTCCAAGTGCTATCAAATTCAAGTATGTACGTAACTTTATTCAAAATTCCTAACAGTATCAAAATCACACAGAGGATGTGTATGTTACTTTATCCCATACTGACGCGATTTAATGGTACTATTGACGGGTTGAATATTTCTGTGAAGGGGATTTATTATATCAAACAAGAAACATCATGCGGTATGGGATGGGGTAATTCTGGTTATTACTGGATGGTTATGTTTTTCTAGAGCGTGTTTCTATTGTTTTTAAGTTTTTTTCATCTTCTCCGAAAAAGACTAGAAATTACATAATTTACTAGTCTGGTACCCGGGTCCTGAAAATATACCCGGGTTGACTATTACCCGGGTCGACCCGGGTACCCGGGTACCCGCCGACATCCCTACAAAATAGTAGCTTATCTGTTGGAGAAACTCATTTCAGGTGTAAAACGGCTTAGTGCTCCCTTTTCTAGAGGTGCTGACTTATCGAAACCATCTAAAATCTAAAAAGATAAATTGCCAAAACCAAAAACTGCTGTCTCCATGTAAATGCACCGACATGGTGGTATTTTCCCGATTTCACAACTATCCAACGATAAGAATTAGCAAAATAAGGAGAGCCGCAACCACCAAACCTCCAAAACCCCTTCTAAAGACAAGACGCGGGTCTCTAAAGAGTTCAGCTGGTTTGTTTTTATAAATTCTGCCGGAAGTTGATTAATTACAAAAAATAAAACTGATAAGTCGAAATTGAGAGGGCCGATAAGAAATTTAACAACCACCTTAGGTCGAAATGATCCTAGAGCAACTGACCACACACGACCATGCTAACACTCACGGCAACAGAACGCATAACTTCGCGAAGTAACGTAAGCAATACGCCAAAACCCAACAGAACACGTCTGGAAAGCCAACAATACTACGTCAAACAGTGCAATAGTGAGAATTAATTGTCAACTACAATCACACCCACGGAAACACGAGACAATCTGCTGCAGGCTTCCAAACTTGATAAATAAACTAAAAATAACTAACGGCATTAACTTCCAAAACGTCAAAACAGGCAGGTATGTAAATTAGCAGAGCTAATCGAAATATCACTTTCAGAGGGACTAACAAAACTAGGAGACGCCACATAACTTGAGAAGAGAAGCTGCGAGAATCCAAGCCAAACTTATAACTGCGCTTAAGCGTAAACACTAACGGTTGCATGCAGAACCACCCATATCCTTTTATATCTTTATATATAACACAAATATGTCTGTGGTTAGGGGATTTTAACGAATTGTGTCATATTCAAACCACATGCACAGGTCGATTGGATAAAATAGGAACAGCCATAGTACACTTAAATTTAAAAATTACAATTAAATTTCAAACGTTTGATTTTTGAATTGTCATTCAATGCAATAATATATAGGGTGTTCCGTCTGAAAGTCAAAAGTTGGTTTTGCTTCCGCTGAACTTAGGAGTAGAAAAATTTCATTCGTATCTCAAAAAGTGAAGTTCATTAAGTACATACGGTGGGTGGGCCAAGTATCAAAAATAAAGATAAAAAGGGGGTTTACCATGATCGTGTTACACCGGGTATATGCAGTATACTTTGCTTTATCAAGCTAACATTCATTATTTTTTCCCCTTATAATATCTAACCAATATGTCAGTAAGTATGATATCGTTGTATTACGTTTGATGTCAATTCAAAGACTCTTAGACGATTTTCTAATTGAATTTAAATTGTTTTGTTTAAATATGTTAAATAAAAACTGGGGCATAATTAAAATCCAATAGACGAGATTATCCAATGTACAATCATACTATTCTGTTAGCACACTTTAATGTAACTGTTTAAAAAAACTGGCAGTTTATGTTTCTCAGAAACTCTTCCAGTAATTATCAGCATTACCAGTCGAAACATTTTCATAACAAAATGGTTACCTTAATAAAATCATCATTTTTTATAATTTAAAATTTAAATAACATCAAGAATTCTAAATCAAACCGAAGTTTTCCTCATCGTTCCAACACTAAAACAAACAGAACGAACACGTTCGGAGTAACGTTCTACAATTCAAAGTTTCAATTCTCGCAAGGAAGTAAATTAGGTTTTACGGAAAACGTTTTCTTTTTATTGGGCGGCCATAAAAAAGGCCGAATTCGATACTGTTTGTGAGAAAGTCGGCTTCCTTTCTACACTAATCCGTTAGATAACCGGCGCAAGGCGGCTTCCTTTTAATTATCTCCGTTTTAACCACCGCTAGCTAAGACCCAATAAAACTGTAGAAAATAGGATTGGAAATCGATTGGAACAGTTAGTTGTCTACAAAAAAATTAGTCAAAATTATTATGACAGTAATTGACTGATATTGATGTAGTAACATGTTGGTAATGGGCTATATTGAGTCAACAAAATGACTTGTTTGGACTAATAACATTTTGTTTTCATTTTTTAAGTTTACGACCTTTATCAAAATATTCATAAAATTAGAGCAAACGCTCAAAACATTTAAGGAAGTACCCTTTGAAAAATTCGGAAAATGCCGTGCAAAATGCCATTGCCTAACAATATCCCATTTATCTAAAATATAAATTACTTCGACATTTCTATAAGAACCATTCACATAAAACCGCTTATATGTAAAAATAAAATACATTCTGTTCGATATCTCGACACCGGTTAAATTAGCATTCCACTTCACTTTTTCAGAGACCAACCAGTTGCCTTTTAATGTCTTTCAGTTCCTAATTTGAAAACGCAACTTTTAAATTATAACATGAGACGGTGTTTCTCCTGCAATTTTAAAAACCTGAAAGAGAGCGGGATCTGTAAAGGCGAAAGTTGTACCACAAAAGTTTAAGAGGCGTTTACAACCTTAATTAAATAATAAATGTTTAAAATTTATGATCGCAGCAAAAGTAGAACTCGCCGATTAATTTAATTACAGTCCGACACTAATTTCAATTTGTCACAAAATTATAGCTAATTTTATCAATAATATATGAAAAATCCATATATTCCTTGGTAACATCACAACTCATTATCATTCTTTTAGAAGAAGTATTAAACCAAGGCCTGTGATTGTACTAATCAGTATTCCCTACATGTAATATACTTTGACGACTATTGGCTTTAGTTCTTAAATCTAAAATATAGTACTTGTCCTCTTTCTTTTGGAAAAAAATATTCAGAACGTACATTCCGGTAAGTGTAGAAACATCCGTTTTTCATATTATAAATACATTGGTTTTTCATATTATAAATAAGTTTCCTAGGAGGTGTTTTACTCGCCATAATTAGCAACATAAACTTTTAGTCCAGTGCAGTTAATCCGTAACACGGAAATTGATAATTACAAAAAGGGGACTTTGGTTAGTAGTTTCGAACACCTTTGTAGATTAATATCCCAGGAGTCCCACACGCTGTCCCTAGTGGGATTCCTGAAAAATACTGTGAAACCTACAATTTTGCTTTTAGTACAGTCGAAATAGAATTAAAAGTGGCATAATAAGAAAAAAGTGGGGGCCAATGACTTATATATGAATACAATGGTTTACAACTAGATTATCTAATCCATTCCAATCGAGTTATCGATGCATAGGCTTGGGGTTTTTGCCCTATTAAAGGAGTGGAAATGGGGCAAATTGGACATACGTCTAATTATATCAGAAACTGTAAGTCTAATGGAAAAATGATTATACTTTGTAATCCATTAAATTGATTTTAAAATGGTTGGCCCTTTATCTTTCTACAATACAAAATAGCAAGGCTATGACGCTTTACTTTTTTTTATTTTTCGCGTTCTCAGTTAATACCGCTTTTAAATCTGCCACAAGCATCATTCTATATAATAAAAGCAATATAATGAACAATACATTGATACGTTATTTTACATGTATAATAAACAATTACAAAATTATTAATGCATAAAACAAATAATAATTCATTACAGAATCAAAACTAGCCCATAAAAGGCAGAACCATTAACGAAAATATATCAAGACAATTTAATGTAATTATTTATGTCATTAATTACACATCTGAACTGAAGTATTTGAGGTGGGGATGAAGGCTCTTATTTACAATTTTATAACGCATTCTGGTTCATATTAACTCTAGAAATACCAAAATATAGGTTATAAACGGAAATTTTCCCAGCTTTCAGACGCAGGCAATTTTATTTAGAAAAGATTATAATTATTATATGTTTACCGCTAATGCTGCCGTTTTTCACAGTAAAAAGTATAGTAAAAATTCTAAAGGCTGTAACTTCGCATATTTAAATTTTAGAAAATTATTGTAGATACAAAAAGATAGCTAATTCTCCTAGTTCTTTTTTCGATAACTTAATCATTTTAGAAATATGAAACAGAAACTTAAGGAAACGTGCGACTTTTTTTCTAATCAAAGCTAATAAATGACTCAAAATTTGCAGCAACGTAGTTGACGCGCTATTACTTCAAAAAATATTCGCGATTATATAAAAAAATCCGTTGTTTTTTAACAATTGTATAGATACTATGCAATTTTGAAAAAGTTTCGACCACATTCAAAATGCTATTTTAATGGGTTATCAGTATTATAATTACACGCATCAGCCCTCGTTTTATAGGCCAGGTCATATAAGTTTTAAGGCAGACATGTAGAATTACTAAATGGCGTTTGGGGAATATTTTGGAACACCTTCTGAAACCGTATTCAAAAGTTCGACGTCGCCACAAATGAAATTCCTAAAAAACGCTGTAAAATCTGGTATTTCCCTTTAAAACTCGATTTAAAATCCACTAAATTGTGCTAGTCAGAAATCAAACTCAGCAAACATACAGGATATTATGTTCAATGCACTCGCAGTGAATGCAAAAAAAACGGCTTGAATTGCTCCGTAATATGTGAGCACTGCAATGGATTATCACATTACAACTCACCTGCTTTTTTAGAACAAAATGACACTCCTTTTGACGAATCACTCTGTATTTAGTGTAGATTTTTAATTGTATAATTATACTGTAAATAATTACAACTGTATTGTATTGCAACTTATATTGTAATTTTTTGGTAAGCTGCAAGGATAAAACTAATTTTTGAATTTTCAAATAGATGCGTTTTTTTCGATTCCCTTAAAGATTAACGCAAAGTTAAATAAATATATTTTTGTAGCACGTTCTTTTAGAATAATACCAAAACAATTACACCGTTAAGATGATTGCTTACGGAGATATAAATCAGTTTATTTCAAGTCTGCTAAAATAAAGTTTGGAGAGGCATGAAGAGGGAAGTACAAGGGGAGGGGCGTGGGCGGTCAGTTGTAAATATATATATTTTGTAGTAACCCTTCCCTTTAATGATAAATATAGGGAGATAAACTACACCTTCTGATTATCAAGTTTCAATTGAAATTCACCTGTCAAACTCAAGAGTGTACTAAAAATTACAACAACTAAATGGTTTATTGCCCTTCTCTTATTCTATCTATAAGCAATAAATTCGGGACTAGCTCCGTAGATATGAGACAACCTTGGTTTAGGGTCGTAGGTTCGTAAAATTTAGGAAAAACTTCGTATGACAAATACTCTGAAATATTTCGGGCAAATTCACAATTTCATCTGACATTTAGCTAACCTATAAACTTGACTTGGCAACAAAATGATCTGCTAATGCACAAAACAGTGTAAATTGAATTTTAAAACCACCAAAATGATAAAGACGCGTCCAGTAAATATTCATACTGTGACGTAGCAACTGCTAAGCTCGTTTCGTTTTTAGTGTGACGTCGAACCGACGCTCGACACATTTTTGTTTCATATCCGGCACAAAACTTGCGTCATTTCGCATGTTCAAAAGACGCTACCTAAATTTCTGGAAACTGGACGGCTCTGGACCACTGGAATATGGCTCTCCACCTCGTAGACACTCTGAACTTGTTGAAGTCCAAACGCTTTCCCTGTGAAAATCTACCTTTATCGGAGGCTTCTCGGACGCCGGATACGCTTCCAAATGACGCCAAGGGAATTATGGACTCGGGAATTGCTTGTTGGTTGGGATTTCTACCTGTACTGGTTCCTGCATGTCCTCCCTATTCATAACAGTCGCTATTCTTGCTGGGCGAAGCTGCTTGCTTACAGAAATGGGCCCCCGAAGTCCCTTGCACTTGGACGATTTGTTCTGCTGGCGTATCTGCTTCACCTCTTAACACCTGGCATATTACACCCACAGATGCACTGGACACTCGTGAATAACTTTAACCACAATTGCTATAACTAAAACCTTTTTTATTAGAATTTTACATGATAATTGAGGAGCTCAATGTGCCCCCAACAGACAATTTTCAAGCTGGTTTAGTTATTCCTAAAAATGACAGTCAGGTCTCTTAGCAACTAGGTATTCAAATGTTTATAAAAGAAATTAGGATTGATAACATGTTTAACCTTATGGTTTACCGAACCACTAATATTGTCTTTTTCTTGTAATAAAGCCACAACACTTTGCTCTGCCTTTAAATCACTTTTGTTTATAATGCACTGATACACTTGGAGTTCCTTTAGCGTCTCACTAATAACTGTCTTTCGATCGGTTGCGTTCCATTTTCATTGCTCTTTGCAATAATTATTTTTCTAGCACGGTTTCGTTTACCTTTCAACTAATCTGCCTTTTGCTGGCTTGTACACTTTTACTACATAACGCTCATAATCTTTCTGTATTTACCAAGTCATTTTGTATTATTCTATTCGCATTATGTCTGATATTAATAAGCTCAATTCCGTGAGTTAAAATTTAAATTGCACTAGCTCTTCCGAACATTTATCATACCTGAAACTCTGAATGTAACCCTTCTGAAACCTGCTTTGTTTCATGCTAACACCTATCCCTCAAATCATAGTTATTGCTGCTCACATCAAGTGAACTTATTAATTCAAAGTATTGATTATTTTGCAATAGATAAAATATGTAATTCTGTGCTCATGCTGACCTTATTCATTTAGTTAATTAGGCAATCTATGGGCAGTGAACAGTTACAATATGTCGTAGGCATAAAGCAAATTTAGGCAAATGATTGCCTAAATTTGCATTGGCATATGCTAAGTGGTTAGTGCATAGACCACTACGTCGTCTGACCACAAAGTCGACCGAAAACACAACCCCGACCGTGGAAGTGCAAAAATTTATCAAAGGCTGCAACTAACCTAAATAAGCTAGAGCGAGACGCAATATCGATTTTCGTTATACGACTGACACTTAGGCAAATGAATCATTTGCCTAAATTATGCCTACGAGATATATATAATTTTAAGCTTGATTAAACAGGCTAGAATATTATGCTAAACGTATTTCTATATTCTCAGTTCCAAACAAGCTAGAGCGTTAAAAACTGGAACATTACAACAAATAAACAGTTTTTTAGTGCTCATGAAAATTAAGACAAAATTACTAGTATTGGCACAAAATTGAATAGAACACTTATTTGTATACTAAGGCACTGAATTTTAACTTTTTATCACGAATGTGGATTTAGTTACAGAGGACCGCAGGGCCGAGACAAATAAACCACATGAGAGAATGCCGCAAATCTATTTGCAAAACCCTCTGCTTCAAATTGAAGTAAGTGTAATCACAGTGTTGACAGCCAATTTGAAAGACCACATACAGGGTGATGAAAAACTAACGAATTATATCATTACTGCGCTCTTCCTGAGGGTGCATAGTTATTTCTCATAACTCGTTTTCGAATACTCAGCTCCATTCTCTTGGAATCGATACTTCTTTGGCAAAAATGTGACAACCCTGTTTAAGTAAATATACCATGTATTGGTCTGTTGCTATGAAACATGAATAAAGTGCAATGGTATTTTTTCGCAGTGTTGCAAGATCTAATGTTAACGTTTTCTTTGTATTTAAACAACATTGAAATATTTTGCATATAATAGAATATTTTGGTGGCAGGGTAATAAACGATAGCAGCAGTGTAAATCATGTACTTATTTCTAGTTCAAAAATAAAAAAATGTAGCCGCAGCTGCTAAATTTGAAGGACGACAGCTTTGTATTTGAACTGCAACTTTAAAATGTAAATAAAATTTGTTAGTGGTTGCTGAAGGGCTACAACGTAGCGCACAGATAATCCGCTAGTTTTTTACCATCCTGTATATTAATAATTAATTAAAAACTGTAACAATTTAGTGTTATTTTCTAAAACCGTAAAAGTCATTATTTAGAGCATCTATGCGATAGCCAAATTGCTATTTATTTCGAGAGAATCAGTTTTCCTGCTTCTTATAATAAAAAAGTGGTGAAAATGCAACCACTGCAAATCCTGAATTTTAATAGGGAATATCCCTGTTGCATACTTTCCATAGCAACGGCGATTATTAATAATTGCAAATTTACCGGAAAATTTCCACTTATGTCACTGTCATTACAAAAAACGTATAAGTTTAGTTTAGTTATTAGGTTTGATATTATTTTTAATAGAAATGTTTTTTCTACTGTTTTTCCACAGCTATTTTTTTCTTTGTAGTCGGGTTTTTTTTTCAGTTGACATGCACTCATGCATTTATTAAAAAAATAGCTGAAGAACATATTTCCGGAACATTTTTAAGCGCTTGTTATATTTCTACTGAAAATATTTACAACGAATCTATTTTAATTGTGCCCCATTTAAAAACAGCCAGAACATTTTATAAATTACTATTATTAGTATTATTTATATTATTCTTTCACTTTATTTTGATTTATTTCCATAAAATATACCTTCAATTGTTTTATTTAAAGCCCTTCACCTTTAAAAACTAATTGTGTACACAACAAGCAACCTTGGTTAACAAATACAAAAACTGAAACAATAGAACTGCAACAAACTAAAACATGCATCTCGAATAAAGCGTTTGTATTAATTTCTATAATACAATAAGTTATTATCATAACTTAAGAGATGGAAATTTAATTTTCCGTTAGAAACCTCAACCTTTGTCACTAATCAGACGAGTTGATGTAAAAGCAATTTAATGCATTAAAATGAACAAACCATACCAGAATCAGGCACATTTGCAGGGGAGACTCATGTAGTTCACATGTTTGCAAGAGAAGCCGTAAGCCATAAGTGATTATGTCATCCATCATCCATATTGCATATATGTCAGTGAAATTTGTAGCAACCATAAAATGTGTAAAGTTAATTCTGATTCATGGATGCTTCCGGGTTTTATTAACAACTGCCACCATACTAATATTACGTTTTCCGAAAGTTAATGAAAATATACTGTTTTTGAAAAACTTATTTCAGTGTGTTCAGTAAAAATTATTAATTAAGAAGCCTAGTTTATTGTAAATTATTTTAATTGTGTTAAAATTGCCAATTGTAAATTATTTTAATTGTGTTAAAAGTGCCAGTACCTTGGCCACAACTCTTGATCTTGCCACTAGGAATGTCATTTATTTATTATGTTAAAAACATCGGTACAACGTTCATTCTTACGGGAAAGGTAACGTTTGCTCTCCACATCTGTACGATATAGATATTACGAGTTGCTATATCAGTGTAATGTTTATGATCAAATTGTCACTGCTCGGGCCACAGCTACTACATCGCAATACATTCATTAATTTTACATACAAAATTAAAACAGAAAATCCTTGATGAAGTAGACTATGCTTAATTCCTTTGCTCTATTTTTACAAACTTCAATACCGGTGAAATATGACTTTTTCCGCTGTCTTGTGAGTTTATCACACGACGTTTCGGGAGTTTTTGATCTACTCCTATCCTCAGGTGAATGAACTCCTGGTTAGTCCAGAGAACAAATATGTACTTAATGTGTAATGGTCTAATTGTTCCAATTCTGGCCACACTCAAATACTTTGAAACAACACTATTGTGAAATTGAGCTATTGCACAATGTGGCACTGTGCACTTTTGAGAATGTCCCAACTATGATTTGCACTTGCAATAAAACAACACTGCCAGCAAGGTTAATACGAAAATTACGTGACACACATATCCCAATTCATAGAACTGTACACCACACGCACCGCAATCAATTAACGCAATCTGCTTTGCACCAGGAATTAATTTTAATGTCGGGAGGCATGTGACAAGCAGTTGAGCCCTTATTCTGCAGTCAGCGACATTAAATTGGATCTCTCTATTTGAGTCTTCATGACAAACAAGTGTTTCCCAGACACGGCCGAGATAAATATAGCAATAACAAAGAAGACCGAAATTATGCAGTTTCCATAGTACTACTATGTCTCATATCGCATATAGCTGAACCCGTCTCGGGTAAGTTGCTGGAGCAAGACTGGTCGAGAGGGCAATTAATTTTAATTAAAGTACTTATGGAACTGTGAATTGCAGAATTGTGCCTTCTCAGTGCTGTAGATGCAGCGACTGTTCGCAAGTAATGGAAGAACTGGTTATACGTACACCTCCATTGCCAAGACTTCAAGGAAGAAGGCGAGAGGTAATGAATTTGCAAAGGAAACATGCAGAACATCTCTGAAAGCAACTGCGACCTATAAATTATTCTTTTGGTTCATAAAGATCAGATCACACCGGCGATGTATATGTATCGTACATTTGGAATGCTAAATTCCTTACAAAATAACTTCAATGAAAACCAATACCTAGAACGGCAATACGTGCGTAACGCATAGTATTCTTTACACAGATACAACTTGGTAAGATAAAATATCAAATGCATAGATACATTCCAATCACAACATATTAAGTTATCCAACGATCCCTGTAATGTAGTGAGATAAGGCGAATTATCTAATTAATTTGTTGGAAATGTCGACACTTGTAGGCTTCAATTCAATGTCAAAGACAACGAGACCTTGAATGATAATTACCGAAAAATTAATCCATTTTGAAAAAAAAACCCAGATTGCAATTACCAACTTATACAAATACACAATTTGTCACAGTCAAAAGGCCCAGTAGAGACTACAGTTTCTAGCTTTTGCGAGTTTAATTACAACTCCTAGCTAAACAAGACTCAACGTTTCGACTAATAACGGTGTCTGCTGGTACATTAGGTCCCAGCATTTGCTGTTCTGCCTGATAACCGTGACTGCAATTAACTGTTCTTGATTAAGAAGAGTTAAAGTTTATAATGAAGCCATTTGATGTTGAATAAACAATTTAATGTCTCTACATACGACATTACGTGTATGTTATGATTATAATTTCAGAAATTTTCTGTTTAATAATTAAAAATCTATTGAGTACATTCTACACTTTGATTTAATTAAAAAAAAACATTCGTGTTATCTAAAATGGGTACTGCAATTTAAAAAATTATACCATGCAAGTACACTCTTCTCCACAACCTTCCGGATTTAATTTTTCACATTGAAAAATAGTTGCAATAGCATACCAAGTTGTTTCATCGATTTAGGTATTTGAACTTCTTGTAAACAAATAATTAAAAAATCATAGGAGTGATAAACGTTGATATAGAAAAACAGTACATCAGTGTCAAAATTCAAAATAGCTCGACATCAATCAAATTGGTGCTATTTTTTCCCTGTAGTTTCAGGGGTAATTCATAAGTAGTGCGCTTATTATCGATAATTGTTTGATGGATATTATGAGTTATAATCCCAAAGCTGAAAATACGAGTCCGTAGGACGAATGGGAAAAAATAACTTCAGAATTCTAAAGAACATGAGAGCAATTGCAATATGGCTTGGGAAGAGGGAAATATAGAGGGGAAATATAACAGAAGTGATCGTACCAATACAAAAAAAAAGAATAATGCACGTGACTGTAACAACTACAGACGAATAACGTTACAGACCAAAGAATTCTAGAAAGAAGATTAATAAGATTCATAGGCCCCACACTTCAAGAATCATTGTGTGAAAAGGATGAGACGTACAAGACCATGTTTTTCACTATGAAGCAATATATCCAAAAAACGCCGTTACATATGTCGATCAAAAGCATTCTTTGCATTTATATAACTAGAAAGGGCACTTGGCCAAGTCAAAAGACAAAAACTATAGAGAAGGCGAACAAACAACGGCGCTAAGCTTAAAGAAACTACATATAAGAAGCAAAAAATTAGAAGCAGTACAACAGAATGCGTATTTGCATATGATCTTGTAATTCCAGCAATGAACGAGGATTACAAAATAACTTGGAACAACACCCTAATATGCTATGAAAATTAACATTAAGAAGATAAATGTAATGATGATAACGAAAGTAAAAGAGGATATAATGAATATTCAAATGGGTGGAGAAGCAATAAACTAAGTATCAATAATAAATGTTTTGGGAGTGACAATAGAAAACAAAACACGGATGTAAATTAAAGAATTGGAAAAACAATGAAAACATACCAAGCAATGAGACAAGTATTTATATGGAAAAAGATATCAACAAAAGACAAAAATTACATTCAAGACATATAGATACCAATACTAACATATCGAAGTGAATCATGGGCCCTCACAAGTAAGATGCACAGCAGATTACTAGCAATATATATGCTAGAGATGAAATATATGTGTAGAGTGAAAACAATAACCATATATGTATAATTACATATATGACAATAACAAGAAGAGACAGACTAAGGAACACGAATATACGAGAAGAATTACAAGTCGAGGCAATACTGGAATACATAGAGAACAAATAAATGGTAAGGGTATCTATTGTGTATGGAGGAAACGAGACCAAATAAGAAAATATGGGAAGGTAGAATTTGAAAAAAATGAGAACGTGGAAGGCTAAGAGAAACATGGGACAACGTAATAGCAAATATAATACAACAAACAGAAAACAAGAATGGAAAAAGACAGAAAGCAATGGAAAAAATGTGGGAATCAAATACAATAACATAGATAAACTAACCCCTATAACGATGTCGCTATCGCCGATTGGCCGTCGCCGATTCGCCGTTGCCGATTTGCCATAGGTCAAATTCCCCGTTTAATAGTTGTATTTTTGATACGATTAAATAATAAACAAATAATCACTAATTCTATCCCTGATGAATTTTGATGACCACAGTTTATATCTATGTTGAGTTTTAATCATTTTAAAACTTTTTCTATTACTAAACCATGCAGTTGTTCAACGAATTTCTGAACTTATTGTGGTGGATTTCTAAGTAATCTTATTTTGCTATTTTAAAACAACGTAATTACAGGAAAAGGACATTCTTATTTACAGCAAATTGAGATTTATTTTATTCATTTAAAACTTTATCCGCCGACGGCGAATGTTCTGACGGTGAATTTTCCGAAGGCTAATCAGCGACGGCGAATTTTCCTAATCCCAGTTGCTATCTCGTTTCTGATTAAAAGCACAAGGCAGTCCTAATAACTCCACAAAAACACCTTTAAAATATTGTCTCCAAATTTATGTTATTAATCATGGCACACTTAATAAAAAAAAACAACTAAGAATAAATAACGATTAAGGTAGGTACATGTGTGTCGAGTGTGAAAATTATTATAAATAAAAATAATTAAAATACAGAAAACATACGATATCAAACCGAAAATTCGAGGGATGGTCAACTTCTAACCGAAATTTAAAATTTACTAGTAAGTAAAACAGCAACATCAGAAATTTAATATTTATTTCCCTACATAGTCTCCTTCTTTCGCAATATGCTTCTGCCATATTTTTTACTAGCTTCTTTATTTCCTTTTTTATAAAAAGATTTGTTGTCGGAGCCATGATTGCTCAATGCACAACTTCCATAACTGCATTACTGGGCCAAAATTTTCTTCCTCTCAGATGTTCTTTCAGGTAGCTTGTCATGAATTATGGCTTCAACACTCCCAATTCCCAATACTAAGTGAAAGAACTTTTGCTATCATTGAAAGTGTTATTTGAGGATATTCCATGATTAAATGGGCGACACGTTCAACGGTGGTTTCATTCAGAGTAGTAGAGAAACGTGAAGCTCGTGACACGTTAGCTACTCGTTCTCTCTCGCCATTTTTTTGCACCAATTATACACTTGTCTTTGACAGACATACTTCACTGAATTATGTACGAAGTCTGGTGAAAATTTCATACGGCTTCAGTTTCCCGGATTAAAAACTTTATTATAAGTCTTTATGCAACGTCACTTGACACGTTCATGTTTGATATTAAACTATTTATTAAAGAAATGAAGCAAAGGTGATGTCATCGACCAATATGTGAAACAAGGGTGATATTTTAAATTTTTAATAAAAAGCAAGTTTTGTTATTTTTCAGCAATTACGATTCGTGAAATTTCTTCATTCCATTTTTGGAACAACACTGAATTCTACGCATGCGCATCTATAAAATAAAAATCTAGTGTGATACACGCACATAACTTCCTTTTATAGTGATCTTATAATTAGTCAAAAATTTGTCTTTTTAATTTTTAAGCATTTAAAAAAAATTCAAAAATTAGAAATTCTACAGAAACCGTAAAAAAGTTAGTTGAAAAGACAAACTTTCTCTAAAATTTTAAGCTGAATTCAAAAACGTAACAATATAACGGGTGTTCTATTTAAAATAACAGTCAAATGATTGTAGTTGTAGTCGCTCTTACACATAAAATCCATGGCCAAAGTTTCAGATTTTCAATTTTTCTGGTTCTCTATAATGCCCTATAAAATACATATGTCACATCAATACACATTAAAAATGTCATAAAAATTTAAAGTTTGAAAAAAATCGTTAGAGCCGTTTTTGAAAAAATCGAAAAAACTGAAAAATCACGAGTAAATACCATACTTCCGGTTATGCGATTTTCTTCAAAAGCTTGCTGTTACATCTAAAGATCTAGAGTACACAATTCTAATATACAGTGAGGTCGTAAAGTTTGGAATAAATTCGATAAAACATTTTAGAAGGGTTTTCACAGAAAATCCTCGGACACGTCAACCTTATTTTTTAAAATGCAATTTTTTACGCCAATGGCATATTTTGATCGTGTTTTGTTTTGGAGCTGTTTTTTAAATTGCAACCCTTATTTTTCTTCACGAATTTGGATAGAACACATTTTTCTGAGTACGCAGATGTAAAAAAAGTATGACCTTAAAGAGGAAAACTTTTGAGATAATCAGTCCCAAAGTTTCGAAAATGTATGTTAAAGTTATTAGAGTAGGCCAATAATTTATCAAGGAAGTGCTGAAAACAAAAGACGGTTTTGACAGTTATTAAAATGAAACGATTGGTAAGGTTCTGCAGGAGTAGGGTTGTGCCTTTGACCGGTCAACAACTTTTTGGTCAATTGACCGGTCAATTGACCAGCCAATTGACCGCTCATTTGACCATTTTAATTTTTTTAATTAACCTTTTTTTAATCAATTGTATTGATAGTTCTGTAAGTTTAAGCAAATCACAAAGTTAACTAGTATCATATTACCACCAACCCTTTTGATTAGTATTTATAAGTGCATATAATTAACAGTTTTAACAATTATTTCATTTTATACTCTCGGTAACTAAAATAATACACCATTTATTGGCCATATATTTATGCTTCAATAAAAACAAATCATTACTGCATAAGTACAGCAAAGAAGAGAATAATAACAAACTAAAATGTATTAAGAAACCCCCCAAGAAACATTGGTCGCTGTGTGAATCCCCTCGCTAAATATGTAAATCCCCTGCATTTTTGCAATTTCAGTAAATGTTTGATGAGTTACAGGCTTACAGCCAATAATAAAGACCTTCTACAAAAAAAAAACGTTGATTGATAGTGTAATTTAATATAAGCAATTTTAAGGCTAAAAGAGCATTTGACAGCGAATTTGACCACACAGTTTTTGACCGTGGTCAAATTGACCGGTCAATTGACCAAGGCACAACACTATGCAGGAGTTTCAGTGGCGGATAGGATACTGCCAAGAAGTGCTTGGAGGTCACTTCGAACATTTCCTTTGATTTTTTTTGTTTACCTATTTACTTTAATTATTCATCATTTATGCAGAAACCTTAATTGTTTTTTTTCATTTATGGAAGTCGTTGATTCGAATAAATTTTAATAACTGTCAAAACCGTGCTTTGTTTTCAGCGCTTCCTTGATAAATGATTGGCCCACTCTAATAACTTTAACATACATTTTCGAAACTTTGGGACTGATTATCTCAAAAGTTTTCCTCTTTAAGGTCATACTTTTTTGACATCTGCGTACTCAGAAAAATGTGTTCTATCCAAATTCGTGAAGAAAAATAAGGGTTGCAATTTAAAAAAAAATGCCGATGACGTCACAGCTCCAAAACAAAACACGATCAAAATATGCCATTTTAAAAAATAAGGTTGAAATGTCCGAGGATTTTCTGTGAAAACCCTTCTAAAATGTTTTATCGAATTTATTCAAAACTTTACGACCTCACTGTATATAGTTTAAACGCCATACTACACACACATAGCCATACACACCTTCAAATTAATAACAGAAAGCTATAACTTTTAGACTAATAAATTTTTCTTAAAAATAATCTGAATGTGTGCCTACACATGAGTTGCATGTTTTTCCAACCATTTCAATAATTATGCATTTTTACCAACCTGAAGTTCAGTAATTAAATTAAAAATCATTTTCATTCGTTACTTTAGGTTCTTTATTTTTTCTATATTCTAGAAATTGTCTCTATCGGTGTATAACTAGCTCAACTTCTGATTATTTATTGGTTCAAGGGCGGCAACCGTAATTTTATCAATAATCCTGCTCGTTCGCCAATAGCATCTATTACTATTTCTAAAACCATTGTTGTTTTATAGATATTAACGATACAAGTTTGATTATGAGCATCTTAACGAAACGAGTTTGATTTCCAAAACGAGGCGGTGAACCGAGTTTTGCGGCAATCAAATGAGTCTCGTTAAGTGCCATAAGCAAACGTGTATTGTTCAATATTTTATCTTCATCAATAAATTATGGTTCAATGTATTTTATTTATACAAAAAGAGTGCGGTAATGTTCATTACCGCACTGAGTACGGTAATATCTAGCCATTACCGCACTGAGTACAGTAATTTCAGTGCGGTAATGAAGCTCTTAACGATACTAAAATTAATTTGGTTAATAGTCTATAACAACACCGATTAAGATAAACTAATATACCTAGCTCTACCTATACTACACGAATCTTAACTTTGGACATACCATTTAAACATGTCTAAGCAGTTTCACCCCCCCCCCTCGGGCGTCTACAGTCATGTTTTGTTTTCAAGCGTAGAAAAAATATCAGTTTTGAATTTGAAAAACGTAGGTACATATTTGATATTTTTTGTGAAATAGAACACGACGGCTACCGAACATTTTCGAACACAAACAGAGGTTTGCCGTGAAGGATGCACATGAGCTTGAGTGTGTGCCTCCAAAACAGAAGAAAATATTTGAAAAACCACATAAACACTTCAAAAACTATGACTCAGTATTAGAAAAGGTGCTAAAATCGTCGATATCGATAAAGCTCACATTTTACACGACAACTTGAATATAAAGAAAGTTTCTAACAAAGTTGTCCCCTGGCCCTTGAATGCTTCAACAGATTGTTACGGTCGCAAAGCTATGCTTCGGTTCCTTCTTACTTTTAGCGTGCATCGCGCGCTATTCTAGCTTACACCGCCCATGCGTCTCTGGTTGTTTACATTTTGAGGTCGTTGAACTCGTATTTGATCACGACGCAAAATTGTTTCTAAGAAATTTATCGACCCGTCTTCGGGTCTGTTAACTGGGTCACGATGTTTTTTTTTCACGTCTGGAGGTGTCCGGGAGTGTTTTTGTTTTAATAGCGTCCATTTGGCTCGCGTCTCTCTCTCGACTGCGTCTTGCAAACCGCAGGCACGTAGAATCCCGTTGTGCCCTTTGCTCTTAGTTTAGCAGTATGCTTTTATAGTGGTTATGTGGGTGTGATACGCCCTGTGTCCACTCGCAAAGTTTGCGGATGTTTAAATTGGGTAATTCAACGCATATTATATAGCTCGTCTCTTCATCATACTGGTTACGGATTTATTCTTCTGCGTTGCGTATTTCGTATCGAATTGTGCTTAACAGGCTTCTGCTTTATTTATGTATGTGTTCGCTTGGTTTTTCGTCCATGGTCGTAATTAGGCACTCGCGTTACAAATTATAGTGTCAACCGCCAGCTTCGTCAAAATCGAATTCCGGAACCATTTTTGATGCCTCCGTCGTAAATTTGGAAGCTTTTGTAGCTGCACGACTGCTGTTTATGCTGCCTGTTTCCTGGTGGAGTCATGCGGCACTTTTTCGTTGGGAGAATCTACGCGCATTGTGCAAGATAAACGCGAACCCGTGTTTATTGTTTAATCCGAAGCTTGAACTCACCCGTCAATTTCATATCCTGCTCGAACCATCGCACCAGTTTTGCCTGTGCTAATTTGAAACTATTGTTTTACCTATCGGGGTGGTATTTTATTAACCCCTTGTGCTTGGCTTTACGGTGTCTCCTTTGTAATTATTCACCAATCAACCTATTCATCAATTACAAAGAGACTTGTTTGCAACCTAAGAATAACTACATTTTTGTGCTGCGCCAATATAAATATTTATGTAACTGTTGTACCCGCCTACTTCTTAGGCGAGTTCTTAAAAATTAGATGGTTTTTCGCAATCAAACACTCTGATAACACTGATGCTTTGAAGTTCCTGTAATTATATTGTATTGAACTAGTTGTACACTTTCACTTGTAGCGTTGGCTGTAATTGCTTCACCCACTACTGCTTCTACTGTTATTCTATTCACACTACCCTTGGCTTTATGGATAATGCAAATAATTTATGTAACAAACCTTTCCGAGGCTGTCTCAGATTGTAACCAATTCGACTACGCAAATTATAAACAGTTCACGAGTTCTCGTAAGTTCGTGGAAATCTCGATTATATTTAAAGACTCTTTGGTACCCCCTGGTAATTTGAACGCCCTTTGATAATTTAGAAAAGAACCGTACGCCGTCTTCACTGTAGCTGGTAGGCCTTGTGATGTGTGCATATAACTATGGAAAAGTTCCTAATTGATGAATACAACTATAACTCACTTAAAAATCAAATGTCAAGTTTGACATTTAAGTATAAACGTAATTGCCTTCATAAATTAGGAATTATTCCATATTCATTCTAGATGAAAGTAAAATTTCATCATACTATATTTGGTTCCCAATATTTAACGTTCTTCTAATTGTATATGTAAATTTTTTTAAATAGTTCTCTTCCTTTTTGTATTTATGAAATCTCACAACCTTCTACATACTCCTACTTAACTACATTCTCTGAAAAAGGTGCTGAGAACCATGCAAAATCGCTGGAACAACGATCAAATTATAAAAAACGCATTAGTATACAAACCAACAATTAAATATTAGTGCTCGCATCGTTTCGACGCCCTAGAAGCCGAATTTGCATATTCGAACTGTAAAAGCATACGTGGCATGCAACCACATCGATCAAAATAAAATTGAAAAGACATCACCCCTAATCACAGTTCCAGCTACCTAAGGTGCAATTAATAAAAGGGAAGTAAACGAAAACTTCCCGTTTCATTGATTTTATCGGCTTTCTACTCGATTAACCTTTATATTTTGCCTTGCTTAATTCAAGCAACAGTTCACTGATTTTACCAAGTTTCTCTTTGGGTAAAAACCTCTTGACCGTTAGTCGTGGCTCATTATTCAGTGCGTGATTCAATTGTCTGGAAGATTGCGACCGCCACAATTTAAAATTTCACAAGCTGGCCTTAAAAACAGACCGTCGATTCTTCTAAAATCTGCCCATTACAACATTAGAAGCCATTACTGCTAACCAATGGAGCACGACCATATTAAAAGTGATATCATTTTTATAGACAGAAGCAATTTTAAAACAAAAACCAGTAAGTTGCTAGTTTAATAGATTGGTGAGAAGGTAAAACCTTTCAACATAAACGGAAGAGTTTATTATTCTTGGGCGTACATTAATAGCCGGTAGTCGTGCCCACACGATTTATTTGCACTCTAACAATAGCAAATAGCAACAGGTTTACATGGCAATTGTAGGTATCGACTCGAAATTAGGAGATCGGCATTGAATTATAAGTGGAGTTTATTTCCGTTAAACAATTTGCTAACAACATTATGGTGAAAAAATTCGAAGAGCAAATTGGTCATATTAAAATAAACAGCATAACTCTGCAGCAGGTCTAAAAATACAAGAATCAATTACAATGAAAAGATGGCACTTCAATAAACTACATGGTCTTGCTGTCTGATCGTTTTCATTACAAAATCATAAATTTTCTAATATACCGAACGCATTCCGCAATTATCTGCACAATGTACAGTCGTGTTCAAAAAAGTATTGTACAGACAATAAAATTTTTATTGCTGGACATGTTTTTACTCAACAAAAGCTACCACTGTAACATTAACTAAGTAAACATAGATGTATACTTTCAAAATATTTGTATGTACGACTGAACATATGCTGACCAATATAAACCAATACATGCTGTTGTACAATAATATTTATCTGCCTTTTTCTGTTTAAAATATAGCCCTATATATGTTGTGCCTACGTTTCTGCGTCGTATAAAGCATCTACCTATAAAGCATATTCCCTCTGAGAGCGCGGGTTCAAATCCCACTGAATGCATTGTTTTTTTTTGTAAATTGATGTAATTCACATTACTAGGCGTTTCATTTTACGCTTTTAGTACGACTAGCAGCATTAAGGTCTCTTTTACCTATTGTGTAGATAGCTTTGAACGCTCTTCAAAAGTTGTTTTTCTTGCAGTGCGCTTTCTTTATTAACAACATTTTCCTTGCGTAACTTTTTTATGTGGAATAGAATTTTAAAAATGCAAAATTTATTTTAATTAGAATATGACCACCTATATGACGGCCTCAAAATCTAGGCATGAACATAATTAATCAATTTTTTAAATAATAAAAACAACATTTGAAAATGTTATTTCCTCCAAAATCTTTTTTCTTCTTTATTTAAGATTAATTTTAATAAGAAAACTTTTATGGGCTTTCGTGAAGTACTCTGCTTTTAGTTTTCCCACGAATGTGGAGGCGAGTTTTGTATCTATTTTTGTCAGCTGCCTTTATACAACAGGGGTAAAATTAAGGACTAAAACAGGTAGTAAACCTTTTTACGCTTAAAAAATTAATCAACCCCTTTTTAGTTCCAATTTTCTTGTGTCATTGGGACTGATTTCTATCTTCTACATGAGGTTCCTGTAATTTCAGTTGTTTGTGATAAAAACGAAGGTGCTTCGTTATAAAGTGTATAATACATATGTACGAACCTAAGTAGTGTTATGTTTAGAACGCGCCTCTTTAAATTTGGTAGGTCTGTGCGCGCAGTTTAGGTTTAGCGGTTTTGCGGGATTGCAGTTGCCCTCGCTGATGTTGGCGGGTTTTGCAAACCTGATGATTTGCTGAGAAATTTCTTCTCACGCCAATTTTGGCGGATTAAAACGCATTGCATATTTCTACACATAGCCCACATTGATCTGGGGTAAGTCGATTGAAGCTTTTTGTGCCGTGATTTAAGACATCTGTGGTTCTATTTCGTCCGTTTCCCTTTTCTTTACAGCCGCTATTCTCGAATTGAAGGCGTCGACTTGACTTTGTGTGGGCTTTGAAAAGCACCTGCCGTCCGACCTTCGTATGGGCCGTTTTGGGTTTACCTCACACGATTCTGTGCCAGCTACGCGACCTCCCTAACGGGCAGAAAGGGGCTCAACAAAGGAATTGTGTAACATGTTTTGATTTCCCTTTATATAAAACTATTTAATATTGTGGGCCGTGAGCCGGTGTTATGTACCTCAGTTGATTGCTACAGTTAACTGCCAATTTTCGTCAGAATTCTGGAGGCTTTAGTTTGGGACACTCGCTGTTATGTACAGTTCGCTTCACGAATTAAGTACCTGAAGGCACCTTTTTAAACTACTGCAGTGTTTAATATAATCTATATTTGTACTTTTTAATTTGTGTTTTAAGCTAATTTATTGGGTTATAAAGTGCACCTTAAACTTTGGGGTAGATTTATTACCCTACGATAACCGTTGTTTAGCAAATAATTACATGTACTTTGTACGATATGATGTTGAATTTGTGATTATTATACTGTAATACTAGCATGGTGGTTTTTTATTGTTACTGCTACTTGTGCTTGTCTTGAGCTTTTCTTTCAGAATAATTATGCTGCTGGAGTTTGCGAATTCTCTATGATACCTGGATACACTTGTAAAGTAAAAGATTCGTTGGCGCTCATTTTGACTTTTAAATTTAACCATTGTTGCGACCCGAACCTTACGGGCACAACGAAATACCGGCGGAGAATCACGCAAGTCGTCGCGGTCGTGAATGATTGAACACAACGAATATAATTGTAATAACACTTTATTTACAATATATACACCAATGTAACACTAAAAGCGGACTGTATAATTACAAATTTAAACTTGCCGGTACTGATTATTATATCTCTCGGTGTCTTAACGTGACTCTGGTCGTGTCTGTCTCTTCGAGCCCAAGAAAACTCGGACACTCGTTAAACCACCCCTTTAGGAGTAGGGGGAAGGAATGGTCGACCATCGCAAGAGAGAGCTGCATTTCGCCGAAAGCTCTAACAATAAACTAATGACATCCGTTTTAAATTGCAGATGGTATTTACAAATGACATGCAAATCCAAGATTAGGATCTTAAGTATGATAGATTGCTGGACAGCGGGAGATGAGCAAGACTTAAATTAACCTGGCTGCAGCTCCTAATGCCACGAACAATTTCTAGGATTATTCTCAAGTAAATATTAAATATGATGCTTCAACAACCATAAATACTTAAAAACTGCACACCGTCTCCCTGAATTAGTACGACCGGCAATTGTATCCACGTAGTCATTAATGTTATATTTTTGAGATTTATCCGACGAATCAATTGATGCTAATAGTAGAACTCGATGAAAACTGGGTAGTTGCTATTAGTTACGATATATTTAACAGCTAATGCGCTCTACGCATTTAATATGGTACTTTAAAAAAATATATGCAACTCTGACCTCCATATTATCACTTAGGAAACTTCCTTCCAGCGTTTCTCAAGTACTTCATCGTCAACCCATACTATAAGTTTTGTTGAAATACGAGTATATTAATTTGTAATTTGTAGAGACTTGACAAATTTAGACTAAAATAACCTCAAAGACAGTCAGCGGACATTGATAGACAGTTTAAGTGCAACTACGGTATCTCAGAGTATTACACAATTGTAAAAATTGACTTTTCATTTACAACGAATTGGTCGGAAAATAAGCAAATCGTCACTGCAAACAACTTAAAGCAGTGCAATTGTTTAGAAGTCATTATTAATTTACAAAAATAGATTAAAATATTTCTTTTGAATAAAACTTTTAATAACTCCCATTAACCGCCAGTGCCTGTAAACACGCATTTGTAAGTAATGCACATTGCCTTTTTTAAAACCAGCTGATTTTATTTTATATATAAAACTTTTTCGTGGCGTAATCCAAATTATAGTGTTTCTTAAATGTTTATATAAAAAAAGAATAGCACTCTTCTTAAAAATATACACAAAAAAATGTTTGTGTAATTTTAAAAATATTAGGAACAATACAGTAACCTAAAAATATTATCGCAGCTATATTATATTAACAACGATTCCATAGCTTTGAATCGTTCTATAAATCAGAACTATGCATAGCTTAGGTAAAACAGAACAGGCACTATTGTTTTCAACGTCAGGCATATCTTGACGCGAGTGCTTTAAAAACTCATGTGACAATACCCCGTAGCACAAAGCAAGTTCAAGTGACTAATTACTCAGGTAATTGCAAAAGTTGTGTGTGTAGTCAGTAAACCGTACCAATGCTCGTATGTGGCAATGACACTGCAACAGCCCCCAGTAGCGCGTCTGCTAAAACGGATATGAACTGGCAGCAGCAAAACAAAGGATGTCGCTTGCTGCTTATCGTTCATACCTCCGCTTCGAGTCACTGCACCCGTGCACTTGACACGGTTCCTTTAAGCAACTTCCTTACTTATTAAATAACTATCAATTTGCCTGCTGTTGCAGCGTCTACAATACCAAGCAGAAGCACGAGTATTGTCTCAATTTCCGGTTAAATAATGTGCCCTTAGTTCAAGTGTATGTCAACGTTGTCGTGCTGAAAACGTTAGTTAAGGATAAGTAGCTTGACATTTGCTAAACTCATTTAAGTACATATGATGTGCATCCTGCGGCTCATAGACTCTTGGAAGCTCGTAAGAGTCATTAACGGGAGAATTTATCAACCATGTCTGTCGCATTTGGGATTATTACTTTGTAGGCATTTACGCTATCGTTTTATTGTTATGCACATACTATTGTTTAGGGTAGGTTAGAAATCATAACTCCGCTATGTAAGAAGACTGGCCAAAACGTAATATCTTGTCTTTTTCAAAATATTCAGTGTGATAGAAAATCGATTTATTTATGTATGTAGGTACATTGTTTTGAAAGCTTATAACTTTATAAGAGACATTGGCGAGGCAATTAATTAACCATGTTCCATAGTATGTCGAACTATTGTTTGTTACAATTCAAAATCGACCGTGATAAATTTTACGCGGTGCGGTTAATTTTTACGGCCGCGGTCCCAATCTTAGTTCGTATCGCGTACTTAACACGGCTTTATCACGAAGGCACAGAATTTAACACAAGACATGCTCGCGTTCATACAAATTTCCTTGTGTTTCCCCATGGAAAGATATCTTCGTTAAATAACTATCGTAATAGTCGCAAGCCTATTCAAGATTGTCAGAATAACCGGAACAACCCGGAATATAATAGTTTTCGAATATGGATCCCTCGCCTGTATTGTTTATTTTCATGTTATCATATATAGTAAGTTTATGTTTACATGCTTGTTTATTGTTAATTAGATAATTGGGCTTAAACGTTGTAACTTAGTTGAATATGTGCCGTTCGGCCCTGTGTAGTGGATCCTTGGACGGCGTTCGCGGGGGGACAGAGCCAGTAGCCAGCAGGCGTTGCCCCAATCCGCACGAGGTTAAGCTACTCTCAGTGCATTGTGCGAAATCGCCATACGGCAAAGTAAATGAAAGCTATTTAATAGGCCTTGCAATGCTTAAAGTTTGCTGCATATGTATGTATGCAGCAAGCAGCGTTTGCATGCCCAGCAGGCGCTATTTCAATTGTGTACAGGGTAAGTACACAAATTGCAGAGCAGCCAAGTAGTTTCATAACGTCCATTGTAGGTACGTGCCGTCAGCCGTCATCGCGGCACCAAACTAGCAACCAGAGTATTCCTCCGGGAGCCCTCGTCCGTAAAGTATCTATTCTTATTTTACAATTGTGTTGAAGATGGCCGGCCATTCTAGGTTTTAATTCTACTTTATTTTGTTTTCTTTATTATTTTTGAATGTGTTATTGCTTTGTGAAGATCTTCCACCTCTTCCTGTCTCTTGCAATCTCTTTCCAGTTTCCAACACCTTTTTCCTGCAGGTCTTCCCACACCGCTTCTCTCCATGTCTTCCTTGGCCTACCCTTCTTCCTTTTCCGTTCCGGTATTTTCCAGCCAATATTTTTTACAGTTCTGTTATTATCCATCCTCTCCATGTGTTCAAGCCACTGCAGTCTTCGGGCTTTTATCACTTGGGTTATGGAGGCTTCGTTATACAACTCGTAAATTTCTGAGTTTGTGCGTCTTAGCCATATATGTCCACTTTTCTTCTACCATATATTTTTCGTAGAATTTTTCTTTCCCACCTTTCTAGTTTTTTCTGGTTTTTCATTGTCATTGTCCACGTCTCACAGCCGTACATCAAGGTTGGTCTGATTATACTTTTGTATAATCGTATCTTTACTTTACGTGAGATGTCGTTGGATGTGCTATTAAGTCAACATATTTGTCTAAAGAAATTGGCGCTTCGTGTGCATGTAGTTGAAATCAGTTTCAGCTCTAGAACACTAGAAGGGCTGATCAGATTCGTGATTTTGGCAAATAGTGGTCGATCGTGCCCACGAATGAAGTAGAGTAAAAGTTTCGTACATACTGATCTAGCACGGTAGGCAAACAGGGCAAATTGACTATTAAAATACTAAGGCGTATCTGAATTTAAGGACCCGACGCCTTGGCTAACAAACGTCTTGTTACAAACTCGACGTCCTTATAGTTCACTTCATCAATACTCATATTAATTAGTGGTTTGATTGTGTATCACCTTACACCTGCGACCCACTCTCCAGTATATTATTGAGCTACATTGCTATACCCCTCCTAAGTTTTAGCATCCATAAGAAAATACGATTTGTGTGGCGTTTCCCGATTTTTAATGAAGCATGTTTTATTGATACTGTGCTATCATTTGCCAGTAAACATTTACTTAGTAATTTTATATTTCTATGGTTTCTAGTAAATTTGAAACCTTAACTCTCCCACTTAAGATGTCTGACGAAAACTGTCCTTACTTCATCATGTTTTTTTCCTCAAAACATTCGCCATGAGAAAAAGAGAATTAAAAAAAAACATGTATTAAACAATAGCTACTTTTCCTTGTTAGCTCATCCATAGTTTTAATATAAATACTAGGGATAAGATATCAACAGAGGAAAGTAACAACTGAATGTATTGTTAAAGTAATATTGTTTTTATAACACGTGTAGTAGCAATACAGTTGATGCTGACGTGCATTTCCCCTTTCTTGGTGAATGTATGCAGTAAAAAAAGTCACACCTCTTTTAGGACGTAATTGGCACTCAAAGACAGACTTGCCAGACATGTCGCCGGCTAGACATCGGCCTAATACTAATCACAGTTTAAAAATCACAATTAGTCATCCTGCTGTTATAGATTATCCTCTTCACGCTGGGAGACTTTAAGCCAGACAGGATGAACATCACAATAGAAGTAGAACTGTAAACAATCGAAAAGTGAGGAGCCTTGGTAAAGCCACTGAATTGTTAACGCGGAGTGTTCGGCACAATTGGCATTTTTATAAAAAAAAACTAAAACTTCCCCTAAATATATGCAATATGTATGTTAGAAGCAAAGATCGAATTCGCTCAATGAGCGAAAAAACTGACCAGAACGCGTTTTGAGCAATGCCAAACATCCAAACATCCGCGCGATGCAAAATTTCGGTCTTTGGACGTTTGACATTGCTCAGAACGCGTTCTCGTCAGATTGATCGCTCACTGCAGGCCCGGCATCAGTTGTTGCTTGCGAGCTCGATAAAATAAATAACTGACAGCGCTCACTAGCAGCTAAAAACGAAGGTCTCAGCTCTCTGACATCACGAGCTTGTAATGTCGGCTGAAGTAGGTAGTTAGCCGCAACGTGAACATGGTTACAGATTATAGCTGCACGTTGATTGCATTTATCGATTATAATTGAGCTTTTTGTAATAGACAAGTCTTTCTTAATGTTTTGTGTGGTGCGTATAAGTTATTCACCACCAGTTTTGCACAAATAAAGACGTAAATTACCACCACACGTTATATCATCACCACCGTAAGGGCGAGTTGCAAGCGTTTCAAAACACTTGCCCGTGAATAAAGTATTATAAAGTGAATATAGTGTATTGCAATTATATATCACATGTGTGACCCAAACATTCACAAGCATCTAGCATCATGCACACACATGTACCTAAGGAATACACATACCAAATGCATCAAACCTAATTATTTAAGTCCCTTTAAAGTCTGCCAACAAACAGATAAATAATGTCGCTGGAAAGCATTGTCGGGACTGTCAATTTCGATTGGGTGAAACCAGCTATTACAATATAGCGCATAATGTAATTTTTGAGCTCTCGGGAATAAATGACCTACTTGAGGCGTCATTTTGAAGGACTGAAGTGCCACTTTTAATCTCAAGGGGTTAAATGGAAAATAATAGCTACATTATCCACCAAGTGAGGAAAAAGCATGATTATCCCAAGCTGTAAGTTTGAAGCCCAAATGCGAAGACCACAGGCTGCAAATACACCGAAACCGAAATATGTATACTGTATTTACTATTTTTTAGCCTTTGAATTGTGTTTATGTTATGAATACCATGACAAGATACATTTTTTATATTTTTCTTAATGATATATTTGCTTCTTCTATAATTTCTCGTCATTGTCTGCACCTATTATAAACATGCTGTTCGTTGTTTGTTATTGAGCTTCGATCTGTTAGCGACATTATATAAATAAAGAAATAACTAAATATTGTCCTTACATTGTTCTTGCTCCCTAGAGAGCAAATATTAATATTTGAGTTATTTCTGCCACAACGTTTGTAACCTAGAAACTGACTTCTACTGCCGGTCGTGGGAAAACAATTTTCAGTGGAAATATAACAATGTGTTTCCATTTCAATTATTATTGTTGCCTCTAAAGTGTGCTAGTATATGTACATGGTTGTGTGAATTTCGATGCTCACCATTGGAATTTCGAAAATGGTAAGAGATGTAAGGTTGTTTAAATTGGGGCAGATTCTAATACTGAATAATATTATTAAAAATAAATATAACCTAGCAAGCTTAGTTTGGAGTTATATAAAAAAATCTGATGTGATACGTGCACACAACTTTCTTTCACAGTGATCGTATAATTAGTTAGAAATTTGATTTTTAATTTTTAAGCATTTGTCAAAAATTTTCAAAAATTACAAATTCTACAGAAACCGTACAAAATAGAGCGTTAGTTAGAGTCAAATTTTCTCTAAAATTTTAAGCTGAATGCAAATATGTAATAATATACAGGGTGTTCTATTTAAAATAGGAGTTAATAAAAAAAGAAAAAGAAACCCATTTTAGAGGTATTCAACTGGAAAATTACCTATCTCACATCAATGCACATTAAAAATGTAATAAAAATGTAAAGTTGTAAATCACAAGAGTAAACAACATTCTTTCGGTTATACGATTTTCTTCAAAAACTTGCTGTTGCATTTACATAGTACACAAAACTTATAGGTTGAAGTTTCAACGTCATACCTCTTTACATTTTTGAGATATTCCGTTCACACACAGTCTGACAGACAGACAGATCAATGAACAAAAACATGTTTTTGGGTTCAGGGAACTCTATAAACCGTGAACATCTGTTGAAAACTCAATTTCGAATTTTTGGGGTGAATCCAATACTTCCTTTATCGTAAAAGGAAGTAAAAATCTAGTTTTTCGTTATAAGTCGATTATCACGTTACTTAGAGCAGAACTATCTTGACATTACTAAGACACTTTCAAGGAATAATTTAAATCTGATTTTAGATTTTTCCTTTTTCTTATTAAATAAAAACGAAAATATACACTTCTGAAGACAATTAAAATGTACAACGGCAAATCTGCTTCAATATTGTCTGAATCGCAATTTCAATCATAGCAAACAGTAGTTACAGAGCTCACTTAAGTAAATTAGTTTACTACTCCTAAGCTGAATTTCATCGTGTTATCTTTAACGTCGCTTCATCGTCCTTTGTTGAACAGCTGCTTCATCTCGTTAAATCGTCTACACGTGCCCATTTTGAAGTGAAAAGTAGCAAAACGCATGCGGCGCTGTCCTCTCTCGCAGAGCAAGTACAACTTTTAATGAATAATTAGAACTGCCGTCGGACTGTAATTTAGAAAATTAGCTCCCATAAATTTCCTGCGATTTCAACTCGAATACACGTTTTTCACATCAACCTAAGCTCTATCCTCTAATGACCGAGAGCTGGTTACATTAATTAGTAATCTGTGGCCTCCGGGAGGAAGTCCATATTATTTAATTTAGCTCATTTGACATCTTCGAATAAAATTATACCGTGCAGTAAATCCAGAATTGCAGAAAATGTAATTATTATTCCTATGCTGGGAGACCATCGCATCATCTGCGATTAAAGCGTGTGATATTTTTATCCAGCGACTTCAACGAACTGCTAAATGATAAAGCGTTGGATATTTTTGCCAAGATGTATTTTGAGCATGATGGAGCTCCAGTGTTTCTCAAATATCAGCATTTATTATATGGCTACCGAGATTTCCCCATCAGAACATTTATTTGAAAATACCTAAAATACACCATTAGCAAAACAGACGTTGAAACTATGGTAAATAATTTTAAACATTATAGTAAGAGCTGAGAAACCAAAAATAGAACGTAATCTTTGAGTATAAAATATAATAAACAAAAATGTATTTTTTTAACTTCTTCTTCCTCTTATTATAGGCCTGTGGCCTGTTTTAACCACAAAGTGGTTCTATTAGCCCTCTTTGCCCTTAGGCCGGGTAGGTGGCTAGCCTTGCCCGTCGAAAGTGAGGAAGAGTTCCCTTGTTTAGGGGTTAACTGTGTTAAATAAATTAGTCATTCATTGTCAAGGGTTTGGTTTTGTTATGGAATAATTACTTAAAATTGTGAAATTAAATATCATAAATGGTACTCAACTATAGATGTGTGTTTACATTGTGTTTAAAAATGATTTATTTGATATGGTACATATTTACCTTAACTACTCATTAAACGAATGGCTAATAGTACTTCAAACTTCCAACTACGTTATACCTTGAATATCCTTACGCATAATCAAGTAATTTGTTTCTATAAATACTTCTGTTTATCAGAATTTCCTTCCCTCCTTAGAGAAAAACAAATTAAGCAACCTTAAGTTAACATATCGCATTCTATTTTGGTTTCCAAGCTCAGCTGAATACAAGAAATAATCCGAGATAAATTTACCAACCGCATGAATCATGGATGAACTCCATTACCACAAAGATAACAAGCTACTTAAAACCATTTATATCCAGAACTGTACAATAAATACACATCATCGGCAAATATATTCACTTGTTAACACAGCTAGAGTTTAACGGCATATTTTAATCTACTTCGAAATCTAAGTGTTATTGATTCTCCACCAGCAAGAATAAGCGAAAACTGCTCAATATAGCGTTCCCCATAAATTTTGGCAGGACCCCAGCTGTAGATAGATAACCGAAGTCGATATATCTACTTTTGTATGTAATCACAAACACTTGAAAGTAACACCGAGCTACATCTTACTTGCGATGAATCATTTATTATTGCCGAAATATCCGGTATGTTATCTGATTAATAAATAGCTTTAAAATTCGACAGGCACATCAATAACACGGAATGTCTCTGATAATATATCAGAAAACAGTAAGTGCCACCTAAGAACAAAAGATTTCCGTAGTAGATGAGGAAATACAATACATATGTGAGAGGTCACCTATACACAAATTTTCAGGCAACTGAAACAAAAAAAGCGTGGCCTTTTTAATATGACTAGGCATAAATACATCATCCAGAGCAAATTAGTTTCAATTTAGAAGTAGTTCTTACGGCTGTTACTAAAAATTAAAAGAATTGGAAGACAATATATCATATGATCCATTAAATGAAAAACGTCATATGACTGTTTATTGTCAACCCAATTGTTCACAAAGGATGAAAAAGAATTGTCCTTTTTACTTATAAATACGAAAATACACGAATACCAACTTCAAACACCCTACCGTAATCAAACTAATACAGAACTATATAAAGGGTTTGAACCTGCCATTGAGATAAGAAATAACACAACCAACCGAACTTTTCTACGCCACTAAAAAATTACAATAAGGGTGTTGTGTAAGGGTGATTCATACGTATGTATGTATTATCGTTAACCTCGTTTTACCTTGCGGTATAGAGGCTGGTGCTTTATGTGCTTGCATCTGGTGGTACAATGCTCAACTTGCCCCGGATTCGGGATACAAAGTTGGAGCGCGCCTTTTGTGCTTACACAGCAACCATTGTGTGAAGTGTGTGTCATGTTGATGTGTTGACCTTGTTATTCTATCTCTTAGGTCTGTGGATCTGAGTAGAGCACAGTTAATTTGGCACCCAACTGTGAATGGTCTCACCGACCCCGATTCCAATCGTCAAGGCTGCGGAAAAATTCCGGCCTCCGCGGGATTCGAACCAAGGACTTGCTTACTAGCAAGCCTAGCGCTACCCAACTGCACTACCCGGCTTCTCGGATATTCTGTTCACAGACAGACTGACACACAGACTTGACAGACATACAGACCAATGAACAAAACATGTTTTTTGGGTTCAGGGGACTCTAAAACGCGAAGATCTGTTGAAAACTCAATTTCGAACTTTTGGGGTGAATCCAATACTTCCTTTATCGTAAAAGGAAGTAAAAACAGAATGAAAATTCAATGTTAAGTAGCTCCTCAAACAAAGTTCTGCTTCGCAAACCCTTAAACTGTGCAAATCGAATCGTCAACCTAATTTCCACAAGGATATACAAAATACACGAACTATCCTTTCACATAATAAACAAAAAAAACGTGCTATGTGTAACATGCAAGTGTTTCTCAACATTTGATGAATAGGTTTCGCTAGAGGAGGAACTGAATCTTTTTGCCCATCACCCTTGAGGTGCAAGTGAATGCATAAACCGTGCAAACTAGGCGTTCCCATGCAGAGCAGCATTATCCTCCGGTCACGACCAGAGAAGGGCGGAGTGAGTCCGTGACATAGTATTCCGGCACTCTCGCAGAAGAGAATTTATGAAGTTCAACTGGGTATCGAGTAACAAGCCTCTACGACGCTCTCCATTCATAACCAGGATGCAAAAGGTCATAGTTAATAACAGAAGTTAGACAGAACGGTAATGGTAACACAATCTCTTGAATAAATATGCTGTAAATTATTCTGCAGGTAGGTAGCTCTTGGATAGGGAAACTTTCTAAATATTGTTGGCTCTTCCTCGTCATATTAATTGATGTACACACAAATACACCCACATTTTTTCATTTCTCTACTTCTTAATAATGCAGGTCGATTGCCAGATACTTCAATTTCTATTCCTTGCTTGAGATATCAAGTTGCAAATGATCTTGCAATCTTATTGCACAACGTTGAAAAACAATTTACTTCTTCCTAGTTATCACTCACTATTCACTCCTCTTTTTCAGTATTATAGATACCTATAAGAATTAATGAAAATTTATTTAACGTATTGATGAACTATTAGTAGTTAACACACATTTTACTTCCTTTTACAATAAAGGAAGTATTGGATTCACCCCAAAAATTCGAAATTGAGTATTCAACAGATCTTCACGTTTTAGAGTCCCCTGACCCCAAAAAACATATTTTTTTCATTGATCTGCCTGTGTGTCTGTCTGTCTGTCTGTGAACAGAATATCTCAAAAACGAAACGAGGTATGGCGTTGAAACTTCATATATAAGTTTTGTGTATTATGTAGATAAGACAGCAAGCTTTTGAAGAAAATCGCATAACCGGAAGTAGGTGTTTACTCTTGTGATTTTTCAGTTTTTTTCGATTTTTTCAGAAACGGCTCTAACGATTTTTTTAAACTTTACATTTTTACTACATTTTTAATGTGTATTGATGTGAAATAGGTGATTTTCCAGTTGAATACTTCTAAAGTGGGTTTCTTTTGTTTTGTTTTCTATTTTTTTTTTATTAACTCCTATTTTAAATAAAACACCCGGTATATTATTACATTTTTGAATTCACCTTAAATTCTAGAGAAAATTTGTCTCTTCAACTAACGCTCTATTTTGTACCGTTTTTGTAGAATTTGTAATTTTTGAAAATTTTTGACAAATGGTTAAGAATTAAAAATGAAATTTTTGACTAATTATAAGAACACTGTAAAAGGAAGTTGTGTGAGTGTATCACACCAGATTTTTTAAGTATTATTATCGGTTCTATGTGTCTAGCGTTATCTAAAAGCCAATCTGGATAGATGACTCGCAGTCTGATTTGCCATCAGTATTGCACAAATAAACACGTAAATAACCGTTAAAGGTGGTTGTGAAATAAATAAATGCATTGTTACTGTCTGGCGATTTGCTAGCGTTTCAAAGCAGTCGCCGGTGATTAAAAATTGTTAATAGTAGTGTATTGTGATTGTATATGTACCATATTTGCCCGAGTATTTGAAGGTATATATTTATCATTATGCCGAATAAGTGTTCAATTCTGGAGTGTCGAGGAAACTACACAAACGTGAATAAGGTGCATAGCTTCCCTAAAGATACCAAAAATTGATTACAAAGTGTGCGAATTACATTTTCTTAAACAAAATATTATATGGACTATAACGGAACTGGTTTTGACATTTCTTACAGAAGTGTTGCATCCCTGTAATTTGGTTTAAAATAAAACTGAGTTATTTTTTAAACCAAATTATCGGGCCACAACAAGAGAATTATTTAGTTCATTTTATTGTGCGCGATTATCATAACGAGGAAAGAATAGCAAACATTAACTCGGCAATGAATACTTTGATTAAAAATTATTGTGATAAAATGAATAATAATCGATTGAGCAACGCCGCAAAGGAGATCGGGGTAGAAAACTAAGTACGTTAACAAATAAATAAATCAAATTTGATGTTTTCTATTTTATATCTAGATTAGAAAGCGATGTATTAAAGTTTGGGATTGATATTGCGTTACCTATACTAGTGTTTTGTATTCAAACTGTAGGGTTTTGCTTTAAAACTTTGTTTTCCAGTACAAAAAAGCGAATGAGGTGCTCACAGTTCAAACAATAAAGAAAAACAATGTCCCCAAGTTTTAAAATCTTGTCAAATTCCAAAAATATCCCCTGAATCATAGTTCTTCACCACACTCACAAATCTCTTGGTAAATGATTCCAATATCATTAATTACGAATTACAATAGTCGCAACTACAATCAACATAAATAAAACCTATTTACATTAAGCCTTCAGCTATACTCCGCCTGTTGCTATAAATGTACTAAGAATTACTTAATCAAGTAGAAATTACAAATTATAGCTAGTTTAGTGTTCGCAGCGTATACATATGTATTATTTATTCATTGCTTCTGCAACATGTTTAATTCTGCATACATATAGTACCATACTACTTGCAGAAGAAGGTTGCACTTCTACAACTACCGTAAGATATCTACTACAATTTTATCGAAAAAATCAAAAATAACATATTCTTTGTAGCCCAATCAATTTTGTGTAACATTTAGGATTACTCGTACTAACTAAATGTTCCTACTTGGAAAGACTAGGAATACGAAGTCTTTGTTTTTCACAGTAGCGAGTAGCGACACACTATTATCAATCCAGGAAACTTATGTACTTTCAAGGTCAAATTATTGTAAATATAGGAAAAAATCAAAAATTACATATTCTTTATAGCCCAATCAATTTTGTGTAACATTTAAGATTACTGGTACTAACTAAATCACTAAATGTTCCTACTTGGAAAGACTAGGACTACGAAGTCTTTGTTTTTCACAGTAGCGACACACTATTATCCATCCAGGGAACTCGTGTACTTTCAAGGTCAAATTATTGTAAATATTCCTGACTGTATCTGGAAATGATGCTCTTTTTCGGACTTGGATCTAGTGATAAAAATAGTTATATTTAAAGTGAGGTTATGTTACTATAAGCACATGTCAAAAGGATACCGAAATTGAAGGTTTATAAAAATGTTTGTGAAAATTAATAATACAGATATAGGGAGATCAAAAATAAACTCAGTTTCGAAAGCCCACTAAAATTCTGTCTACACTGCACTTCATAAAATAAAACTAAGTACATTTGAACTATAATTAACTGAATTATTAGTTCATATGACTAACAGTCTAATCTTGAGCTACACAAATATGCAAAACTAAAGTACGTTTTTTTCTATAATAACTGTCAAAGTGTTACAATGTTGGTAGATATGTGATTAAACCGCTAGGAAACTTTTATACCTCGTGTTGGTAGAACTTTTTCAAAATTATGGTTATGTGTCAATTTTGAAAGTCAAAGTTTCTTAATATGAACTCTTGACAAATTTCTTTTTTTAACATGGAATCATCATCATCATCAATAAAATCGGATAAAAAAAGAAAACCAAGAAATATTTTAAATGCAAAAAATGAAGCAAGCAATATTAAATTATGACATATCTGTCAAAATGACAATTATTTTTTTAGTGGAAGAAAAGAACTAAAAATCTATGTACCAACATTATTAAAACTAGGGACCCTGCAGGAATGTAACTTATCCCCTAGAAAGTTGACCTTGAAAATTATTATTATGTCGAAAGTGAATGTCAACAAAAAACATGCTACAGATTAGGCAGGTTGGATCGTTTTCAATGGCTCCCGCGATCAAGTTTATTTTTGATCTCCCTGTATATTAATAACTAAGTAACAAGTAACTAAAGTAATAAATTCGCTATACGAATTCAATTTGTTTACATTGATTTCTGCCAAAATCAGAACATAAAAATTGCGAGAATATTTTAAACAGGATGGATGACAACCTGATAGCAATTTGCCGGTTCAGAAGTTCTTTGGACAGATCGTAATATGACACCGCATTGTACGAGTACAATCGTATCAAGCAATTATACACATACAGTAGTAGCTCGATAATTCAATCAATTAAAACCAGCCGAATTCGAAGAATGGAAACATTCGGATTACTATATCATATGATAAGCTCGAATATTTTTCGTTAAATATATAACAATTAGGAGTCAAATTATAGACGTCAATGCCTTGGATATGACATTATTCAGGGATACATATGTTTACGGTGTTTAAACTGATACAAGTTCTAAGATAATAAATAACTGTGCGATGAAAACGGTAAATGTGCTACTTTTCTAAGAAAGTACGAGCAAAATAAAACGCTAAAAGGTATTTTATTAAGAAACTGAATATGTAATTATGTGCATATTATCAATATGACATTATAAATTAAAATTTATGGAATAAAAAATTCCTGATTTTCGTCTGTTTTAAATTGTTTGGTTTTCAATGACGGTGACAAAGTTTATAGTATGCAATTCTCATAGTACCGCTTGATCTCATCTTGTTTTTGTTCTATGCCACTGATCGTTGACGCCGGCGACTCCGTATTTTATTAACGCTATTGCTTTTTCAGTAATTCTGCGTTTTAGCAGCGCTATGGTAAAGCATTTACGAACGACTAAACATAAACAAAAATTTACTGAAATCTTACACAAATTTTGACCAATTAAACAAGATTCGGATTACCGAACAGTCACACCCACCCGATTTTTTATTACGCTACCCATGGACGCAACTCACGCTTCGGATAACCGTGAAATTTGGATCACTGAACGTCGGATTAACGGGGCATTACTGAAGAGACATATTTTCAATGTGTTTTTAGAAATTAACAAAAAAAGCAAGTCTTTTGAGTCACAAATAACTTCAAACACCATTATTACTATTTATTCCGACCGTTGCGTTGTATGAAGCAATGTGACATAACATATTTAAACTCTCTTTTCTTTAACAAAAGAAGCACAACTCCAAATCAAATTCTCTATAATTTGAATGAATTGAACATTACGGCATTAGAAGGATGATTTCGAAGGCTTTCACAGCCATTGTCATTTTTCAGTAAACGACTTCCGGGTTTGGACAGCGTCACTGTTGGGGTAGAAGAACATTTCGCCCGCTTCCGAAATGATCTTGATCAGGAATGCGCGAAGCAAAGGAGCACAAAACTGGGCGAATGTTCGTCTATCTCAACAATGACACGACTCAAACCCGGAAGTTATTCGTTAAACGCTAATAGCAAAGGATTTAAATTAGCAACATTACTAGAGGGCTCTGTTTTATTATTGTATAATGCAAGGTGTGTGACGTTACACGTTCATATTCCACTAACCTGTTGCTACTCTGGAAAAATGAACAATTAGAGTATCGGCCTTGGGGTAAACCTCAGCACGTCCATTATTTTTGGATTAATCATCTTGAAAGCACAGGATGAAATAAACGTAAAAAAAGCAACGCGCCAGTTAACTATTTCCCAAGGATGTGATTTTATACATGAATCCTCAAACACCAAATTACACCCACCCTCGTAGCGAGAAGCAATTAAATAAGGTCTATAAAACGCTCATTACCGAACGGTATGAAAACCGAATATATTAATAGCTAAGTTAATTAAAAGGAAGAATTACACGCATTTGAAATTTAGAACCTAAACAAACAAGATTTGCAATTAATAATTGGGTTATTCATAGCTTTACGACGCCTTACTTATCAGTTATATAATTTCTGAGCGAACAGAGCAATAAAAAGAACTTAATGATTAATGCTGTTGTACTGGTGTAGAGGTGTAGTTTTGTGGGCGGCTTTAATATCGACACAACGCGTAGGTTGCACTGAAGCCACAACATCCATATGATGCAAAATTGATTTCTAATTGTCCACAACTAAAACGTTCAAGGTAAAGCCTGGAAATAAATACAGGCTAACGCGAAATCACGAGTTTAACAATGAAAGACGACATCGCCATGGCAGTATTAGCAGTTCTCCGAACACAAAAGGTGAATAATGCTAATAATAATAAAAATACTAATAGCTTCGTATGGTACATTCATTGGGCTACGTTTTGTAAATATTCGACCAAATCAAATTCATCCAACAAAAATAGATCATAAAAGTAGCTCATTTAGCTAATAAACAAAGCAAAATTGACGTGGGATGATAACGATTGACGTTCAACACTTTCTCCGTCAATTCTGGTTTAATATTACAAAACAGCTTGCACTCGTTTTACAGGTTGGCCGCAATGAAACTTGGTTTAACGGAACGGCTACTAATAACATAAATAACCTTATCTTTTATCAAATGTTAAAACAGCATAACGCGTTTAATCATAGCTCAAATTTGATAATTTCATCTTTGTCTCGACGTTAAAAACCGCACTGGGTAAGTAATATGCATAAAGTGCTAATGCTGATGCTCATGAGCCTCTCCTGAGATATAGGCCATTCACTAAACACAAAAACGTTTTAATATTTTTGAAGTTGGCATATGTATACAATTTTTGTACTGGGGATGCTGTAGTTTGTTTTGCAAAGATTTCCCCACCTGCATAAAGGCAGGTTTGTATTTAAAAATGACAATCAATGACAATTGACATTTCTCATTATTTCAGTGTCAAAATACATATTTTTTGGAAATTCTCGCCGGAACTTTTATAAAATGTAATAAAAATACCTATTAATAAACGCTATGTCAATAATATCCACCAGAGTATTTGTATAATATCCTTAATAGTAGTTATATATAACACTTACGACAGATGCTAAGTAAATGTCACACCTTTAACCTATCAGTTTTAGTAACTTTTTGTAAGTACACTACTAGACAATGATGAATTTCAAAAGTACACTCATGAAATGTTGGAAATCAAAGGCCACTTTGTGTTTTTATGTTTAGTAAACAGACTATATCTGAATGTACACCGAAAGCAACAGACATGACATAAGGTTTTTACATCAGTTACACTTTGACCTTGCCTAATATACAGGGTGTTTACCATTTTCTCTGTATCCTTCTAAGGGGCGATACTACAACTCAAAAGAAGTAGATACACCTTAAAACGCCTTGGTAAAAGTTGTCTGATTAGCAATATAATAATTCTTTTAGTTTTTACATCAAACGATTGATTTGTTTTATAATCTAGTAATCTACTACTTAAACAGTATTGTCCAACTGTTATTGTTTTTCGTTTCTTTATTTGATGGGTAAAGTTGTCATCGATAATTAACCTTTAGTATCACCTTTGTTTGGCTAAATACTAGTAGTTTGTATACTAAAGCACTGAAGTTTAGCTTTTTATCAATAATGTGGATTTAGTTCAGTGCCGAGGAGTACCTACATCGGTTTTTTTTAGTCGAGAAATTACATTTTAACCAACTTTTGTAGGTTATGTTAACATCCGTTGACGTTTACCTATCGCCCCGCCGGCGTCGTCTACAAAAAGTTGTAAAACAATGGATTACGTCACTACCGATTTAAAAAAAAAAGTTTATTATTTTTATCACCGCAACCGGGTGCAGCCAGCAGAGTATAGAAGGACGTGGGTACGCCGAGCCAGACTAAACAACATAGTGATTACTCTTTGTAGTTGAAAATGCCGATTATGTAGCAGATTACTAGATTTTCAAAGAAATTAATCCCTTAATGTACCAACTAAACGAATTATTATCTCGCTTATTAGACAACTTTTGCGGTATACTATGGCCCTTTCAAAGAATACAGAGAAGACCGTAAACACCCTGTATAGCCAATGGGCGCCATAAAAATGATAAAAATCTGTATCGAATTAATGCAGCTGCAGTGAATCAGTTAAAAATCAAATAGTACTATAAAACGGTGATCTTATGTGATACAACACTACCACAAGTGCATACAAAAATATGCACTGATACTTCTGCATGGAAACCTGTTGTATTGAATATGTTTATCTCTCACGTTCTCAATGATGCCCTTATGATGTTCTTCATCCATCTAACAAGGTGTTATAGACTACAGTGGTAAGTGATGTTTTTAATCCCAAGTAGCATTTTTAGTCGACGCCACGTAGCGGCCACTGCCGTAGAAACTGTGTGATTTGCTACTAGCTGCTGCCACGTGATAGAAACGGTTCTATTACGTGTCTGTCGCCAAAATAAGGAATATTTTTGGGTGGCTACCGCGTTCCAGCAACGTTTCTGCAACTTATTCAGCAACGTGGAGAAAACGTAAGGACGTGCTATTACTATCGGTGTCTATGTCGCTCGATATCTTTTTTACAGCGTATTTACTATTTATAACAGTAATATGTCTCACTCATCCCCCAACACTACATTGCTGTATACTATGACATAAAGAGACTCCTGTAAATAAATAATAAGTAAGGCATATTATTAATTATTACTACTTGTACTAGGAAAAACTTGAGGGGAATAAAATTAAAACGATATAGCTTGAAATATGAGCACGCGCCATCGCAATGTACTTTAAAAAATATATTAAAAACCGTAACACACTTCTCTTAAATTGTGAAGGGTAGGTACCGTAGTTTTTTTTTAAATTAATATTGGTTACATAAAACCAATAATTACGCATAAATTTACTATATTTCATCCAGTACTTAACGAGGATGCATTTTTAATCCTTTACATAATATAATGGCGGAGTTATCTTGCCCATAAATATGGCGACTTTTGGAGAATATAACTTTGAAGTGCTTTCACCTAAATGTGTGCGTTCTAAGTGTTACATAATGGCATATTATACTGGCCAGATCGCCTAACCGAATCACAAAGAGAAACATTTACTCAGCTGCAACGATGGAAGCCATCTAGTGATCCTGACGCCAATTGGTCCGAGTTTTCCTTATGTTATGACGGGTATGCAATAAACAAGACACCATTGAGTGCCTATCACTTCATAAGTAATAACAACTTTGTAGTGGCTATAATCTCATGCGAATTGTGAAAGCCACGATGTAGTAAGAAAGTGGTGACTACCACTAAATATCATCAAAAAGTTTAACCACTAAAACGTGTCTGCAACTATCAATACCACTTTGACGCCATCGCCACTTTTAAGTCATAATTTAGTGATACAGTTTGATAACCGCCACTATCATTATCCAGGATGAAGTTATAATCTTTTTTCGACTACCACTTCATAAAGGATGCTATTATTTGACACTATCCATAGTGGTACTTTAAGTAGATAAGTACTCGTCTTATAAAAAACTATAAAGTGGTTTGCTTAGTAACTATTACGTTCCAAACACCTTGTGTCACACTAAAAAGTTGTAAAACAGTGACTACGAGCGATGAAAATCACTTGATTGCCACTATTTAGGTGTAAAATGAAGTTTTCCTTATTGCTAAGTTATAGTTTATTGATAATTACATGACAGCCACTCAATTGATGTTTCAGTATCAGTTACTGTCACTATGATGCTACTTGGGATTGCTACTCTCCATTTCCACTTTTAGCCAAATTGGAACCAAAAGTTCGCAAGCAACGGTCGGTAATTTCTCTCTTGCTTGTGGCAAGGCCAGAATTTTTCTCTTCCATTATTGTCCATTTGCACATTTACCTACTGGAATGTTCAAGACCAATTACCACCACGATTCCAAAAAGGATTAACAGTCAGAAAGCAGCGATGTCTTTTACGCCCAGATTTAATTGGGCACAAGTCCGGATTTTTCTTATTCCTGACCAATCACTCAATGGATGCGCAATATTTTGCAACCCATATGAGTTGTTTGGATTGCATTCTATGCTACTACTTCTTTCGCCCCCATTATTAACTTCTTTCGGATAATAGTTTACGCTTTTAAATCCTCCAAAACCTCGCCAAGCCACTTCGTAATCACCATTCACTCATTATCTTTAGCCTTTTTTCCCTTTCGGTGTTCAGGATCATTCACACCACGCGGGAAGAGCAGCGGAGGTAATGGGCCACAAGCGACTTGCATTACGCTCCCCCGCATCCAAACATGCCCTGGTCAAACGGTTTCATATTTGGTATATGTTAATTTGAGGTTATTCTACATATTCTGAAGTAAAAAAAATTTTTTTTCATATAGTTTTTAAGTGAGTTTGCCATATTATTTTTTTTAAATAGCAACCTAAGCTGTGTGATAGATCAATTTTTCATTAATTTTCTCATTGTACGAGTACAATGCAGGTTTGACTTAAGGAAGTTCGACTGTATATTCCATTCGCTTATTTTGTTAAGTTGCCCAACTCCCGCTTCTTTGACCGAAAACCATTGTTAAGAAAGTAATTATCCGGTTATTTTTATGCTACGCGAAAGTGTTGCTCTTCCCTAGAAGATTATCACTGGGTGCTATTAATTTAGCCTTCCTTAATTCAATTTAATTATATCCGAATGCCGTATCTAGCAAATTAACATAATTTTTAACCGTTTTTAATTAATAAAATAAATCTAGCAAATTACTTTTGCAGGAAATACAAATTCGAAACGCTTAACGAGGTTTTCTATTTATAATTTAAATAGCCTAACATATTCTACAGCAACGAAACATATGAAAATAAATGTGTACGTATTTGTATTTGTATGTGTACTTTTTAAATTCACTTCTGATTTTTTTGTTAATCTCTTGATTCTTTAGATAATGAATTACAAAATTGACTCGATCGCAGTAATAAACTGCTTGAGCCATTTCTAAATTACTTTTAGGCCTTTTATGATAATTTTTTGGAGACGCCATTAATTAATGTTGCGCAAATTCCGCATTCCCTCAATCACCCGAAAAACTAATTTTATTATATAATTTAGTAACAATTATGCGTTACGACACATTTAGCTAAGAACGATAATCTGAAAATTACGTCGTGGTTAAAAATCACACTGTAATAATTTCGAAACAAAGGCTAATTAATTAAAAAAGTATTCGCCTATAAATTACCAACTCGACTATAATAAATTCATTTGCTAAAATCTTCGAAACCATATTGTATAAAAAGATATTACAGTTTGTGCAACCTAAAATTTCATTAGATCAACATGGCTTTTTACCGGCTAGGTCTACAACTTCCAATTTAATTCAATTCACTCAGGATGTCTCCGAAATAATTAATATCAAATCCCAAGTTGACGTTATCTTTACTGATTTCTCTAAGGCCTTTGACCTAGTGGATCATAACATATTGTTAAAGAAATTTGAACTATTTGGTTTTCACAGCAATTTAATTGAATTTCTTCGTTCGTACCTTGCAGGTCGATCTCAATTTGTAACTTATGAATTGGAAAGTTCTATTGAATTTAATGTTAAATGTGGAGTACCTCAAGGTACTAACCTGGGGCCTCTATTTTTTCTTATCTTTGTGAATGATATTTTATGTATTCCGAAGGATAATTGTCATACCTTAATGTTTGCAGATGATCTTAAGATCTATAAAGAGGTAACGTCATTAAATGATTGCTTTCAATTACAAAATGTTTTAAATGAGGTTTACAATTGGTGCCAGAAAAATAATTTACGTTTAAATATTCAAAAATGCACCAGTCTTACTTTTACTAGAAGGAAAACACCAATAGTACATCAGTATACAATTAACGGTCAAGAAATTGGCAAAGTTGATCAAAAGCGTGACTTGGGAGTTGTATTTGATTGCAAACTATCATTTCATAAACATATTGAGTCAATGGTTCAAAAGGCATATCGAGTGTACGGTTTTCTTGTAAGAAATACTAAAGATTTTAAAACTGTTTCAGTGCTATGGCGATTATACTCTGCGTTTTTACTTCCTGTATTGGAGTATGCCTCTGTAGTGTGGAGTCCTTTTTACTCCAAATTTAATAACATGATTGAAAAAATTCAAAAACGTTTTATGCGGTACATTCATTTTAGAGCAACCGGCGTATATCCTAAATTTGAACCATATATTAATCTTTTGAACTTATATAAAAAGCATTCACTTTATAAACGTCGACAGGTAGCTTCATTATTTCAAATATATAAAATACTCAATGGACTTGAAATCAATCCTACCAT
>OW679200.1:106546018-106675212 GCA_940337035.1 Agriotes lineatus | reverse complement strand
GGATTGGATGCCCTAGTTGTAGCTAACTGAACAATCTCAAGGTCAGAAAACAACCTTTTTCTTCAACTTTCGCAAAAAATTAATTTTTCAATCGAAATATTTTTCCAACTTACACATATCAAGACTTAATTTTAAAATTCAATTTTTTTGAAGTAAAGACAAGATTTATAATTGGAAAAAATAATAGAAAACGTTAATTATTGCTTTAGATTTTTTATATTTATTGAAAAGTTCTTCCAAATTTAAATTGTAGGCTATATCCGCCTCTATCGATATAGTTGCTAGACCTACCAATCTTTCTTGGGCCATTGTTGTTCGCAAATAATTTTTAAACAGCTTAAGTTTGGAAATAGTATATTGTATGTTAAGAGCTGAAATTGCATTCTTGCCGCTTGCGCATGAATATTGCTGGTTGAGACGTAGTCGAAACCAGCAATCATGCAAAAGCGGCAAGCACACTTTTAGCTCGAAACATACATACTATTTTTTCGACGACTGAGCATATTATTAAAGGAAAATATCAAATTTCGTTTTATTGCAAAAATTAATTGACAATCAAGTTAACATTACTCGCGCAGTCTATATGACATGTGACGCGATTATTTCCACAAATGACGGGCGTTGTCAAGGAAACATTCGGACGTGGCTACCTATTTTGTTCACGCGGAAACCCAAAACGCTGGTCGAGCGGCAAAAAGATGAAAACGCACGCTCAACGACAAATGTCAACTTTCTGTTGTCAAATGACAGTGAGAAAAATCTACTTTCGATGTAAGTCGTCGAAAAAACTTCTTTCCGCACTTGCTACGCTAACAGGAATTGTTAACAATATCCTCAGAGCGGTGGTAGTGTTGGGATAAATTTCTAGGAGATTTCGATCGTATACCGTCAGTTCTATAAAAAGGGCCCAAGACTATAATGAGTTTATTTGTTATTTTAGTCCTATAAAACCATATATATTCTGAAATGGGAAAATCCTCTTTACAATTTGACCAAAACAAAAATTTTTTTTGTGCCTCCAATTTTTCGTGATGATAGCATCGGCACTTTTTTTAAATTGCATGGTACAATTTTTATTATACAATCTTGTAGAGAATTTTTTGTACTTTTCAGCCGTCTGAACATTTTGTAGGGTTGCATAATAAAAATTTTGAAAAAACGCAAAAAAACTAAAGATGTTGAGGAAGGCCATGAAATTTAACTTTTGTCATCAAACAAGTAACCCTATCCGACAGTCACTTGTTTGACGTTTCTATTATTTCATTGTAATAATTGTGTTGCTCAACGAGTTGGTAGATATGCTTCAAGTGTACTTTGAATGTAGGAAAAACAGCATTCCAGCCCACAACTTATATCGGGATCGCTATCCTGACAGGAACATACCTGATCGCCGAAAATTTAGTAAATTAGAGCATCGCCTAAGAAGAACCGGATCTCTAGTAAAAGAAAAGTTGTTTAGAATCAACATTTAGGCCCTTATACCAAATTTCAAAATCCTCGGCCAACTTTGATTTCTCATATTTTCTTTTATGTTTAGGTCCCATATAGAATTTTATTTTTAAGAAAAACTGCAATTGAAAAACAAATATGTTTAACAAAGTTTTTTATTTCATAGTAAAAGAACTTTGTTACATATAAAATTCTTTGATTTGGGAAATAAACAAAAGAAAATGTGAGAAAGATCGACGTTGGCCGAGAATTTGGAAATTTGGTATAGGGCCATGGATGTTGATTCTAAACAACTTTTCTTAATAACTTTTTGTCGTATTCGCTACATAAAAGGCACGCTAATCTACAGAAAAATAGATTTTAAAAAAATTTCCAAGCCATAGTCTACTTGATTTTTCAAATCTGAAATTATGTTGAAAATTCGCCTTTAACCAAGGAGGGCTGAACCTCAAGTGAAAATTTAAATCCAGAATTTTTTACATTTTACAAGCGTCGTTTCACCTATCCGGGGACACACTGTATATGAATTGTATTCGAAGAAATAAAACACAGGTTTTATGTTTCAAATATCAAATAACAATCTTTATTTTGTTGTTTGCAACCTAGCAATGTGTAACCAGATTACATGTAGGTAATTCTGTTGTAAAGATCACATGTTTCAAATGTTCTTTAGCAACCATAAAGTTTGAAGTATTTATGACTAACCCAAAATCAAAGAGTATTTTAGGCAGAAGTACAATTTGTCTCGGTTCTCGTATGTATTTATAGATATTAACCTACCCGTCCTAGTATTCCGAGTTACAGCTAATAAATAAAGAACTACTTGAATCTTCCTTGTACCCGTAACACTTTTGTTATTAAAACATATCATTAACCAACTTTTTGTGTAAATGTTGTAGAAAATTAATTATTCGCATTTTAATTTAAAAAACACAGTAGATGTGGTTTTATTAAAGTTAGCAGTAAAATTTGCAGGTGCAAATTTCGTTTTATGACTGTCAATGTGAGCGTTGAAACCTATTCAAATAAAAAAAATTAAATAGTTATGTGTACAACTAGTTTTGGAAGTCATACTTTTTTTCATGAATTTGCAGTTTGATTTACGCAAGCAAATGAGTGAAAAATAGTTGCTTTCATACGTGTTGTACATGTTATTTATTGCATAGTGATCTCTTGTAACTTAAAATTGTGTCAAAAAAGACTTCAGAATTTACAACTGTCAAATGGACAATTCACAATTTCAATAAAATAGTCAAAATAATAAGTGTTGTTTTTTTAGGATTTTGCGTTAAAAAAGACTACTTTCATGTAACGGCACACACAATTGTCTTATTTTAGATTACTGTTTAAATTTACAGAGTCATAAATAAACATTTCCTGTCCATTTAAACGCGTAGACGAGACAAGGAGCAGCGCCGCTCTTTCAACCCCAAGCATTGTATGCAAGACAGCTTGACCTCAATAGGGTCCAGATGTTCACTATAAACATTTGACGACGTGAGATTACAGCAACCCTTAAACAGATTTTAAATGCCCTTAACTTTATAATATAAATCCACAAATCGCAAACGTGGCAACGCATATTTCGCATTACAGTGTGCTTTATTTTGTTTTGCGATTGCAATTACAGAGAAATAGGTAGGTATACAAACAAAAACCACGATAAAAACAAATAATTGCTATATTTCAAAGCAACGGTTACTTGATGTAAACGTATTAGGAATTATGTAATTATAAAATCGGCGTATTTTCAATGTTTTGGCTAAAAAACAATGAGAAATGTTGTCTACCTGCGTTTTGTAGTCCAAGTTATTATCGTTTGAAGGTTGTGTTAACCTTGGCAACATCGCACTTCAGTTTAAACCAACAAATTCTAGAATCATGGTTTTGCTCTGAGCTGTTGTTTAACTGGGAGAGAGGGATCCCGTCACAGGGATAAGACCTGGGAGCCTAGGGGGCGGAAGTTTTTAAGCTATACGCTAATACTGCCCAGCCCTGAGTCTCTTCTCATTATATGCTCATTGCTCAAGGTCAGAAAACAACTTCTCAAAAAATTTATTTTTCATTCGAAATATTTTTCCAAATTTCACTTATCAAGACTTAATTTTTTTAAGTGAGGACAAGATTTAAAATTGGAAAAAACAATAGAAAACGTTAATTACTCCTTTAGATTTTTTATTATTTACCGAAAAGTAATATGTTCGCGTAATTTTTACATTTTTGATGCCAAGCACTTTTTAGATGAAATATTTTTCAATGATAATATCTATTTAAATGGCTTCTAAAAACTCTAATCTGTCCCTATTAATGAATTCCTGTTAAAATAATTCTGTAAATGTTCTTTTACAGTTGCTTAATGAGATTTTCCTTAAAACTGCATATTTTGCACTTTGCCAGTCTCACATGTTATACGGAATTATTGTTTGGGGTCATGCTCCGTGTAGCAAGAAAATATTTGCTCTACAAAGAAGAGCCATCCGAACCATAGGTGGAGTATCTTACACTGCTGACTGCAAATATCTATATCGGGAATTCAGAATACTTACATATATTTCATTATACATTTATACATGTCTATGTTACGCCAAAAGTAATTATGAAAAATTCGAATCCCATAGTGATACTCATACCTATGATACGAGGCACAAAGATAACTTTTACAGCGATTTTTATAGACTGTCCAAATCACATAACGGACCTAATTATTGGTCAATCAAATTTTTTAATACTATTCCTTATAACATCAGGAGCATGCCTTTAACTAAATTCAAAAATTCGATTAAACAAATACTACTCGAAAACCCACTTTATGATGTAAGTGAATTTTTTAAAATAAATTTTGTGTGAACCAATGGATTGACGAGATTGACCTGTGTAAATATCTTTGTACAGATAAACTGCATCAATAAATATTATTATTATTAATTCAGCTTACATATTCTAAAAACTTGAAACAACTTTTTCTTGTAAATTTTTTCTCTGTCTTGGCTAGTCGATGCATTTTTCACAATTATTTAAAAAAAATGTAAAATTTGAACGGAAGTCACGTGACCACTTTTGTTTGGACCAACTGTAATGTTGTTCAGCCACCTCCGATGGCCAAGGTTTTGATTTTCCAAAAAGCTCCCATTTGAACCCAACTTTTTGACGATAACTGCATACAGTGAAATCTCTCACAAGCGGCACCGTGGTGCGAAGATTTTTGTTCGCTTAATGGACGTGTCCTCTTAATAGAAATACTTTAATATTAGTTTTTTTTTGTTTAATCTTTATTTGAATATACAGGGTGGGCCATTTTAATCAACGCATCCAAATATCTCCGTTGGTAAGCCGAATTAAAAAAAATTGTGCAGAAAAAAGTTATTCAGGACGATAGGGGTCATTTGACTGTACTAATAACTTTGACCTTGGCGTCAACTTTCAAGGTCATTTTAAGTTAAAAATCATTTTTTTTAATGGAAACCCCTATTTTTGATGCCGGATTCAGAAAGAGCGGAAAATTTTATGTCCAAAATGATAGTTTATAACTCCTTGGAGTGACCTTGAAAAAGTAAAATCAAGGTTAAATGTTGAAAATTCGTCCAGAAGCTGTTTGTTTCGAATTTGGATGATTTAAGGGCGAAAAAATATTCGAGTAGACTTAGGGGACAATAACCTTGACCATCTTGTCCTTTAGGTCAACTGTGAATGTCATTCGAAGGCCATATAATTAAATAAACAAGCACCCCAAATGTGAGAGGCAAGGGGACTCACGGTAAACAAGCACCCCAAAGGAAACAGAGCTTACTACGTCCACGTCGTTGTTTCTGGGTAATGCTAAAAGTAAGATTTAAGGACAACAGTGAAATATTTATTTAAAAAAATCATTTTGACCTTCGAATGACCTTCACAGTTGACCTAAAGGACAAGATGGTCAAGGTTATTGACCCCTAAGTCTACTCGAATATTTTTTCGCCCTTAAATCATCCAAATTCGAAAAAAGCTTCTGGACGAATTTTCAACATTTAACCTTGATTTGACCTTTTCAAGGTCACTCCAATGAGTTATAAACTATCATTTTGGACATAAAATTTTCCGCTCTTTCCGAATCCGACATCAAAGATAAGGGTTCCCATTAAAAACAATTATTTTGACCTTCAAATGACTTTGAAAGTTGACGCTAAGGTCAAAGTTATTAATATAGTCAAATGACCCCCATCGTCCTGAATAACTTTTGTCTGTACAATTTTTTTTTATTCGGCTTACCAACGGAGATATTCGGATGCGTCGATTAAAATGGCCCACCCTGTAGAACGACAAAGAATACATACATTTTTAATTACATACAGTTCTACGTTTGCTTTTCATTATGACACTACTCTAAAAAAGTAGCTTTAGTACATACCTATCAACTGCAGCCTATACCTGTAATGAAGAAAACCTACCTACTTTTAATCAAATGCAGCTATAAACAAAGAGCACTCTGCTGTAAATAATCGTTTTCGCATAACACTTCTTTCACTTCCAAAATTCAGATACACAACTAAGGATTAAAGTTGGAAAACATAGGGCACATATGAAAACTGGTAATTCCCTTAATTCCCTAGCATTTAAGCACATAATAATTAGTAACATGTCCGCTTAAAAGAGGGAAATGCCCTTGCATTTAAACTACATTGGTTCCCGACGGTGCCAAGAAAAGTCTCCGCTTAATAGTGTCCGTTAGGAGAGATTTCACTGTATATAAATCCGGATACATTTTCTGGTGTTGCTGAACAGTCCATCTACTTGTAAGACTGACGATGAAGAATAGTATGAAAAGCGAAAGTTCCTTCAGCAGCTCTGAACAGCTTGCTTTTGTAGGTGGTCATTTTAACAATGAAGTTACTTAAACCTGTAGTTCTCGTTCTCGTACATGACGCTTGTGCTTTTCTGAATTTATATGGCAATGTAAATCTGACGCCCCTTTATTACAATTGATATGGTAGTATTGCAAATTACACAGGTCACTACCGACTCAGATTGGAAATTTCATTTAAATGACAAATATTTTTTTTAGCTCGTCCTTAAATTTGACACATGTTTGGGCATTTTAAAATCTACAAGTTACATTAACTTATTACAGTCATTAACAATAATGATAACAAATATTTGCAGCCGTTGCTATCGCAAATATCAATATCAGATAACAGGATCACAACACAAAAACTGACATTTTTTAATCTGACGTATTGGAGGCTTTCGCAGAAGTTATCGTTTGATAGGCAGCTGCGTTCACTTTGCTGCATTATTATATAAACAACCATAGAAGCAACTGATCATAGAGTATTGACGACTATGAGAGATATACATTGTGTAATTGCGATTTTCCGTATCTTATTTTCGATTTTTGACAGTGACACATAACCTCTAATTAAAGTAAATAATATTAGTGTCTGCCAATAGCTTAAAAATAAATACAACAAAAGCACCATGCACAGGCCACTTTTATTTTGTTGACTTGTATCTCACAGCAAGTGCAATTTTTAAGAAATTAAAGGGAAAAAATTAAAATATCTTCGTTATTGTCGAAAGCCATTTCATTTCATCAGTTTTTTCATTTTTAAAAATAAAAAAGTTACCAATGGTACATACCTATGTTAAATTTGATATCCTGTATGATAACCTCTACGTTTTAAATTGGTATTAAACTTTAATCTTCTATCTTAAATGCAGCAAATGGCTTACAAGTAGTTAATAACAACAATGAGAATTGCTGTTAAATATATAAACTCTCAATACATTTAAATACAAAACTTGATATAATTGTAGTATGGGTTTTAAAAAAATTAGCAAAAAGTTGTTTTTATATCTTTTAAGAGAGCATAGTTACTCAAGCAAATGTATGATGCAATATTTCTGGTTGTGTTACTTTGAGCACAAAATTACCTCTAAAGTACCCAACTCTACATAAATCAGACACACCTAATTTTTTTAAAGCAATTTAAGACGCACGCTGCAGGTTAATGGCAATCAAAGAATATACTATTACCATCATTGTAATTATAAAAGTTAACAGAACATTTACATACAAATCTAGTCATTCTAAAAACTTCTGCAGTCGATTTAAGAATTAACTATAATAAACGTTTCAATTAATGATGACCTTTATAAATCCTTGACAATTCTCTTACCTTTAAGGTCAATATCTGTTCTGAAAACTGATGTAAATCTCTCGTGCTTGCAGTCACCTTCTTCACACAGGTAATGTTCCTCTAAATAATGTCTACGCAGATCCCCATACGAACTGTAGTATTGATGTTTGCCATCAGCATCGCAGAAGTGACAAAACAAATGATCGCGCCTTAGATGTCGATATAATTCGTCATTATCCATAAAACGAGTCTCACAAAATTCACATAAGGGATGCCCCCTACAAAAAAAAATTGTAAATATTTATTTACTGATTCAAAAGCAACTCACCTGTGAGACGTGTTGTCCGCATCTCCTTTCCTGCGATGTGTAGCTAGCTCGACACGCGTGTAGCAGCGCCGCTCGAATGTGAATATCTTCAGGTTGGTAACACAAAGATCGCAATAGAACAGCTCGTGCGTGCGCCGCATGTGATCTTTGAGCTGGTGGAACGTCCTGAACGGTGTGCTGCAGGCATTTCGCTTGCAAATAAAGCACTCGTGGTCTAAAAGACGGTAGTAGCGTCGTTGAATGGAGGTAGTGGTGAAGTAAAGGCCGTATTTGCGATCTTGAAGGTTCAAGCGCTCTGCTTTTGGCTTAAGAACACAGAATGGCTCTATTTCTTTGGTAAATATAACCTGTGGGTTTCAAACAGTTTTTACAATATTACAGGAATAATAGTTCGGTACATTTTTATGGGGATGCAATTTTCAACTACATTTAATAATATGTTATAAAGTATAGGTTCTAGGCCCTGCGAGAGAAGATGTTACTTCTTCTCCGAAACATGCCACCTCCAGAAAAAGATCAGTTGTGATTTGTGATTATTTCAATTTGAACTACAGTGATTTTTAAAAAATTTAATTGCAGCAGGCCCTGGATAGCCTGAATCAGTTGGCAGGTTAAGTTTTGCGTCAGTGTGTGTCAAATGACCATATATTTTTACTTCTATATTGTTAGTAGGGTCTGGGAACGGGCGAAAACGTTACGGCGCCGACATAGTCTCACTCTGAACACTACGCGTCTCATGCGCATGTTTGAGAATTCAAACTCCGCCTTTAGACGCAAATTTTAAACTTGACCGCTACCCCACCGCGCAGACGACGCTTGCGCACAGCTCGCCAAGTGTGTAGAAGAGTTCGTTGTCTGTCTCACTTACGTTGTGACCTCCCCACACATAACCGCTAGCAATATAGTCGTATTAAATATATGCAAATAACAAACAAAACCTAACCTACTAACCTCGAATTTGATATAGACTGACAATGAATGCACTTCAGTACTGCCAACTGATTCGGACTATCCAGGGCCTACTGCAACTCAGTTTTGAAAAAATCACTCTGTATGTAAAAGGTGTTTCAGTTATAGCGCCGAATTTGAATTTGGCGGCATTTTTTCCCGCGACGGTTGGTAGCCATGGTTTTATCATTTTCGTTATCTATCATCATTCCAATTACTTGCGTGATAGCGACTTGTTACACCTTTCGCTATACGATGACCTGCCAGATCCTGCGATCTTACACCATGCGATTTCTTTTTGTGGGGGTTTATTAAATCAAAAGGATACGTATCCAAACCCTAAACGATTCCGGAATTAAAGGCAGACCTCCGAAGAGTAATCAACGACATCCAGCAAGACGTTTATAAGCACGTCATCGTTTATAAGCACGTCATCGTTAACTTCAACCACCGCATAATTCAATGCCGCACAGCTGTGGGAGGCCATATGCCGGAGGTTATTTTTCATACATAAATCGAAGATGTTTCTGAATGCGATGATAATAAAAATTTTCAATTTTCATGTGTTTTTGATTGCATTTTCAAATTCGGCGTTACATCTGAAACATCCATTACTAATATTGAAAAGACATGCTAAAGAAAAGCGATTTGTTGTAAGCATTGTAAAATTCTGCGAACAAATCCGGACGTTATTATAATTGCCAGTCTATACGCTACTACATTTTGAACTACGTTTGGAATTTCCCTAAATATAGAAACTTTCTATTTGATATTTTCAAAGTCATCGCTTTATTTTTAAAGCCGTAACGCAGTATAACCTTTTCCCATTCGGTCATCTTTATATCTCCTACCACTTGAAACTTATCAGTTAAAAATTCATAATGTTGTTAATACTTAAAAAAATTGGAATATTAATGTTGCTTTTCCACTCCCATCAAAAATCTCAGTCAGTTCATAAAACATATCTATGTTAACTCATATTAAATACACAAGAGTGGAATGAATATCTTAATTTGTTATTTATGACTAAATGTTCGACTAAACTAATCTCACAACAATCCACTTTTTAATCAGTTCAATGGAATTATGTTGTGTCTACTAATGACTTTTTATCATTACTTAATGTTATCTACTGAAATTTATAACTTATCCTCTAATGGCATATGCACACAATTTGAAGCAATTTATTGTTAATTGGACGACATATTTATTAGGGATGTCGTACCCGGTCTAAAATCAAACCCGGGTACCCGAAAGCAGTACCCGGGTACCCTCGGGTACCCGAAGATTTTACATTTTGCCTTATTATTTTCTGGCAATTGAAATATTTTCATACAGGCGATTTTTTTTATGACATTGTTTTCTTATTTGTTGAAGAGTTGAATATGTCTGTGAAGCGGATTTATTGCCTTACATGAAACAATAATCAACATTCTCTGGTATGGGATGGGTTGATTCTTATTATTACTGCATTGTTGTGTTTTTCTAGAACTTATTAAGTTTTTATTATCTTCACCGAAAAAGGCTGACTTTCTGGGCATTACATAATTTACTAGTCGAGTACCCGGGTCCTGAAAATATACCCGGGTCGACCCGGGTACCCGGGTACCCGCCGACATCCCTAATATTTATCAACTTTAGCCCCATTATCAAAATGTTTTCTTATTTCAGGTGATCAATTGGAATTAAAGGGTACAATACTACAATATTGCATCAACGTTATATTAGGAAAGGGATTCCCCTAATTTAAATCAATTGGCAGTTACTAGGCTTGAAGATAATGTTGCTACAGTGTGGGATTCCCCCATACATTAAATAGGAAAATTAAACTAGGCCCATTATCTATATTTTGCGTGTTTTAAAGAGTAAGTTTTTTTGCAACGTAGGTAAATTTGTAATTATGTATTTTAACATTTTTATTACAATTTTGGTCCAACTCCTATACGATGTTCTACGTGAATAGCAAACAAAAACTAAACGTCTGTAATATTAGAAAGCAATAACATAAATATGGTTGTAAAGCTATATTTGATCGAGAACATATTGATCTATAAATCCTACAATTACTAGATTTTTCGAATACTACAAATAAATTTGTTATATATCGCATCAAGAGCATGGCCTTAAAATTCTATTACGATGAATCAAATTTGTACCTTCTACAGTAGATTATAATAATGAAAACTACCCCAAATTAAATCTACGGGTTGGGCAAGAGATTGATCGACGCCTATAATAACTGAACATATTGTTTAAACAATTGAATATGACCTGCATCAACTAATTTTTTGGTGAAAGTCACAAAATGAGCCGAGACCTAAAAATTACAATAAAAATGTTTGTATTATTGTAATTTTCGAATATAATAAAACAAACACACTGTTGACAACAATTTCAAACGCATCAACAGGGTTCTAAATAAGAGAAGCAACTGGTTATCTGCTTAAGAAAACATAGTGAATTACAAATAAAAGTGGGGTTAGGTATTTCTTATCACTGGTAAGCAATCATTTATCTTCACGATTTAAACATGTACAGATTAACTTTGGCTTTCAACATATAGAGTAGCCACCAAAGAACCACCCGAGACAGGTGGTACACAGTTAAAAGCCTTAGGGTTTCAGGTTACATAATTATCATTGACCGTCAAAAATTAGTCTAAAAATAACAAGGCACAACGCTGTCTACCCCTGCGCCAATTAACGCACATAACGAGCAGAATTTACCTTAGGCATTTCCTGCCTGCATATGGGGCACTCCAGTTGGGTGCACAGCACTCTCATGCGAGTGGAGCACTCGAAGCAGACGGGGTGGTCGCACACCCCCACGGAGTACACGTCCACATTTTTGAAGCACACCACACAAGCGTTTTCGGACTCGATGGGATTCAAAGCGTGACTTGCTGACATTTTTGCGTTCGCGATTTTTCTTCCGAGACACCACACAACCTACAAATGACAAGTTGTGCGTGGGAATTCACCATTCCACCGCCAGAGGGCGCGAGGCGGGGCCACGTGGATCACGTGCACTGTGTCGGGCTCGTGGAACGAATCGAATATTCCATACTTTCACTTTCTTATAGCTTATATTATTCTCAACTTATTTTAAAATTGAACTTTAGAATTAGCCTGAAACTAGAGAAAGTACAGAAAATAATATGTAATTACTAATTACTTTGGTGCTGGAGAAATCATAGAGGGAATCCCCGATCATACACTTACAACTGGCGGCATTTGTATTAGGAATATTTTGCAGTTGAATAGCTGTTTCCACAAGAGTAATTTTTACCTCCTTTCTTTTATAACCATTTACACTTGAAAAATTAGCAATAGTCCCATTTTCATAAAATATGTATACTTAAGTTCAATGGACGTAACGTAACGGTTTAAAACATTTAAAAATCACTGCTACTATACCCCCTGTGATTTCATTAAATATTATACTGTTTGACTGGCTTGCTATTTATTGCAGCACGTATAGAACGACTTACATACATAGTCTGATTTTAATATCCACCGTTATCCAGTGTGACTTGGAAAGTATGTAACAGAGTTAGGCATGATTCGAATGAATCACTCAGTACCTATTCAAATCCTTTTCGAGGATATGTAAGGGGTATTCAAATACTCACCAGAAAAGGATTCGTGATTCGTGATCCGAATTCGTAACTCAAGTGAAAAAGGTTTCGAATTCGAATATTTTTTTAAACTCCTTACTTTTACCCCCATTTTACTCCTATAGGAATAAAATTTTAAAAAACTTTAAACCACTTTTTAGATAAAAAAAAACACATATATGCTTAAAAACCACGGTCTGATTCAGTAAGCACAGGTGCGACGACAGGTTCTATAATTCACCCCTGAACCCAAATTAGCACGTTTAGTAATTGATCCGTGCACAAGCCTGAATTACGTTGTTAGGAACTTGTATAGGTAACCTTTCTAAGTAGAAACCAAAGTGATATACATATTATCGGGCCTTAGAGATATTGAAGAAATCGTGAGAAGGCATTTTACCCCTTTTCTTCTCGTTAGGTGTAGAGAGAATACCGGTTTTAACCCCTTGTAGGTGGAATTTCGAAAAATCTTTGCCACCTCATTTTATTCTAAAATGGACCCATAAGGAAAAATTCATAATTTTAACCCCCCACCCCTTTTTATTTTCCCCCTTTTTCTTCTTTAGGGGTAATATTAAAAAACCCCTTAAACCTATTTTTAAATATTTAAAAATACATCTATATGCCAAAAAAGAATGCTCTAACTCAACAAATACAAGAGATACAATAAGTTCTATAAGTCACTCTGAATGCAGATTCGCACCTTTAGGGGTTAATTCGTGAAAACACAGTTTACCCCCTTTCACCTCCTTAGAGGTGGAATTTCGATGAACTTTCTTTTAACTGATTGTATTCTAAAAGAGACCCACAGCAAAAAAATTACTAATTTCAACCTCCTACCCTTTTTCAGTTTTTCCTCTTTTTACTCCTTTAGAGATGAAAACCCTTAAACCGCTTTCTAAATATTTTAGAAATACAAAAAGGGACGTTTCTAACTCAATAAACATACGAGATACGAAGGGTTCTTTAATTCATCCCGAATCCAGATTTGCACCTTTAGGGGTTGATTAGGGCAAACAAAATCCTGAAATATATTTCTAGGCATTTGCATTGACAATCTTTGCAAGTAAACACGAAGTCGATATTTCATCGGACCTAAGAGATATTGAGGAATTCGTGAAAACACATTTTACCTTTTTTCACCCCCTTAAGGATGGAATTTCAAAAAATCTCTTCTTAGCACAACTTTAAGTAATAAATTGAACCTTCCACCCAAATATCAAGTTCCCAGTGCCAGTGGTTACAACTCTGTGTTGATTAGTCAAGGTTTTGACTTTCGTTTATACGTATATGTGTATACAGGGTGTCCAAAAAATGGCGGATTAACTCTACAGTGCGTTACTTGGGGATGCCTAATGAACCATGGAAAAATATGAAAAAAATTCCCTGGGCCGTATTTTTCGAAATATTTCTGGTCAAAGGTGGGTAATGAAATCCATTTATTTAAATTTTTTTTTAATTTATTTATTTATTCTCTAAATAACTAGTGTATAATTATAGTGTCAAATATATCTGGGACTTATTAAAATATCTGTTTTTTTTAATATTCTTGGGATTTAACTAAATTGTTTTGAATATTTAAGTAGGTATTTTAAAAAACTGATTTCCTGTTGAGTTTGTCAATTACTAAATATGGCAAATAGGTTTTGTACAATAATAATATACGAAATCAAGCTTGGCATTGAAATATTTGTTGTATGAATAATATGTTGGTGGCACTGTAAGTTCATGTCAAATTCGATGTTAGCAGGTTAGGTTTTGCGACAGTTTGTGTCAAAACTGACGCAAAACCTAACCTACTAACCTCAAATTTGACATAGACTTACAGTGTCACCAACATATTAACAACTTACTATGGATACATTTTTGATTGAGAAATTGTTGCAGTATCAATGTTGCCAGATTTATTTTTATTAATTTCGAAATATTTCGAAAAATACGGCCCAGGGATTTTTTTTCATATTTTTCCAGGGTTCATAAGGCATCCCTCAGTAACGCACCGTAGAGTTAATCCGCCATTTTTTGGACACCCTGTATAGTGAATCACCCGAGCTACGTTTCTCTTCACTAATTAGACGATTTGATTAAAACTTTACTATTTCGTAGTATTTTTGAAAATAAAAACCGGCCTACGATCTAAGTCTAAAAATTAGCAAAATTTTAAGCTATCATACAATTTAATCGGTCCAGTATCTTCAGAGGAGATAGCGAACAAAGATACATACATACATACATACAAAGAAAGAGACCACTGATTTTATGGTATAGATAGATACCGGGTTTGGGAGGCAGCCCGTCTATAGATAATATAACCCCCGGGGGGGTTTTCTTGCGTCTGTAGCTTCCTGGCGATTTATTTAAAGTTTCCGGGGGCCCGTTTAGTTAAAATCCCATTGTGCATAGACCATACCTATGTGTAATACTCCTATATTGCTAGCATCTGTAAGTGGAGAGGTCACAGCGTAAGTGAGACAGACAACCATCTCTTTCTACACACTTGGTGCATTGCACGCAAGCGTCGTCCGTGAATACGTAAACGAAGCTGTGCAGGTCAAATTCTCAGGCATGCGCACGAGACACGTAGTGCTCAGAAAGAGACGGACGTACTATATGTCGGCACCATAATGGTTTCGCTCGTTCCCAGACCCTACTAGCAATATAAAAGTATTACATATATGGCATAGACTTTTCGAAATAGCATCCATGTCTCTCTGCCTTTCACTCGGCTCGTCAGGGCACAAGTTGTGAAAAGTTAGTTACTCGAAGCACCTTCAGGTGAAAACTAGTTGTCGTTTGTCAGGCCAAGTAAACCTAAGTTCGGTGTAGGGATGATGATCTTTTTAAGGGTTAAGAGGGGGATATGTGGTTGTGATTCCTGTTGAAAGTTCGTCATTTCTAAACACCTAGTGCGGATTAAATTCGAAGGATAGGCCATGCCCAGATGTAAGGGGGAGCAGTGGTCAAAGTTGTTGTAGTGCCTACCTCTCTGTTCTCACTCTTGAAGATTTGATACCGCAGCCCTTCTTGGAAATCACCGCATTGGTTGAAGTTTCATCTTTACATCGTCCTGGTCAACTTCCGACTTGACCAGCAGATTAACAGAGGTTCAGCCAACTTAATCGTTGCTTTCCTTTTATGGTGTTTGCATGCGACGTCTCATTGTATTTTTATGTTTTATTTGTGTAAGCAGTGTTAGCGGTCTACAGGAAATTAATAACATGGTAGGTTCGTGGATAGACGAGACTGGACGTCGCACACAACTGTAATTAAACCGAGCTACTGTTCCTCATTTTAGACTTCAAAGGAACAGATTTTAAAAAGATTTCTAAAGTCTGTGGCTTGTTTCAACATCAATAACATTTTACCAAATCGAACCCTCCCTCCCGACTGTAACTTCCGGGGACTACAGGAACTTTTGTAATGTAGGTAGGGCGAATCTTTGCTTGTGTATAATCAAATTGCCTTTTTGAATTTACCGATTATAAAACAGCCGCCATGTGAGCCCTGGTTTTGTGTCATAAATACCGATTTAGCCTGTAACAAGTTGTTCGCTACATAACGACAATGGCTGTAAAAGCCTCCGAAATAAATGATCAAACTGTTTCTTACTTTATTTACATTACAGAAAAAAATGATTAACAAAACCATGACTTCTGTCTAAAACTTTACATAAGTAATAGAATTTTCGACCAGTGGGGGCACCTTGTCGTCATCGTCAGTCTTGTGATTTACATCCCTATTGTAGTGGTATCGGCCTTTCTTTGAGAAGGTTTAGCTACCTCCACCGCACTTATTGCTAAATTATTATTATTACTTTTATATTGCTACTATTAAACAGAGTGAAAATAGTTAATAGATACATTTAGAGCATGCAATGAAATTTTTTTTAAATTATCCAAAACATCTCCAACATACTATCCCAGAAAATTGGTAGATACCTACATACTCAAACGCTTAAATATCAGTCATTAAATCCAAGAAATCTTCATGTTGTGCAGTGTGAAGCAAACAATTGGCACCATCTCAAGAGTAAAGTACACCCACACAAGTTCCTTTTACAGTGATCTTATAATTATCCAAAAATTTTATTTTCATTTTTTTAGCATTTGTCAAAAATTTTTAAAAATTACAAATTCTACAGAAACCGTACAAAATAGAACGTTAGTTGAAGAGACAAATTTTATTTAACATTTTAAGCCGAATTCAAAAATCTAATAATATACTATTTAAAATAGGTGTTAATAAAAATTTAAAAAAAAAAAACCATAGAAACCCATTTTAGAGGTATTCAACTGGAAAGTCACCTATCTCACATCAATACACATTAAAAATGTAATAAAAGTGTATAAAGTTTGAAAAAAATCGTTAGAGCAGTTTTTGAAAAAATTGAAAAAAACTGAAAAATCACAAGACCAAACATGTACTTCAGGTTAAGCGATTTTCTTCAAAAGTTTGCTGTCGCATCTAGATATAGAAATATCACAAACCTTTTAGAGACTACAAATTGTTGTGAAGAGAATATAGACAGCCTAAACGACGCAATAGTTGAGACCATACAGAAAACCCAAGATATCCATTGTCCTAAAACCAAAAAAAATGAACGAATTAGCGTAAACACGAAAATGTTGATGAAAGAAAGAAGTGTCATTATGAACGATAATAATCGCAGGGAAAATCTGAGAGAAATAAATAAACAAATATCCAAAGCTGTAAGACGTGACATCAGAAACTACAAGAACAATCAGATAAAACAAACAATCGAGAAGAACAAATCCATGAAGGTACTGCGTAGAAAAATTGGAAATGGGAAACCTGAAGTAATCAACCTGAAAAATAAAAAGGGAATTCTAACATCAAATCGTGAAGAAATACTGCATATAGTAAAAGAATTCTACTCTAAATTATACCAAAGCCAAGTGAATGAAAACCTAGACCCGCAGTCACTATCATCCAGCAAAGGCATTGTCAATCAGGGATCCGAGGAATTACCAGAGATCACCGTCGATGAAATACGGTTAGCCTTGCAAAAGTCCAAAAACAACAAGGCACCCGGTGAAGACAACGTTGTTACAGATGCAATAAAAATAGGAGGCCCACTTTTATTGGAGAAAATAAAAGTATTATTCAATCTTTGCTTAAACATCAGCAATATACCGAGTAAATAGAACAACGCTGTAACCATATTACTGTTTAAAAAGGGAGATAAAACCGATCTAGAGAATTATAGACCAATAAGTCTACTGAACCATCTCTATAAATTATTCACTGGAATAATAACCTCAAGGCTAGAAAGGAAGCTTGACTTCTATCAGCCAGAAGAACAGGCTGGTTTCCGATTTGGTTTCGGAACTAACAATCATCTGCAAACTATTAAAACTCTAATTGAGAAGTCTATAGAATATAATAGACCACTAGCCCTCGTATTTGTTGATTTCCACAAGGCTTTTGATACTGTCGAGTTAAATGCTGTTATAAAAGCCCTAGAGGAATGCCGCGTCGATTATAGGTACGCAAAACTAATATATAATATATATAGTAATGCAACTATGACTGTGAAATTGCACGATAATAGCGACTATATTCAAATTAGAAGAGGTGTAAGACAAGGTGACACCATGTCACCTAAGCTATTTATCACAGTTCTAAAGTACGCATTCAAGAAACTCGACTGGGAAACGAGAGGCATTACTATAGACGGAAAACAACTAACAAATCTTAGGTTTGCAGACGATATAATACTAATATCTGATGATCTTGGGGAAGCAGGATTGATGCTGCAAGAATTGCAGACTGTCTGTTCTAGTGTCGGTTTGAATATCAACTTCCATAAAACCAAACTAATGACCAACTTGATACCCAATGACCACATCAAGGTCAGTAACAATGTTGTCGAACAAGTGGAAAAATATACATATCTGGAACATGAAATTAGAATCTCAAGAGATAATCAAACATGCGAGTTAACCAGAAGAATATCTCTCGCCTGGGCAGCGTTTGGTAGACTCCGTGATGTTTTCAAAAGCAACTTTCCAACATGCCTAAAAAGAAAAGTTTATGACCAATGTATTTTACCTGTTCTGACTTAAGGTGCAGAAACTCTAACTTTAACATCTGGAACAGCTCGAAAAATAAAAATTGCACAACGTAGGATGGAAAGGTCAATGCTGGGCATATCTTTGAGAGACCATGTTACAAACGAAGACCTACGCCAGAGAACAGGAATAACTGATGTTGTAAAGCGGATATGTCAACTTAAGTGGAACTGGGCAGGTCACATAGCCAGAATGAGTGGCGATAGATGGACGAAGAGACTTCTTGAATGGCGCCCAAGAGCTGACAAACGTAGTATAGGGAGACCACCTACCCGATGGACCGACGACATCAAAAGAGTTGCAAATAATTGGGTTCAGACTGCCCACGACCGAGGAAAATAGCAATCAATGAGGGAGGCCTATGTCCAGCAGTGGACTTTAAGGGCTGGATGATGATTAACTTTTCGTCCGCAAACACTTTTCGTCAGCAAACGTTTTTCGTCCGCAAACGCTTTTTGTCCGCAAACGTTTTTCGTCCTCGACAACTCTTATAATTCGAACTCCACTTTAATTTTTTTTTTAAATTATGACGGTCGATGGAAAATATGTTTTTTGGGATGAGGGGACTCTAAAACGTGACGATCTGTTGAAAACTCAATTTCGAATTTTTGGGGTAAGATGTGTAAAATAAAAAAATATCTTCAAATATGAAATGAGATTATAATATTCATGTTTCTACTTAACATTTTTAGAAAAGCAAGTAAAATAAGTCAATAAGTCAAAAAATTACATTGAGCTCGCTAATTTCCACTCTAACTGTTCAATTATAATACGTATCACCACTTCAAAATCTCAAATTTAAGTTTAATTACAAGTTTGCAAGTTTAATTCTGTAATATTGTAGAATAACTATTAAATAGCTGTTATTTGCATCCAAAATGCAGTATTTTAAATTGATTGTTTACAAAATAAAGGTACAGTTGTCGTCAATAAAATCGGGTACACCTAAACAGAGCCACTGTATATGTATAGAAGAGTAAAGTACGTTTTTTTTCTATATAAAAATTGTCAAGGTCAAGATAAAATTGGCAAAACTGCTTTTCTAAAATTATTAGAAAATTTATTTTCGTCAGGTTTTTTCTGTAAACGACTTTTGTCACTTTGACATTTAAAATTAAATTGTCAGGTTTTCTTTTTTGAAACTGAATACGCGTAAAAATGGAATCTTTTAAAATTAAATGTAAAAAAGCATTTCTAAAGTGTGCAGGGGAACTGTTGGATCTGCATCTTAACACAACAGAAGAAGACGTTTACGAAAGATTAGCAAAAGCTTTTGATGTACCTACATAGAACTTTAATGCCAGATTTTAAATTTCCCACCAATTTTTAGTTCTATAAAGTTACTAAAACAAATTTCACCAACATATATTTTTTAAAGGAATCCAAGTGGTGTAGCTTGAACAAGCGTCCACGTTCGATCAGCAGAGTTAAGCAACGCTGTCTCTGGTCAGAACTTGGATGGGAGTTCCACGGCTGCATCTCTCGGCGCCTCGTGGTACGGCTATCACGGAAAAAAGTTGGTCCCGGCGCGGCGGTCATAGAACATCATGACAGTCGTTAGTGGGGTTGGAAGTCCTCATAACTGCACAGCGACGCCTATAATTGGCCTAACGGCTGTTGGCTGAGTGCGAGTTAAATAAATAAATAAATAAATAAATAAATAAACATAAACCCTAAATTCTTTGACCTTGAAAATTTTTATAGGAAAAAAACGTACTTTACTACCATTCTTTGATCCGTGAAAATGCAGCCATGTTTACTCTCAGCAATAACTGATTGAGTTAGCAATCCAAAATTTTACTTGAAATTAGCAAGACTGTAAGTCTGTGTCAAATTCGAAGTTAGCAGGTTATGTTTTTGATCAGTCTGTCTGCAAACTGATGCAAAACCTAACCTGCTAACCTCAAATTTGACATAGACTTACAGTCTTGCCAATTTTAAGTAAAGTTTTGGATTGTCAACTTAATCAGTTATTGCTGATCACCCGTGCTGGTCATCCATTGCGATTTTTTAAAATGCCGTGTTCTTGTGCAGCAACTTGCAGCAAACGTTCCGAAAATGGTGTAAGATTATTTTTTCTACGGTCACCTCTAAAACTGACTATTAAGCCACAGAATAATACAGAATGGCCTGTCGGCTTCAAATTCAGCTAGTTTTTTCTTTGCGCATGCGCGAGTTCTGGTGGTGTGCAGTCAGCTGTTTTTCATATTTTACACGTGTACTTGTGGCGGTCAATGACCCCTTATAAGAAGGTTATGTTTTTTTGTGCAAGTGGTTTTAAAATATTAATTTAATATGAGTGCACAGAAAAGATCTATTGGTGGCACATGGTGTACTGTGCATCTCCATATAAATTGCATGGACTTTAAACGTACGGATGATTTCTGTTCAGTTCAAAATTTATGCCCATAATTTTGAATTTACCGCCTCTGCACACCACTAGGATCATGGCGGACAATTTCAAGGTCACAAAAATTGAGTATGCTGACATCAAAAGCGCCGACACAGAGAGGCCATTCTGATTTAGGGTATTATTCTGTGACTAGCAAGATGCCCGTTCTTCGTACGGGCAACAAATGTTTTTTCTTCCAAATTTCAAATAAATTATAGGGCGCCCCCCACCCCCTAAACTCAATACGCTAAACTAACAAACTCCGCAAAACAATATTGTAGGCAAAAAAGGAAACAAAATTCTTTCGAAAAAATTCCTGCACAACTCTTTTTTATGCTTTACGTACCCCCTGGAAATATGTACGTAATTGTCATTCCCCTTGTATTTGATAAAACTATAGTTTTAGTATAACAATGAGATAAAATTAAAATATATATGTACAAACTAAATGTTGTATTCATAAATTTTTGCGAGATAAACTTAACACCCTACCCCTTTTCAGTTTTCCCTTTTTACCGCTTTAGGGGTAACAGTAAAATCCCTTAAACCCCTTTCTAAATATTTTAAGAATACATCTGTACGCCAAAAACACAATGTTTTAACTCAATAAACATAGGAGATACAAAGGGTTCTTTAATTCACCCCGAATCCAAATTTGCACGTTTAGGGGTCGATTAGGGCAAAATCCTGAAATTTGTTTTTAGATACTTCTATTGGACACCTATGCAAGCAAACACCAAGTCGCTATCTTATCGGGTCTAAGAGATATTCAGGAATTCGTGAAAACACACTTTACCGCTTTCATCCCCTTAGGGGTAACATTTTAAAATCCCTTAAACCGTTTTATAAATATTTTAAGAATACATTTATATGCCAAAAAAGAATGCTCTAGCTCAATAAACATAGGAGATACGAAGGGTTCTTTAATTCACCCCGAATCCAGATTTGCACCTTTAGGGGTTGGTTATGGCAAAAACCTGAAATGCGTTTTTAGACACTTGTATTAAATACCTATGCAAGCAAACACCAAGTCGATATCTTATGGGGTCTATGGATGAAAATACAGTTTACCCCTTTTCACCCCCTTAGGGGTAAAATTGTAAAATCCCCCCTAAATCACTTTCTAAATATTTTAAGAATACATCTATATGCCAAAAAAGGAATGTTAGAGCTCAATAAACCTAGGAGTTACAATGGGTTCGTTAATTCACCCCGAATCCAGATTTGCACCTTTAGGGGTCGATTAGATACTTCTATTGGACACCTATGCAAGCAAACACCAAGTCGCTATCTTATCGGGTCTAAGAGATATTCAGGAATTCGTGAAAACACCGTTTACCCCTTTTCACCCCTTTAGGGTTAACATTTTCAAATTCCCTTAAACCGCTTTCTAAATATTTTAAAAATACATCTATATGCCAAAAAAGAATGTTTTAACTCAATAAACATAGGAGATACGAAGGGTTCTTTAATTCACCCCCAATTCAGATTTGCACCTTTAGGGGTTGATTAGGACAAATTCCTAAAATACGTTTCTAGGTATTTGCATTGATAATCTCTGCAAGCAAACACCAAATCGATATCTTATCGGGTGTACGAGATATTGAAGAATTCGTGAAAACACATTTTACCCCTTTTCACCCCCTTAGGGGTCGAGTTTCAAAAAATCCCTTCTTAGCACTACCTTACGTAACAAACCGAACCTTCCACGCAAATTTCAAGTTTTTAGTGCCAGTGGTTTCAACTCTGCGTTGATTAGTCAGGGTTGTGACTTTCCTTTATATATGTATAAACGGGGCTGCGCGCGCTATTGCGCGGTCTATCCTATTCAATTTACCACCATTTTTAGGCCTATTACGTAGGGCCTTTCCGTTCTGTTACACACTTGTTACACAATCTCAGAAAACACAACATTTCGCATGAAAGGAAGCAGAGGGTTCTTTTGTGGAGGAAGAAATAGGGAAATATCCGTCCTCTAAACCAAGAGAAACGTTCACGTGGTGAAGTGGAAGCTCAATGCTTTCACCTAACCGTTGAAAGGCTCTAAGAGGAGCCATCGCACTACTAATTGTCGACATGATCTAAAAAAACCACGTCAAAAAAGGTCCTTACGATCAGCACGCCATCGTATGTGCCTCGAGATGCCAAATTTGAAAAACCGCTGCTAAACATTTCACCAGTTTCGCCGATTTTCTAGATCAGTTCGATTCTCGATCTTACATCGATTTTTCGATTCTTAATCTCATCGCTTCTGCCGAGTTATTGGTGTCACCGGTTTCATGCCAACAGAAGGCGAAAAAGGAACAATGGTTGGCATCTCGAGGCAACATGGATGACAGCAGATCACACGAAATACACCACACAAATATCACACAAATACACACCACGAACTAACGTGTTGACAGGTACACAGGGACACGTAATTTCAACAAATTGTTTATTTGAAGAACAAATACAAATGGGGAAGGCCCGGCCCCTGCCGTCCACCTGACCACCACCTTCAGGACGACTCCATAAATCTTCAGCCTAGTAACGTCCTCTACACAATCTCCGAAAACACAACATTTCGCATGACAGGAAGCAGAGGGTTCTTTTGTGGAGGAAGGAATAGGTAAATACCCGTCATTGACGTCACTCTTGAGAATGCTACATAGAGCTGTCCGTGCGTAAATATGTCGTCTTTCAAGTAAATACCGATTTTGTTAAACGTTTGACGTTGCGATTTGTTTATGGTCATAGCGTACGACAATCGAACCGGAAATTGATGACGAATAATAGGGAACGGCAAATTCTCACTTTTTGATGTTACTGGTATGCGTGGGATCGCTACCTGTGTTCCTCTTTGACTTCCGGTCAGAATTTTACAGATTAAGACATTTCGTTCCATTTCTAGCACTTCCAACCTTGTACCATTACACAAACCTTGATTTATGCTCAAGTTACGAATAAGCATGATTATAGCATGCTTCTTTAACTTCAGCCTATGCGGTGACAGACTGGTATCTTCAATGCTGTTTAGAAATTCAATCGGACAGTTCAAAAGCTCTGTTTTAGAATTTTTATTTTCCACAGAGTCAATGCTGACGTACTCTTTCACGTCCCCCTCCAGCAGACCCAGTATTTTGGCGTTCAAAGCTAATGCATCTTCATTTTTCGGACATAAAATGGCAGATTTGGCCATACTTTCATAGCCTTTGTTCTTCAACATTTCACCGTAAACATCCTCGCATATATCTAGGGTCAAATGGCATTTGCTGAGAACCTCCACTTTGTCCTCGTCGAGTACAGGCAACTTGTTTTCTCCCAATTTCAGGAGCCAGTCTACAAATGCAACTTCGTCTTTGTTTACACGCATGTTTTCAGTCAATTTGATCTTTTCAAAGTGTCTCCATAAGGGTGAACGCGTTAAGCACAGACCTAGCAATTCGGTGCGTGTAGCTCGGCGCTTGACAGGCAAAACCTGACGGAAATCACCACCTAGAAGCATGATTTTGCCGCCAAATGGGACTTCGTTATCCATAACATCTCTAAGGGTCAAGTCAATGATCTTGAGAATATTGTGCTGCACCATTGAAGCCTCATCAATAATGAAAACGTCCGTTTCCCTCAACAAATTGGCTTTTTTGTCACTTCGGGAAATGCTCGAAGTCGACAAATCCATAATTTCCAAGGGGAGGCCAAATGAGGAATGGAGTGTTCTTCCATCAGGCAAGAGTTGGGCAGCAATACCCGTGAAAGCCGTTGTCATAAAGCGTTTTCCTTTCGACGTTAGCAATTTGCACAGAGTCTGATATGTGTACGTTTTGCCTGAGCCGCCCGGCCCATCTAGGAAGTAGCATGACGCCTCTTTTTGCTCATTTCGATCAACTTTTTTTAGAATTTTGTCCACAACTTGCTTTTGCTTGTTATTAAGCGATGCATACATTGCTTCTCCTTCTCTTTTTGCGGTTTCTGCATCAACGACAGAAATTCCGTCAAAATCTTCAAAATTAACCCTAGAAGGCGGCAATCCGACATTTTCAAGCGTCATGTTTTGGTCATTTAATAGATGTTCGAGATGAGAATATGCCACATCAATACCTTGTTCTTCATTGCTCAGCTTATGGATCCAATCCTCTGATAATTCGTTTGCAAATTCATTGTAAAGAAGGAGAGGATCAGTGGGACTGCAATGAATGAGAATGTTTGCAAACAGACAGCGAAGCGAGTAGGCTGACTGATGGTGACTCGCTTCTGCTAGACAGTACTTCCACTCCAAATCGTCTTTTAGAAGACCATGCATTTCGGCTGATTTGCGGAAGGTATCGTACTGTATTCCGTCATGTTTTTTCAAATCTTCAAAACATGTTGCACCTTTCACGTGAAGCAGCAAAAGTCGCAAATAAAAGAGTTCCTGATTTTTGAAGGATACATAATACATTCTACCTATGCTTTTGCCCTTTTGCCGTTTCGTGAACATCTTTTCCTTTAATTTGTAAACGTAGTATTTCGGAATTTCGTGGTAATAATACTTTCGAGCTTCGAGATCACTTTGGTTTAATGCAAAGTACGCTAATAAGGTTGAAGATGCTAACTCAGCTTTATCCTGCAGTTCATCGTCGTTATCAACCTCCGTATAGTAGACATTGTGTTCATCTGGTAGATGTATATGAAGCTTTTGCACACCATGGTTGCGCTCGTGAATGTCATAACCAACGATTCTCCAATAGCTCTCTGGGGCACTGACGTATCTTGCATCAACGAATTTTGTCGTTTCGTCCCAGTTAATCAAGGCTGAATTGTCATCTTCGCCTAATTTCAAATGAGCCCGATCGTGACCCTTGTACACGTATTTAAATAAGTATTTTATAGCTTGTATGGAAGCGCAAATTTCAACATTTATGTGAGCGTTGTACTTAGCTGCCAAATATGGGTTGTAAGACACAATCCACCGATTATCGAGATGCACCTGCTGGTTATTTTTGACGCGAACTGTAAAATCTCCATTGTTTCGACGTCTGGGAAGTGCGAAAGATCGTCTTTTCAGAATACTTTCCTCCTGGAAATCTTTCGGGAAGCGTTTTGTACATTTTCCGTCTTGCATGCAGGGTGCAGCAGGGTCTTTATCACCACAACAATGCACGTATCGCTTGTTTACAATGCTGCGAAGCGTTTTTTGTTGCTCAATGTCGGGTAATTCAGTTCTAATAACCTTATCTACTTCCTCAGTTGAAACTATCTTGTAGTTTTCGTCTAAAGATAGCAAAATGTGCGCATGTGGAAGGCCTCTTTTCTGATACTCGATGACGTACAGCCAGCATTTGACTTTTCCCAAGACTTCACTTTTTCTCAAGTCGTCCATAAGCATGTCTAACTTGTTTTTGAAGACTCTTGCAACCAAGTCAGGCCTGTCCTCTGATTTCTGTCCGAGAAGAAGGTTTTCTTCAATTTCAGACCATTGGGGGTTACATGTATCATCATTGAATTACACTTGTGTTATTTTATACACAAAAATAAAGTAAGTACGAATGCAAAATAAATTTTAACCAAGCAATAATTTTGAATTTAGTCATATTTTGTTACTAAATGTCACTGACACAGTTAAAAAATGCACATGAAAATCCTGTCACAGTGTAAATCAAATGGAGTGAATGCGGTACAGACGACTCCTGCAGTTTACACAGGTCACGGCCTTCTAGATCAGCGTGCCTGCCGGCTATTAGAGCTATTAGAGCCAAAAAGCCGTGGCACAGGTATTTGTAGTCATATTTCAGTAATATTTCAGACGTTTTCAACTGAAAACCATTATTGTTAGTTTCAGTATCACCGTTTTAAAACAGTTTTTTTCTACTCCTGTAACTAAAATGCCATTTAACATACTAACATACACGTCGCTAAGTGACCTTTTAATCATGCCTTCATAACATATGACTAAAGAGCCTCTTAGTCATGAGCTGAAGTTGGCAACGATGTTTTAGTCATGGGGTGAAGTTAGGTTCAAATAGTATTTGCTTTATTAGCCACAGCCAAAACCAAAATCAAGTTAGTTTTCAACCGTCACTTTGACGTTTGTCAAGCATAATTTAACCTAATATAATAAATGTCAAATTTTTTATCAAATAATATGATGTTATATTCTCTAAATTTGTGGTCGTAGAAAAAGTATAGTACGCAACTCGTTTTATAAACTTATTAGTCACTCTTTTATTAAACACTCGCTCCGCTGCGCTTCGCTCGTGATTAATAAAACTCGTGACTAAAATGACGTTTATAAAACTTGATACATAATATACTATTATCTACGACCACTACTAAAAGTAGGCTTTTTAACACTCGCTTGTTTCACTAAAAGTGACGTTTTATAGTTTACCGTGTTTAAAGAAATCAGCTGTTTACTTTTAGCACATGTGCTAAAAGTGACGCGAGGTTCAAAACTACAATTTCGAACTGCAACTGAAGTTTTAAAGCTATTCTAGTTGCTTCTTGCGTTACAGGTAAAGCGTTTTTGAAATAATTAAAGCGTTATGTAATGAATACAGTCATATGTGGAGTATAAATAATTAAATTTCGTACCTGTCCTTGACAGCACGGGCGTGGCCAAAACAATCGCCAGCCGCGTAGGCTACTATTCATTATTATGCAGCGTCGCAGATGCGAACCTTTCTTAAATCGATATTTATGGATTAATAACGGTAAAATTAAGGTCGTAGATAATAGTTATTTACTATACAAGTGGGATAACAGTATCATTAATATACGTGTGTGTAAGTTACAAACGAGTGCGTAGCACGAGTTATGTAAGCACACAAGTTTATTAATGATGCATTATCACACATGTATTGTACAAAATTTTATCTACGACTGCCTAAAATTGAGAAAAGTGCATTAAGAGAAATGTCAGATCTGTCATTTTCAAAACTATTTTAGTAGGCAAATGTCATTATGTCATTCATTTGACACTATTTCAGTTACGTAATGAAGTCATTACACAACTCAGTTGCGTAATGAAACCATTACATAACTGAGTGGTGTAATGAGCTTCATTACGTAACTGAAATAGTGTCAAATGAGTGACGTAATGCGTTACTTATCCCACTGGAGTAGATAAAATATTGTATGCAACGCGTGCTAAAAGTCGTTTATGCGCGAGACATGTTATGAAACTCAGCCTTCGGCTTCGTTTCATAATTTTCATGTCTCGCGCATAAAAGTCGACTTTTAGCACTTGTTGCATAAATAGCTATTTTTATAAAACCGGAGTTATTTGTAGATAAACACATGCAAGTTTTAATTGATGTTAACCATCTAAAACAGATCTGTTATCATTTGAAGAGAGAATAATTGCTTAAAATGGGGCCCTCGGGGATGCGCCCCTCTCCAAGAAAGCTCACGGGGCTCCGTACCTCTCCAAGGGGCCATCGCGGCTCCGCCCCTCTCCAAGGGGGCCCTCGGGGCTCCGCCCCTATCCAAGGGGGCCCTTGGGGCTCCGTACCTCTCCAAGGGGCCATCGCGGCTCCGCCCCTCTCCAAGGGGGCCCTCGGGAGTCCGCCCCTATTCAAGGGGGTCCTTGGGGCTCCGCCCCTCTCTAAGGGGGCCCTTGGGGCTCCGCCTCTCTCTAAGGGGGCCCTCAGGCCTCCGCCCCTCTCCAAGGGGGCTATCGGGGCCCCGCCCCTATCCAAGGGGGCCATCGGGGCTCCGCTCCTCTCCAAGGAACCCCCCAAAGCTCCGCCCCTTTTCAAGGGGGCCCTCGGGGCTCCACCCCTCTCCAAGGAGGTCTTCGGGGCTCTGCCCCTCTCCAAGGGGCGCTCGGGGCTCCGCCCCGGTCACAAAATCGAGGCGACGGCGAAATGAATGCAAACGCAAATGGGGGACATCGCGTGTGTAATTGTCGTGACACACACGTTTGGATCGTTCTCCTTTATTTATATGATGATGATATAGATTAAGCGCTCACTGTCAATGCGAAAAGTTAGCGATTCACACATTTTTTCCCTAGTAACCATTTTAGCATCGCAACCACGTAAACAATGTCTTAATGAAATAATCGCGTCACTTCATTTTCCTTTACGCATCGCCATGGCTAACCTGATTATTAATTTAATTCGTCATTTTTCTGGAACTGGCTAAAATTATTGACAATTGCATCACGGTGCGTCCATCATCACGCAACAGATTTATTGAGTTTGTGAGTTTTTGTGAAGTTGAAGATGGAATCTGAAGGTAATTGCATCCCGCCTGAAGTATTTGAAGCGACCCAGACAGCAACCAACGAGTTGTTGCCGGCCAAATCGCGCGGCCTTTATGAACGGCGGTACAACGACTTCATCAAATGGTGTGAATCGAAATTTCAATTATTTAACAATTTTGTCATTTATTTAGGACCGTAGAAAAAATTTTGTATGTATTTCGAGTGTAAAGAGCCATTTTGGTATTCGGTTGCTTTTTCGCGCCTCGCTACCGCTCGGCACGAAACTCGCATCCTCATACCAAAATGGCTGTCTTTACACACTAAATACATAAATATCTATTTCATTAAAAGATTCCATTAGGTACGTTGTCAGTAGCAACGTATTTTAAAAATTTTTAAACACCCAAAATTACGACCGGTTGCTGGTAATCCGAATAAGTAAATTTATTTTTTTTTTAATATTTACCGTGTTTTCTAGATTCTATCGTAGATAAAATATTGTACGATACACATGCGTAAAGCATCTTTAGTCACTTGCGGGGCTTAAAACGCTCGCTCACTCGCGTTTTAACTCTACCCCACTCGTGCCTAAAAAGTAGCTTTACGCACTTGTATCGTAAATTACTATTCACTAACTCAAGGGATTAAAAATAAGGAGAGACGGAAATAATACATATATAACATTGCTAGAGAAGATTTTCCAGATTGAGGTTACATTTGTTAGGTTAGTGTTTAATCGCTGTTTTTGCGAATCTGGGAAAAAAGTGCCGAGGAAAAAAGTGCCGCGGAAAAAAGTGCCTGGAAAAAAGTGGCGGCGGAAGAAAGTGCCGCGGAAAAAAGTGCCGCGGAAAAAAGTGCCGGCGGATAAAAGTGCCGCGGAAAAAAGTACCGGCGGAAAAAAATGCTGCGGAAAAAAAAATTCGAATGATTCAAGCGCCTAAATACACTTTTGTTGTAAAATAATTAGGCAAGAAATAAAATTAAAAGTAAATATTAAGAATGTATGTTTATTACTAGTTATTAACTACTAAATAAAATACAAGTTTATTATAAATAGTCACAAATATACTAAATAAAATCTAATATTTTATAATTAACCCTAAGTTATTCATACACTTGAAATCTAATAGTATGTTCTATGGCACGAAGATTTGTTCGCGCTAATTGCACTTAAGATGGTAGACATAATCCACATGCACGGTAGATAAAAATCTTCAAATTGAGATATTTCTATCTATTATCTATAAATCTGCATTCCTGTCGATTTGGGAACAGGTAAACACAATACATGTTCAAATACTGCAGAATACTACAATGCAGAGGTTTTTTAAAAATAAAAGAGTAACTTCCGGTTTTGTTTAAATTTTGTAAACGTTCTTCGTCCGGTTATTACTTTATTATTATTTTCCCCCATCGGCACTTTTTTCCGCGGCACTTTTTTCCATCGGCACTTTTTTCCGCGGCGCTTTTTTCCACACACTTTTTTCCGGGGCACTTTTTTCCGTCGGCACTTTTTTCCAGGCACTTTTTTCCGCGGCACTTTTTTCCACGGCACTTTTTTCCGCCACCCGTTTTTGCAGTAGTTTTGAATTTTCATAAAGCAAAGCTCACTTTAAATAATGTTATTGAAAGTACTAAACACTGCAACTACCTGTGTAAAACATTTTGTGTTCCAGAAACATTTCACCTAAAGTCAGTTGAATACAATAGAGCAGACGGGAAAAGACCACTGCGTTGGAACGTTGCTATATATTTTCCAGCAAAAAAATCTTAAAGCAAGAAGAAATTCAGCCGCAGTGCCTAATAACAACGCTGAAGAAGGTATGGAAGTGGTAGTATGTACATGTTTGTTAATACTCGGTGGTTTTTCTCATAGATTTCAATGAACTACTACCCACAAATGCAACCGAAGCTGTAACTGAAATTATGGAAATTAGTTTATTAGAAAAAATGGAAGAATTAAAGTTTGACGTCTTACCGGTTGCTTAATTTTTGGGGTCAATAGGTAGGCATCACTACTATAAACACACGGCACTTGCCCGCAATCGGTGGCATATAACTTTTCTAAGCTTCTAAGCTTTAGTCTTTTTTATTGTAGCGAATGTTTTTGTAATTACCTACTTTGTTTCTAGTTAATAAAGGCATTTGAAGAAAACAAGGTTTTAATTTAATTTCATCCATATAATCGAGCACACGACCTGCTGAATCGTGAGACAAACATTACGTTGAGGGAATTGTGTGACAAACCTCAAAGTGATGCATATGTCAGAGGTGTAGACATGGCGGTACTCTCCTATATACACTGGCTCTGCACCTAAATAGGTAGATCTAGTTACAATATTTATACATTTTGGTATCATTTAAAACGTTTTTGCTCTACCAATCTATTCTTACCTGTTTTCGTGTTTGTTATCTGTGATGTTAAGGTCAACTTCCCATATCCTTGTTGGTTGGTATGACAACAACAAAATAACAAGCCCGTTATGAATATAACAATCTTATGACTGTTATGGAACAATGTTTTGTATTTAGTTACTATAGAAACAACAATTGCCCACTTTATTTAGGCAAACAATATTTGTCATATTCAATACTATTTTTATTTTTTGATAGCGTAAAAAATGTTATACGAGACTCGATCGTTAAATGTCGTACTGGAATAGTCCTCAATAACACTTGGCCCTTTGGGCATCGTTTTTCGGTCTGTTCTAAGGTTACCGTTCAACGAAGAACAACATTCAAAGAATTGTATATGTAGTATTCCCTGTGATTGCGGGAAATATTAGGTATAACGGTGAAACATCCAGACCTTTAGAAGTTAGAGTTAAAGAACACAAATATATGATTAAAACTTATAAATTCAATAAGTCTAAACTTGCTGAACATGCTAGGAATAACAACCATAAAATACAATGGCATAACACAAAGATCTTGTCTAAAGAATCGATGTCAATTAAACGTAAAATTAAAGAAACTGTGTATATTTTATTTAACGAAGAAAACTGTGTCTTGTCCTCAATATTTTTAGACAAGAGTTGGCTGTCGATTCTTAAAGATCAGATCAAGTAGGTACAGGTAATCAAATGTGAGTGTCAAGCAATCCATTGAAGGTTGGTCGTTTTTCATTCCCAGTAAAAAGCTAAGTTTCCTTATTCATTTTTAGTTTTGATTGTTATTCGTTGATAACGAGGGCGGATTGTCCTCGAAATGTTCAATATTTAATATTTTTAATTTTTCAGAGTGGCAAAATACACAAAAAAAGAACTTGAATTATATCACGCCACAAAAAGGTGTTATCTTATCTATATTATATTATCTCAAGTTTTCGTAGATTTCATTGTTTTAGTTTCTAAATATGCAGCAACTTTCTATCTTAAAAATATTTTGCGAATGCTACAATTAATAACTAAATTTGCATTTCTCACCAACTTTCTGGACCGCACTGTATATTAGAAATATTTTTAAAAGCTTACTCTTTTTATTCCATTTGTCGTAATCTGGCATTATGGCCTAAGGCACCACTGTATCAATTATTCTTCGTTATACAATTTAACACTTCAGTTGCAGATAATGCAGGATACTGACAGTTTGAAATGCTTTTTATTATTATTATTTTATTAGTAAAAACTATTCGTTTTAATTAATATTGTTAATTGTAGGCATTTTAAAAGAGTTGGTGCTGCACTGATTCAAACCAATGTATGGCGTAACTAAGAACTAGAATTAAGGCATGTTGTATTATAACACAAATATCCACCCTATTATTCTAACCCTAAATGATCTTTAAAGCAATTAGCACCATGGAAACCAACCTCACAGCTAGTTGCTAAGCAACAAACAAACTATTCTTTTTGCCTTGACAGATTTGGAAGGCAAATCACTTTTACAGCAATTTTACTTGATTTTACTAATTACTAAAAATGGCTGAAGAAGCCGAAGGAAAATACGATAAGATTCAAATTATTGATAGTCCAAAGTCGACGGGGCGCCGTCTTGTTTTTGCTGATGCAGAACAGGGTCCAGCCCACTACGACATGCGGTAAAGGTTAAATTTAGTACAAATAAGTTTTATGCAATTTTAATTATTACAGAAGCAGCGTTGAAGAAGAGGAGGAAGATCCTCGTACAGTCTTGGACCCTGACCACCCACTTTTAGAAAAATTTCAACAGGCCCTTCAACACCACTTACTGAGGCAAATTGAACACCTACAGAATGAAGTTTTTGAATTGGTATGTAAATGCATTATTATGAAATTTCTTATTATAAAACTACGAGAAGATGGTCAGATCAAGCTTGCTTGAGAGTATTAGCAGACTCCCGCTAAGTAATCATAAACTTTACAACTGTATTAATGACATAAATATTACTTTAAGAAGTTTTTTTACTTTCTTTCATTGTCGTTAGCGAGGACCATTCGTATCGTGGATATTTTTGAAAATACACGATTATACTGACATATACTCTTAGTAACTCAATTTCTATACCAAATAATTTCAACTTTATTAAATACCCAAAAAAACAAAAAATCTGATTTATTATAATTGAATCTTAATGTAACAAATAGAATGTTGCTTGATGAATCTAATAGTTATAACTAAAGTATTACTAGTTCTGCATAGTAGACCTTGGCAAAATATTCAAAAAAGCACATGAAAAACAAAAGAATACCGGTAGCAAAAACAAATGCAAATAATTAATGTAGATCTACCAGTCTATAAAACAAACATACATAAATAATTATAATTATAATCTTCTTTATTGCTGTAGATAATCATGCACATAGCAATATTACATATGACGATTATAACAAATATACGATATAATAGGTATACAAATGGAATGATTCTTTTTCTTGCACATACGAAAAAAGGACGTGAAACCGAAAAGAAAGTTTTGGGTCCATCCCTATATCAAAAATAATGAAGTGCAATACTTTTACACCCGTATGCATAGTCGTTCGCCAGCGGCTCGCCGAAGTTTCGTTATGAATAGTATGTTGGTGGCACTGTACGTCTGTGTCAAATTCGAGGTTATCAGGTTAGGTTTTCCGTCAGTTTTGACAGAAAGTGACACAAAATCTAAGCTGCTAACCTCGAATTTGACATAGACGTACAGTGCCACCAACATACTATTCATAACAAAACTCCGGCTAGTCGCCGGCAAGCCGATAGCTAACGACTATGCATACAGATGTTATTGTATCGGAGCAAAAGAGAGCTCTCCCAAAATGAGCAAATATTTTAGTCATTTTACCGAATGTCAGAAGAGAGCTTTAATTGACCGAGCAAAGCGAGGGCTTTCAAAATGACTAGACAAAAATTAATTTGCATTTTGATGACAATTTATGGAGGAGTTCTATGAAGCCTTTGAACAATGGAACTTGGATAGTATAGTGTATTTGAAGAAGAAGTTAAGCAGTTTATTTAAAGACGCGACATCAATACAATACAAGGGTATTTTTGTACAAATTGGACATTCCTAACATTTTACCCCACAACTCTGATGCAACTAATCGCTTTGCGATTGACACTAACAGTCGCGAGCAATTATTTTGTGAAAGTTGCATCACAGCCGCATCAGTGTAAAGGAAAGTACATAAACCCATAGAACGATCGCCACGTGATTATCACTTATCACAAGTTTCTTGTCAGTTGCATTGTAATCGCGTCGTATCAGTGAGTGGACGGTCTTACTCTTATAGTAAATAGTATTTGAACCTTTTCCAACTCATGGAATTGCTGTTTTGTACAATTTTAGGCAACCTGTATGAGTTATTAGCATTAAAATGCTAAAATGCTGGTTTCCTCAATCTTCCCCTTATAAACGAAGAAAAATACATGCGAATTGCAGTATTTGAATTTCATTGTTTGTACTTCAATTTGTGCTATTTGTAATTAAAAATAGTTATTTATGTACCAAGGGCATTATGGAGATGATTATGCCCGCTCAGGGTGACAAATTTACACGCCCAAGGGTATAAACATTAAGTAATGCCCGTGGTGCATACACAATTTTATGTTTTACCAGTGTTTCCTTAATAATGGAGTAATAGAGTTTAAATACAACCAGATCTAATAGCTGTAACAGGTGGCTTGTATGAGGTGGTAACAAGTAACAAGGAGTGTATGGACCTATTAACATTTGAGGTAGCTAAGTACAAGCCAAGGCAAAGCCGCGGCTTGTTGCCTGCCGAAAATGTTAATAGGCGATACATTCCGAGTTATCTTATTATATTTTTCCTGCTGCTTATCGAAATTTTACTAGATTTTTGAAAAAATCGTTTGTCACCTGTCTCCAGTATTAATTTTCATGAATCGTGTTATCTGTGAGTGTCAAATGTCACATAAACACTTGCAATTATAAACAAAACTTATAAATCTGCATCTTGCTTTGCTAATTTTATTATCTTAGGAACTTAATAATAATATTAAGTTCCGTTGTCAAGAAAAAGCAGCAAACAAATATTATCACCGACTTACACGATTTGTTACTAAGGCTGTGTTACTGGCTTGCACAATCAGCAGCGGGAAAAATAGATTATGTTCACGTGCGAACAACTTTGTTTGTGACATGAGAGACATGTCCGTCGAACAATAACAGAACTGGACGCTCCGGACCAACAGCAGGGACCAACGTTTTCTCTGGATAATTGTAAAAATTGTCGCTGGTTATCCAACCATTCTGGCTGGCAGCATACGCCATACCACAAGATCTTTCTTCTCCTTTTAATGCATTCACCCAGTTACTCCAAACATTGAGGTCTTTGAAAATACTCACAAAACTTATATTGGATAATCAAATATTGCTGTGAACGCATCGATGCATCGAGATATGTGTTTCGTCAGAAATTTGATGCTTGTCATTTCTGACTATTCACGTACCATAGTAACTCATAATGCCCGCCAGGGTATTATGTACCCCATAATATTCATTGTATCTCAATTATTAAGAAACAATAACGACAATTTCGACATACTTATTGCGGTCTAAAGTTGTTTGAATTAAAGATGATGTGTTCATATCAGTCTAGTCGCGTATATTTTTCAGCCATGAATTATATCTACGGCCTGGACCACCTTTTCTTCAATTATCAGTTTCAGGATGTGATACTTGTTACGGTAAATGTGGCCCAGATAAGCGGTCTTTCTTCACTTTATTGTAGTAAGTAGCTCCCTTCTCTCCCTTTTCTATACATACCGGTTGTCATGCCATTTGTCCATATCTAATTGTTGCTTCTTGGTTCCAATAAAGATTTCTAATGAATTTGATATCCTGTCTCTCTAATCCCTTTCTCTGTAGTAATATCAGAAGGACGTTGTGATTGACTAGATCAAAGGCTTTCTCGTAGTCTATAAAACAAACATAGACATCTTTCCTCATGTCTCGACATTTTTGGAAGAGTATTGATAAGCTGGCTAACGCTTCCCTTGTTCCTAGACCTTCACAAAATCCAAATTGGATATCGCTTTGATCGACTTCACATTTGTGGTAGATTCTAGCTTGAATAATTTTAAGTAGGATCTTAAGCACTTGGCTCGTCAAGCTTATCAGTCTAAATTCATCACATTTTTTGACATTTGATTTTTTAGGGAGGGGAATAAATAGAGTTAGCCAGTCTTTTGGAATATTACCTTTCATGGACTTCCTGTATCAACTGGACTAGTGGGTCCAGGTTTTCTCCTTCTAACAGTTTTAGCATTTCTATGTGGATTTTGTACAGACCCGTTGCTTTACCGTTTTTACTGAGTTTAAGTGCTTTCATTACCTCTGATTTTTGAATATTTGGGGCCTGTTCATAATCGTTATTTCTATCGTATGTTCTTGGCATATCGCTAGCGAATGTCGTCCATGTATATCGTTGCCATACTTTTAATAGTTCCTGTTCTTCTGTTACTATTTCGTTATGTTCATTTAGTATGTTTTGTTTTTGTTCCTATAAACTCCGTGGCTGTCATGTTTATTCTGAAGAAGCTCAATTTCTTTGTATCTTTCTTTCATCCCCTTTTCTTTTGCTATTCGGATTTTCTTTCTTATTTTCCTATTTATTTCTTTGTAATTTTTAATGTTTTTATTCTTTTGCACTCTCTGGTTGTCCATCGTCAGTAAAATTTCTTCTGTTATCCATTCTTTCCTGGTCCTTGGGTTGGCATATCCTATTTCTTCTTGTTATGCTTTTACTGTTGCATGTTGTGTCCAATCCCAGACATTTTCTGTATTCGTATCAGGTTTTGCAGTTAATTTTATTGTTGCGAAATCTTCATTTATTAGTTTTCTGCAGTGTAGAGGCTGGTGCTTTATATGCTTGCGTCTGGCAGTACAATGCTCAACTTGTCCCGGATTCGGGTTACAAAGTTGGAGCGTGCCTTTTGTGATAGCGCAGCAACCATTGTATAGGATGTCTGTCTTGGTGATATGTTAATCTTGTTACTCTATCTCTTAGGTCAGTGGTTCTGAGTAGAGCATAGTTAATTTAGTGCCCAAGTGTGAATGGTCTCACCAAACCCGATTTCAATCGCTAAGGCTGCGGAAAAATTCCGGCCCCATGGGATTTGAACCGAGGACTTGCTTAATGCAAGTCTAGCTCTTTCCCAACTGCGCTACTCAGCGCTTGTTCGTTGTGATACTAAATAATTTTAAAAATCAAAACTAGGTGTAAACAATAAAAGGAAACATGCAAATTACATCAATATTCAAATAAAAAACATTACCGGCGGTCGAATTTGAATGACAGCAGCTACGAATGTGATTCCAATGTTTGGCAATATCCCGCAAGCACATAGCCTACATGCGTCACGGAGCACTTTTCAGGTCCTTGCGTCATGGCTGCCTTAAATAGAACACATTTTTTGTTGACTCCTTTTTCTGTTTTACAGCATTTACCCTGTATCTGTTGGGTGCCATTTTCGTCAAGGGTAAAGCCTGAGCTATGTGCAAATTGTTACTTTTGTCTATTTCTCAGTTAAAGCAAAAATACACAAAATTTTATTTTTAAAGATGCTCACCCTGTATATATTTGTCCGAAATTTTCTCGGTTTATGCCAAGTAGACACATAATTTGTATGCAAAAGAGACATAGCAGAAGAGAAAAACCAAATATGTGAACGAAGATGTCAACAAATTGAAGATCTAATGCTGGGAGGCTCACGAACAACAGAAGTGTGGCGGTGTCTTAAGACACTAAAGTCAAATACTGTAACAAAACTAAATCCAACTATTTGTAATAAAAAGTGGAACGATCTAACTAAGGTCTACACATTACCCTTTTGCTGTGACGTAACAATTTTCTTTCTTTATTTAACTATAAGGAACTGGACGAAACAAGAAATCTGCAGTTTTTGGTCAAGTCTGCTTTAAATATGGCTTGTTTTATAATACTGCCAATCTGACATTTTTCCAAAATGACAGTAAAATAATGTGCAATAACAAGCAAGCGATCAAGCCTAAAATCTTATTTTAAGCGTTAGGAACTTCTTCGAAGAGGAGAAACGTCAGATTACATAGGTCAAGAATGTCTTGGTTTGTACAATGTGCTATTTACATTTACATTAAAGCTATGGTATATGGCCAATTGTTTCTGAAATCTACTACCTGTGATCTAAATGATCTTTTTGAATTTCACTGTAATAAAGACATACGTTTTAAACGATATATTTTGTTATTTCTGACGTCACAGAAAAAGGGTAATGTGTAGACTTTACAATGCTTTGCTTAATGAGAGAAGAGTTGACTACTTAATAAATATAACACCCCCAGCTGCAGAAAATCAACATCTTTCTGTATCTATTGATAAAGTAAAGGATACAGCGAGATTGATAAAGAACGGCAAATCTCGAGATCCAGGTGCAACTCCCATAGAATTAATAAAATTCTATGGCCTAACTCAACTTATGCATAACTGTATCAATAATTGTAAAGTACCAAGGCAATGGAAAATATCCCATATAACATCACTCTACCAAAAAGGAGATCGAACGAATACAAAGAACAGTCGCGGAGGGAGTGTAAATAGTTGAGTGACTAGGTTGTTTGGAAAAATAATACAAAAGAAATTGCAACATCCTTTAAATGAAAAAATACACAGTGGTTTTAGGCCTGGAAGATCTTGTGTGAACAATTTATTTATCCTTCAACAAGTGACTGAAAAACGAATATCAAGGGGAGAAGAAACGCAATTGGAATTTATAGATTTGGATCATGCTTATGATTCAATACCTAGATGTAAACTGTGGGAAACACTGGAAATGATGCAAATAAACGAACAATTTGTGGATATTATTAGAGAGCAGACAATATGACATATACAGTGTGTCCACAGTCTCATTCTCAACATGGGGATCTCCCTTACTATGAGAGATACAGATCAAACCTCATACATAATTTTCTTAAATAACTCGGCTATTTTAAGGAATCGAATTTAATTTGCACTTTCCTAAAGCATTTTTTTAAGAAGAATGTAGTGGTGTATTAAGATTTTTTAAAACTGTTATCGTAGTTGAGCTGTAGCAGTCAACTTTATTTTTTCATATTGAGCTCATAGCTAGTATGACACTGTTGAAAAGAGCCTTTCAAAGATGTAGTTAGTTAGTTAGTGTTATTTTTGGGGAGACTCTAGCGAGTCTAGCAAGTAGGCCTTTATAGGCCCTTTTTGCCAACCCCATGAACAAGGTCTAGGCATGCAGAGTACCAGGTACTTTTGTCCTACTTAGTATTTTGCCGAGACTAAGGAGCTCCAACCTTAGCAAGGGATCTTTTACATGCTACACATCGTAGTAACATGGGACCCACGGCTTTACATCACTTCCGAATGATGGCATTCTGTAGAGGTTTTCATCCGCATTTTTTTTATTTTTAAAAACCTCACCGGGATCGGGGATCAAACTCTCGACCCTTAGATCAGTAGCCAGAATGCTTACCACTGAGCTATGGAGCCCGGCTCAAAGATGTAACATGTAAGCAAACGAAAATGAAATCAAGCTTGGCTTTGAAATGTTTGTTTTATGAATAATATGTTAAATTCGAGGTTAGGTTTTGCGTCAGTTTTGACCATATAAATATATTAGGCATCTGCGTGTGACGTGAGAGTTTCAAGATCATTCAGTTTGGAGTACACACATTGACACGTGGGTGTGTATTTGGTGCTTTAAACAGTGTTGTGCATATTCTTAACGATCGTTTTTTTACTTTAAAAACTAAATACATTTATAGAATGCCGTTTTGAATTGTTGTGGGTTGTGGTAGTACATCTCTACGAGATAAAGATGTACATTTTTACAGAATTCCTTCTATAAATACCCATAGGGGACAAGAATCAGATTTTCCTAAAAATAGAAGGCAGCAGTGGGTAAACTCTTTCAAAAGACAAGATCTTACCGAAAGCAAATTAAAATATGGACGTGTGTGTTCTAAACATTTTCTAACAGGTAAGTAATTTATAAAAACCGTACTACTTGCCTTGCTAGCTGTGCTCCAGTTTTTAAATTTTTGTACCAAGAAATACACAACAACATTGCGAGATTATTTATTTCTCTTATTATGGGGTAAAATTGAATATTTTTAATTATAATGAGTTGAATACAGCTGTTGTTTGTTTTTAAATATTTTAGTTAAGGAAAATTTTTGCAGCTTTTTATAATAAAAAAACTTGTATCCATAGATTATAAAATGTAAATATGTTAATAAATGTAATATAAAATGTATAAATAAATGTTTATCGTAAAAGTGACTTATATTTACCTGGCCTAAGATTACGACGTTCGCCTCACATTTTTTGGTATAAATTTTCTGCACCCAACCACAGGCCGCTTGTTTGTAGGCTTCTAATCCCTTATACAGGGTGTTAATTAAGTACGTACACAAACTTTAAGAGGCGATTCCTTGATCAATTCTAAGATAAAAAGTTCATACAAACATGGGGCCTAAACGGCTTCCTTTTCAAGATACAGGGTGTTGAAATTTAAACAAAAATTACTTTTTTTTCAAAAATCTGGGAAACGCCTAGAGGTATTGTAATGAAACTTGGTGTATATTAGTATTTCATAAAGTGGCATTGTTTGGTCAAAATAAATGTAATTTATTTCCACCAGTGGCGTGCATCGGGGTCACCGCAGCTACCTTATTTCAAAAAAATCTGGTACGCCACTGTTTTTTAGTCAATACGACAAGTTTTTTAGCTTTATCCATTGAAACTATACAAAAGATGTATCTTTTATTTTTTTGATAGAATAAACATTTTGCGAGAAAAATGGAAAAATCTGTAACAGCAATTTCGTACATTGGACGTTAATGGGACCTAAACGGCTTCGTTTTCAAAATACAGTTTAAGGAAGCTTTTAAAAAATGTTATTTAATAAAACACAATCTTACAATAGCTACAAAACTTTTTTCTACAAAACAGTGGCGTATCAGATTTTTCTAAAATAATGTAACTGAGATCGCCCCGATGCACGCCACTGGTGGAAATAAATTAAATTTATTTTGACTGAACAATGCCACTTTCTGAAATACTAACCTACACCAAGTTTCATTAGAATACCTCTATCCGTTTTCCAAATTTTTGAAAAAAACTGTTTTTGTTTAAACTTCAACACCCTGTATCTCGAAAACGAAGCCGTTTAGGCCCCATGTTTGTATGAACTTTTTATCTTAGAATTGATCAAGGAATCACCCCTTAAAGTTTGTCTACGTACTTAATTAACACCCTGTATGCTTTCATTTGTTCAAAAGTATACGCACTAATATCATGCACCAAGTAGTTAATATGTCTGGGTATATTTTTGGATAATCATTGACGTTTGTGCTACAATCATGCAACTTAAGAAGGTAAGGGTCCACTTTAATAGCCAAAAATTTCTCTCTGTATCGCCGAGAATGCACGTCATCTAATGACTTATAGTACTCACTAGGGATGTCGTACCCGGTCTAAAATCAAACCCGGGTACCCGAAAACAGTACCCGGGTACCCGAAATATATAACAAAAATGTTAACGTCCATCGGAACATCTGAGGTAGCTACAATTTCTTTCTTTACGCCGCGAGTTTTAAACTGAACTAAATTGAAATAGTACCTACTCCCCAATTCAAATTGCAAGTCGTCTGTTATTTGTAAATATTTTCACACTTCCAAGTGCTATCAAATTCAAGTATGTACGTAACTTTATTCGAAATTTTCGCAACAGCATCAAAATCACACAGAGGATGTGTATGTTACTTTATCCCATACTGACGCGATTTAATGGTACTATTGATGGGTTGAATATTTCTGTGAAGTGGATTTATTAGATCAAACAAGGAACATTATGCGGTATGGGATGGGGTGATTCTGGTTATTACCGGATGGTCATGTTTTTCTAGAGCTCATTTCTATTGTTTTTAAGTTTTTATCATCTTCTCCGAAAAAGACTGCCGGGTACCCGGGTCCTGAAAATATACCCGGGTTGACCATTACCCGGGTCGACCCGGGTACCCGGGTACCCGCCGACATCCCTAGTACTCACTATACTCAGAAGCCATTTTAATAACAAATATTACACTGTGGCTCAAAAAACGTCTCAAAATAACAGTCTAAAAATACAACTACGCACTTTACAGCAGTTATTACACTATGGCACAAAAAAACGTCTCAAAATAACAGTCTAAGAACACAACTACGTACTTTACAGTAATTATTTCACTATATGGTACAAAAAACGTTTCAAAATAGCAATCTAAAAAACACAACTACACAGTTTACAGCAAGAATGCAATACACATCCAACGTATTTGGAGGTTATATGTGTACTCCAAACTGAAAAATCACGTGATGCAGATGCCTAATGGTCAAAACTGACGCAAAACCTAACCTGCTAACCTCGAATTTAACATATATATCTACTATATTGCTAGCGGCTATGAGGGGGGAGGTCACAACGTAAGTGAGACAGACAACCAACTCTTCAATGTATTTGGCGAGCTGTGCGCAAGCGCGTCGTGCACTCGGTGGGGAAGTGAACCTCACGGTCAAGTTTAAAATTCGCTTCTAAAGGCGGAGTTCAAATTCTCAGGCATGCGCACTAGACGCTTTATACTCAGAGTGAGACTATGTTAGCGCCGTAATGTTTTCGGCCGTTCCCAGGCCCTACTAGCAATATAGTAAGTAATACATATATGGTTTTGACACAGACTGACGCAAAACCTAATCTCGAATTTGACATAGACTTACAGTCGCACAAACATATTATTTATAAAACAAATATTTCAAAGCCAAGCTTGATTTCATTTTCGTTTGCTCACATGTTATAATTTGTTGTCTGAAAGGTCGCACAGTGGGCGATTCGGAGGTAACTTTTCCAACAATCAAAGAACTCTTGACAAAATCAAGATATCGTAGTAATTCTTTCGGGAGGCTACAGTTTAGTTGTTGCCGCATAAGGTAAAAATAGTCCGCTACTGATTGTGCTATTATTTGACCTTGACATTTTAAGGTTAAACATGGCTTTTGTTGAAGAAAAACCGATTTTGACGAGTAAAAAATGCCTAAAAATATGATCCAACTATGTTTTTGTCAGGGAATTTGAAAAATTTTACATGCTTGATAACAAAAACATAGTTGGATCATACTTTTAGGCATGTTTTACTCGTCAAAATCTCTTTTTTTTTCAAGAAATCCATGTTTAACCTTAAAATTTTAAGGTCAAACAATACTACAATCAGTAGCGGACTATTTTTACCTTATGCGGCAACAACTAAACTGTAGCCTCCTGAAAGAATTACTACGATATCTTGATTTTGTCAAGAGTTCTTTGATTGTTGGAAAAGTTACCTCCTAATCGCCCACTGTGCGTCGTCTGCGTTGATTGTTTATAACAAGTCTGTCCATTCCATCTAAACTTACAACTAGAGGCGCTGGTATCGCGTGTCAATGGAATCTAAGATTCAGGGCAGAGACGTAACTAAGTAAAATGGTACTGTAGGCAAACCAACATTTTTGCGTCCCTCAGTAGGTACACTAACAATAGAAGTGGCATAAAATACTAGCTTTAGTATATGACTTCTGTATTTATTTCCGTATATATAATGTATATTGAAAGCAAACAGGTAACTCACTGATAAAATAACATTTGTTAAGGTTACAATATTTGGTACTTTGTGAAGGTAAAGGTGACGGAAATGTTCGGAGCTCTTGCAGTGGCGCGACGTTTATTTGTTAAAGTGTACTGTTTTTCGTTAGTTGTTGGCGTATGCAATTATGCGAACCAATAATTAATTATAATGGGATGAGTTACAACAATGCAATGCGACCCTGCAAGCGCTGCTATGCCTATTCTAAATTAATGCGTTCGACGATAGCTACGGTAGAATGCACCTGTTAGTTTGTTTCATCATGTCGGAGCCTTTTTTAACTACAGTAGGTGATAGACGTCAAACGCTCTTGCTCGTGATGGATGATTACATTATAATTGAGGGGAGTGGATCCCGCAGAGACATGTTGTTCCGGCTAGGGATTCCAAGAAGACATGTTGCTCCGCCGAGTGAGCTCGCTCGTGAGCGGAGGCATGTTGCTCCGCCTAGTGAGCTCGCTCGTGAGCGGAGGCATGTTGCTCCGCCTAGTGAGCTCGCTCGTGAGCGGAGGCATGTTGTTCTGCAGCGGGTAACAGCCGAGCGGATTTACCGATTGACAGTAAGTGCTGAAATGTGAAAGATCAGTAGGCATCGGACACTTACTGCTTCTGTACGGGTTGCAACAACAGTTAATCTAGCAGGTTAGTATTGGGCAGTACTACTAGCTAGAAGTGCTAACCAACTCAGTGAAGGTAACGATGAGGTGCCAGAAGTATGAAGGACCCAGGGGGAAGGCCACTCCTGGTGAGTACAATTATTATCATCGATGAGATTTCGAGGTTAGTAAGTTATATTCTTTTTACATTTAACTGTGTGTAGCCGTCACTGGGCCAAGAAAGGCTTACACTTACACTATTTGCACCCTGCAGGCGCATTGTGTTAGTGGGTGAGTTGCGTCCACCACTTTGACATATTGTAAAAGCATCAGTATCTGAATTTTAATGTAACACACAAAAACGCGTCTGACACAAAATAGAATATAAATAAAAATAGATAAAAAACAAACATAAAAACACAATAATTCTTATAAAGGCAGTACATATTATTATGAAGTCAACAGAACATAGTTCCTCATATATAATCGCGTGTTGGGCTTGCATGTCTGCTTTTTTGCATCTGTCACATTTTTATCGTTGCCGATCTGGCGCTGTGTGCGCTTCCTTGTTCAGCGCACAATTAAGACATTTGTCTACAAATCAGGTTCCCTCTGGGAACTCTGGTTCGAATCCCACCAAGTGCGATTTTTCGTTTTATTTGTAAATTAATGTAATGTGCATTACTAAGGGCCGGTTGCAGAAAGCAATGTTAAGTCTGGTGTTAGCTAACGCGACGTCAAAGTGAACAAAAACGAATCAAATCTCAAATGCTTATGGTAACTAATACATTAGTAAACAAAATTTGTGCGATTTTGTTCACTTTGACGCGATGTTAACTAACACCAGACTTAACATTGCTTTCTGCAACCGGCCCTAAGTGTTCTCTTTTACTATTTCAGTGTTATTAGAAACAAACAAAATAATAGGAATTGGAATAAAAAACATAAAACGCAGTTCATATTATTATGTTTACTAACATATAAACACAAAACATAAATAATAATAATAATAATAATAATAATAATAATACTTATAGGTCTACTTGAAAATTTTGGTACCTATCACTTCACCTTAAAAGTTTTATTTATTTTAGCTACAAATTTTTCTTGCTTTCTGTGACGCCTTTGAAATATATGGTTGAAATGAGATAATTTGTGAGAAACCTCGCTGTATGAGACTCTGTCTTCACATATAGTTGACTTTAGAAACTTCATCATTAGTTGTAATTTAGAAATTGATCGTTAGTTTGAAATGTAATGTGTCGACCAGATTGATCTCAATTCGCATTATTATAATTAGCATTATTGTGGATAAAATAGTTAAAATTACAAATTAATTTGTCGCTAAAATTGCCACTCATTGATTTTATTATTATTTTTTTTCATTAATATGAAAGGCCTTATTTTTCCCAGTGCCATTTTGGCGCCCCTTGTCGCCTGCGCCTGTAGGCGGGGGCCTACTCGGCCTATACCTAGTTACGGCCCCCAATTTTTTGGGGCCCCCGACAGGCGCATTGATCAACTAATAATTCTGTAATTCATTAAATATTTTGTAAAAAAATAAAAATTAAAGTTGTGTATTCATTTGATAAATTTAAAGTGGAAGTGTTTATCCCAATTATCGATTCATCGATAACTTAACTACAGCAGAGATCTGCTGCATATATCAAAGTAAACAATCGGTGTGGCTGTTTATCAACTAAGAACCATTAGTCCAAATGTGTTGCACGATAGCTGTAAAAAGTTAGCTGAATATTATCACCTTGCTATAAATGGAGAAGAATTAGAAACGGAATGTATTCATTTAGCGCTGTATTTAGGAACTAACGATGTATATAAAACTAAACAAATTGATAACTCGCTACTGTTTAACATTTTAAGAACTGATAAATTAGAAGAAACATTTTCGAAGTTAAGCAGGATAAAAAACGAACTTTGCAGTACTGTGCTACAAGAGAGGCTAAACTCTTTTATCATTAATGTGCATAGAAAGCGACATATTGTTGAATTTAAATTTTGAAGATATAATACAGGACTTTGCCCATACCAAATCGAGAAAAAAATCTTTTATTATTGTGTAGCAATAATTATGACATATTTCTTAATTTTTAGGATTCTTATGTTCTATTGTGTTTATACACATTTTATTAGAATTTTAATTTCGTTTCAGTACATAGTTGTATAAAAATAAAAGCAGGTATATTAATAGCTATTTATGCAACAAGTGCTAAAAGTCAACGTTTATGCGCGAGACATGAAAATCATGAAACGAAGCCGAAGGCTGAGTTTCATAACATGTCTCGTGCATAAACTACTTTTAGCATGCGTTGCATACAATATTTTATCTACGACCTTAATTTTACCGTTATTAATCCATAATATCGATTTAACAAAGGTTTGCATCTACGACACTTCTAATTTATGTCATAATAAACAGTAGCCCATGCCGCGCGGGCGAATGTTTGCGAAGCCAGTACTGCAAGGTCAGTTACAGAATGTAATTATTAATACTGCACGTCTGACTGTATTTATTACATAACGCGTTAATTATTTCAAAAACTCTTTACCTGTAAAGCAAGAAGTAACTAGAATAACTTTACAACTTCACTTCCAGTTCGAAATTGTAGTTTTGTAACCTCACTTCACTTTTAGCACATGGGTTAAAAGTAAACAGCTGATTTTTATAACCACGCTAAACTATAAAACGTCACTTTTAGTGAAACAAGCTAGCGTTAAAAGGCCTACTTTTAGTAGTGGTCGTAGATAAAAATATATATTGTATTGTATTGAGTTACTTCCTTTCTAGAAGGGCCCCTTCATTACCTTGGGCCCGGGGCCTTAATCATATAAAAGACGGCACTGCCTGCAACGAATCATATGTGACAATGTAGTGGCGCCATCTGTTAGTACTATCGGAAAGTACCCCCCAGGAGCCGTTCAAGGTCATCCAAATCGGTATTTTGACATCAAAGGAACCGACAGTGAGTGTCTCTACTTCTTTGATTTATGTACGCTGGTTTAACACTGAGATTTGTAAGTTGTCAATCGATGTCATTGTCAAATGTTTGGTTATACACATGTTATGACATTGTCAAATATTAAAGAGGCCGTTTTATTTTTCCTTTAATGTTAAATATAGAATGAATAGTAAGTTTAAAATAACTTTGTATATATCTTATAAACACAAAAAAAAACCATAAAAACGTCTTTCTACTCAGTGGTTTAGAATGCAAAGTATATACCTAGTAGAAAAGTTTGTATTTGTTCGTGTTTTGCAATAACTGCTAAGCAGAGGTTTAATCAATTTTGATAAAATTCTATCAACAATGTTGGGGGGTCTGTTAAAAAAGATGCACTAATTTTCACAGCATTTCCTATAGGTGCAATTATTTTTATTACAATGTTATTAGTAGGTATTATATATTAAGGAAATGAAATAGCGCATTACAAAGATTCTCTGTCTTGTAGATATATTAAGTCTAATAGTGGCGTAAGTACAAGTCAACGTTTCCAGACAAGTACAATCGATTCGTCCTTCTAAAGTGTGAACAATGTATGCAAAATAGCCATTGTAGCAGATATTATACACATTATACCAAATTTCACAATATTTGTCACTTCACATAAGTTTTTTCTATTCTATTGCATTGAATTCAGTATTTCTGAAGTACTGGTGAATATTTACAGTTTCCTGTAACACGCGATCTTGGTGACATCTGTTATAAAACTTTGGTTGTCAGGAAGCAAACTTTTTAGGGTATTGAACAGACTTATTATAAACAATCAACGCAGAAGACGGTCTGAAAGATATCATTTGAAATAACAAATTCATGAACAGAAAAGCTAAAGTACGTGTCTACAAAACATGAGTCTACCCGATGCTGCCATATGTGGCAGAAACAGGAACAGACAATTAATTCTCAGAACCGCAGAGATGAAAACACTTGGCTGCATCTCTAATGGCTGGCGGCTGTTTAAATGACTTTTCATCTGTTTCTTTAATTCAGTTAAAATGCAATAACAGTATAGTATTACGAAAATAGTGTTAAGTGTCAGCGTTACAGGAGTACGAGGATGATTCGACGGGATGTGAGACTCGAAATGAAAGATATGAGTTAGAGCATTAATTTTTTTTATTTTTCAACATATTCTCCTCGTACATCAACACACTTGGACCAGCGACGCTGAAGTGCCATTATGCCTGTTTTGTAGTGATCTTCTGCAAGGCTGTCAAAATATTGCCCCGTTGCAGCAATTATTTCTTCGTCCGTCTTGAAATTCTTTCCGGCAAGGAGAAGTTTGAGCTTTGGGAATAGGTGAAAGTCACTCGGAGAAAGATCTGGTGACTAAGGTGGGTAGAAGATAACCTGGAAGCGAAGTTGATCCAATTTCTCACGAACAATGCGAATGGAATGGGAAGAGGCATCATCATGACAAAAGAGCACCTTTTTTCGAACCATTCCGGGTGTTTTTTCAGCAATTGCTGCTTTTAGTTGGTTCAAAAGTGCAGCATAATATCGGAGGACTACCACGGTGTTTCCACTGTTGAGATTGGGGTTTTGATTCGGTAATGTAGTGATGAACCCAAGTTTCATCGACCGTAACAAAGCGGCGCAAAAAATCAACTTGATCCTCGTTAAACAGCTTCAAATTGTCGCTCGATATTTGCACTCTTTCTCGTTTTTGATCAGCATTCAGCTTATCATGCCCAATTCTACGTGCAAAATGTGATGTAGGCACTCAGTTGATACTCCTACGATCTTAGCTATCTCGTGAATGTTTATCATTCGATCCTTCAAAACAATATCATGCACTTGATCGATTGTTTCCGGGGTTGTTACCGTTTTTTATGGTCCTGGTCGTTCATCATCTTTAATGCTTAAATCACCCAATGTTTGCTACATATCGGCTAAAATTTCAGTCATGTTGAGCTTCTTAAAAAACAAATATTAAATCACACCACGAATAGCGTTTATCCATTTTAGGATTTTCTATTTAAGTGTAGTCTTTAAACCGTTGTAATTTCTTAACTAAACGCCACAGATCAACTAAACTTCACCTGTCAGTATAAAAAAGATGGCAGAACTCGGAAATGATGTCCATTTTAACCGCTAGAGGGCACTAGTAGTCGAGTCTCACGTCCCGTCAAATCATCCTCGTATATATTGGTAAACTAAAATAACCCCGAACATCAAATAGATGGAAACTACTATTTTACCAGCCATGTGGGTTATCATGATTTTTCACACAGCGTGCTTATTCCGTCTGCAATTTAGATAAGTAGAAATAGCGGGTTTCAATGTCATAGTGGTATATTGCGATTCTTACTACAGGAAACTGATGCTAAAAAGAAGAACCAAGCGCGTGAAGAGTTGGGTATTGAAACATACGAGGCCCAGCAACTTGTTAGAAGGCAACAACAAGAGCTTGAAATGTGTCTAGCTGAGCTAGACGACATGTGTTCTGCAACACAGCAGATGGAGTTTGAGCTGGAGGAATCAAAAAATATATTTGCAGAAAAACGACTGGAGCTTCTTGAAGCGGAGAAGAAAGGTAGGTCCCTAAATTCCCTGTAGTTATGACTCGACATAATTATAACACCTAAAATGATTTGTACTAATTTTACTTTTCAATTTGACAATTACTATTAAAGCTGTTTACATGCACAAAAATTTGTTAACAGAATTACATTTACGTACTGAAATGGACGGTCTGAATCTCATGATGCATCAAATGAAGCAATGGGAAACTGACATCGAATCTGAGCTAACCATAAACCAGCGTGTGTTTGAAAAAACCAGAAAAGATAAAGTTCAACTGGCTGTTGAAAAACGGGAACTTGTTAGTGCTCTTATATTTGTACTATATTGTCTTTGTAAAGCAAGATTTTGCTTTATAGGATATGATCATCTATAGATTAATGACTGAATCATGGCGATTAGAAGAAGAATTGGAAACTATGGACATGCAGATGAGGGTCAAGGAAGAAGAACGCGAAAGACTAGCAGAAAGAGTTACTTCCTGTAATATCGATGTTGAAACTTTAAACACAAATTATCGTTGTTTGTTGCATTCATGGAATTCTCTCATCGTCAGCATTTCACAAAGAGACAAACAGTACAGTTCCTCCAAACAAGAAATAGAGTAAGTAAAGTGAAGATGTAAAAACTGTGTAACATCTAACAAATTTTAAATTATTGTTAAATGATTTTTTGCAGTGCATTAAATGAAAAGCTGTCGACTATGGCTGCTGAATTGGAACAAACAAAAAAACTGTGTCAGAAAGAAATGTTACAAAATGAACGGTTAACAGATATAAGATGCCGCATACAAGCAGATATTGAAAACTGTGCACGTTTGATGGACCTTGAAAATAAGAAGCGTGATAATTTAGAAACACAAATGAACGCCACTCAGGCGCTGCTCGATCAGACTGAGAATGATATTAAACGAATGTCTGCGGTGAGACCGGAATTTTTTTAAAATCTAGTGATAAGTTCTAAAAAACTATATTTCAGGATAATGCAAATAAAAATAATGCACTTGCACTTCTGTTAAAAGAATTTGAAAAGCTAGCGCTACAAAAAGTATCAATAGAAGATCAGATCCTGAAGACTTTGGAGGACCAGATCACAAATAACAAAGCAGCCAAATATCTTAATAAGATGGTCCACGATATAAAGGATAAAAATAGAGACTATGTGAGGTTTTGCAGGGATACTATATTATATACGTCTTCTAATGATATTTTTCAGGAAATAACACTTGGAAATATAGAAAATGCTAATGCTAAAACTTTAATGGATATCGAAGCACAGAAATGCGTAAACGAAGAAACACAACGGTTCCTAGATGACATCCTTAAACAGCAGAAGAACATTGACGATCAAGTTAAAGAATGCAATGATGAATTGGAAAGATTGCGGTTCATGGCAAATAGGAAGCAGAGGGATATTGACATATTAACTACAAAAATCGAAGCTGCTATTAACAGACAAGGGGTACATACTTAGCATATATTTAGTTTCTTAATAAATGAAAATTGTTTTGAGTTAGGGATTGGATGTTTCTCCAGAGGAAGTAAAAATTTTGACGCTTGAAAAAAATATAGATGATGTCAGAGATAGGATCAAACACCTACAAAAGTTTTGGTTGCGGCAACAAGGATATGTTGTGTCATTATCTCAACAAAGACAAGATCAAATTAACGATATCAACATGTTAAACAAGCGTAAGTAGTTTAGTTTCTTAATTAATAGCATATTTTATTCTTGTATTTGATTAGTTTTCCAATTATACATTTAGTACCTAACCTATATTTTTCAGCCAAAAACTATTTTATATCCAGTTTCGTTAATAGCTATTTTCTACAGCCGTGATTTTAAACTGTTTCCAAGGGTCATATGCGGCGTGCTTTATGTGGTCTATAAAACACGCCATTCCATTTAAAGCACGGAGTACCTTAAGAGTTTATAAAACCTTATTTGTGAAGATTAAAAGTACAGTTATTATATCGGACCGATTTATATGCGGAGCCCCGAGTGCCCGATTGGAGAGGGGCGCAGCCCGATGGCCCCTTTGGAGGGCCCCGTTGGAGAGGGGTGGAGTTCCAAGAGCCCCCTTGGAGAGGGACCGAGCCCCGATGGCCCCCTTGGAGAGGGGCGGAGCCCGATGGCCCCCTTGAAGAGGGGCGGAGCCCCGAGGGCACCCTTGGAGAGGGGTGGAGCTGCAAGAGCCCCCTTGGAGAGGGGCCGAGCCCCGAGGGCCCCCTTGAAGAGGGGCCGAGCCCCAAGGGCCCCCTTCGAGAGGAGCGGAGTCCCGAGGGCCCCCTTGGAGAGGGGTGAAGCCCCGAGGGCCGCTTTGGAGAGGGGCGAAGCCCCAAGGGCATTTAAGCTAACAAACTCCTCGGCTGTAGAAAAAATATTGAAGCCAACTCGTGTTTTACAGTTTAAAAATCTCGGTCGATCATAAAATTCTCGCTTCGCTCGAATTTTAACATGATCGACCTCGATTTTTAAATCCTCTGTAAAACACTAGTTGCCTTAATAGCTATTAACATATCTAGGAATGTTACGAGCATCATAACTGCCGCAGATGTTCTTTTGAAAACCGAACTCATAGAGCGAGTATTTAAGACATCTAAGGCTGTTATGATTCATAATATCCGTGGTTTGTTCAATAGTTTATCGGTTGCAGTATAGTAATGGTTGTCATGTATGGTAAAGCAATATTACCGTACAGATACCGGGTGATTATAAACGCTTTTCCATCAAGTTCCCTTTGAAATATTTGTTGTATGAATAATGTGTTGGTGGCACTGTAAGTCTATATCAAATTTGAGGTTAGCAGGTTAGGTTTTGCGTCAGTTTTGACACAGACTGATGCAAAACCTCGAATTTGACATAAACTTACAGTTCCACCAACATATTATTCATACAACAAATATTTCAAAGGGAATTTGATGGAAAAGCATTTATAATCACCCAGTACAATTGTTTCAGTACGGTAATGGTTGCCATGTACGGTAAAGGACTGTTACCATACATATACAGTTATGACTTAGTTACCAGCTTACTTTTGTATATGTAAGCAAAGGCTTAATATCGTAAAACCGATTATGATTATTTATTTTTGCGTACATTTTTCTATTTATTATTTCCATAATTGATAATTTCTAAGTTAGTTACTTCAAAATCACAGGAACGATTTTCACAATCACTGGTTTTCATGGTTTTGTTAGGTTTATGTTTATTTTTTCATTAAATTTTGCCCTCAATAAAAAATTTATAAACTTTAATAGTAACGGTTGGTGTAATAAAGACCACTAATCTGAGGTTGACTTTAATTCGTTGTTAAAATAAACAAAAGCGTATCAAAACGTTAGTACTTATGTCATTCTTTCTACAACCGTGTCTAAAGTAGATACTTTAAACACGTTAGTTAGTTTGTAAAGTTCCACTTTTTAACAAGCAGTGCATAAAAAGTTCTTTACAAGCCCTAGTGCATAAAAAGTGAAATATATTTTGGGTTGCCTATTTACATAACCTTATTCTAAAGTCCATTTTTTTTCTATAATAATTTTCAAGGTCAACTTTCTAGGGGATAAGTTGCATTCATGCAGGTCCCTAGTTTTAATAATGTTGGTACATAGATTTTTAGTTCTTTTTTTCCATTAAAAAAATTATTTGTCATTTTGACAGATATGTCATAATAGTGGGTAAAACGAACAGCATAGTAAAATATTGCAAATTTATTAATTATTAAACTTAGGTACAATATTTGAAAATAAACATAATGAACGTTTGATTCCATGTAAAAAAATGAAATTTGTCAAGAGTTCAAATTAAGAAACTTTGACATTCAAAATTGACACAACCATAATTTTAAAAAAGTTCTACCAACATGAGGTATACAAATTTCCTAGCATTTTACTCACATATCTACCAACATTGTAACAGTTTGACAGTTATTATAGAAAAAAAAACGTACTTTAGATGTTAATCATGTGAAAAACCAGAAAGATGGAATTTATTTAATAGAATTTGGTAATTATACGTACAAAACAATAATAATCGTGAAAAATTAACCAAATTAATGAATTATTATTAGTAACAGTAATAGTGCATAAAAGGTTCTTTACAAACCCTAGTGCATAAAAAGTGAAATTGATTTTGGGTTGCCTATTTACAAAGTTTTACATAATTTTGACAGTTCATTGATCACGATCAGTGGCACCAACTTAAAACTAATTTCAATCAACCAACCAGTTCCGTACCAAAATAAATAAAGCAATTGATAAAACATGTGAAATGTTCTGTTGTAGAAAAAATCTAGTATGCAATACGTATGTAAAAGGTCTTTTTTTAATCTTGTGCTACCATTTGCGCACTCGATTAAAAAGACCTACTTTACACACTAGTTGCATAAATAACTATTATTTATTAGTAAACAAATTTTTATGCGCTTTTGTTTATTTTAACAATGAATTAAAGTTAACCTCAGATTAGTGGTCTTCATAAGACCGGCCGTAAATGGTGTACATGTGTAATACGAGGGTGATTCAAATTTGACCTGCATTTAATTTTTTTCAGGTCGATACAAACTACAAATGAATATTATACAGGGTGCTCCTACATATCATGTACAGTTGCGGCCAATAAAAAATGTGACAACTCTTATAACAGATTTTTGCCTAATTCTAGCTGGTTCAATTTGTTTCATTAATATGTCATATTGCAACATTGAATATTTGACATCTGCCAAACAATTTCAAATTAGAAATAATATGACAAAGTAGTTATGCCGCATATAAATGCAGTGACAAAAGGTGGAATATCGCGAAAATAGACGTAAATGTCCCATTTCTTTTTGGCCGCAACTGTACATACGGAAGGGGGTAATTCTTTGGCTTATTTCATGACTAAAGATTCATATAAACAGGCCCACAAACGCTTCGTTACCAATCTACAGGGTGTTGAAATGTCAAGATTTTTTAGTTTTTTCTTTATAGCTCCAGCAGTTTTTGAGATGTTTAGCTCAAATTTGGAATACAGCTTACGCTGCAGGGCTTACATCATTGGGCATATCAAATGGTTGTGAGAATCTACAAGGAGATATTTTTTCAAGGGTCATGCCCCCTTTTCTCCCCCTGAACTTTTTTGCGGTGCGGCTTTGGTACATTCTAAAATACAAAATGAGTTTTCTGTTCTATTTAGAATCTTTTTGTTCTCTTGTAGTTTTTTCATATTTGCGACCGTTGTCGAGAAAAAAAATAAAAAACGATTTTCTGTAATCCGCTAGACAAAATTAAAATTTTTAAAATGGTCTCGTAGGCTCTGGCTTTATTTCGATAATCTCTTGTTTTCATTAGTTTTGATAGTTTAGTCGGCACTACCTGTCAAAAATTAAAGCTAGGATGACCCGGTTTTTGTAGCAATGATTCATTACAATACAAAAAATCCAAAATAATAATCATAACAAGGAAACTGCGTTACAACAATTGTTGAAAGTGACTTCCTCCAACCCTTATATATGCCTCCGCTCTTCTTTTCATTGATGCCCGTACTCTTTCGAACACCCCCGGAGTATTTCTTACGATAAAACACATTATAATAGACCACTGCCAAAAAATGACATTCAGAGAACGATTTCAAATGCATCTAATATTCGATTTCGTAAATCATCAACAGTATTAACTGGTGTTGTATACACTAGAGATTTGAGATGCTTCCATAGAAAAAAATCTAGGCTATTTAAGTCCGGGGACCTAAGGGGCCATGACTGAGGTCCACCCCGTCCTATCCACTTATTCTCATACACTTCATTTAAATACTCCCGAGCCAAAATAGCAAAATATGCTGGGGCACCATCGTGCATATACCACATTTGATTTCTCAGCAAAAGAGGTAAGTCTTCGAGTAATAAAGGCAATTTGTTGCTAAATATGCCCGTATGAGTGACCAGTAAGTCAACCAGGCAAAAAGAAAGCACCAATCAAATGATCCCCAATTATACCACCCCATACATTTAATGAGAACTGTGTTTTTACAATTGCATGTGGATTTTCTTGACCCCATTTGTACTTGTTATGAAAATTTGTAATAGAATTCCTTGAAAAATTGGCTTCGTCGGTAAAAATAATTTTACAATTAAAATTGGGATCTACTGCTAGCCTATTAAGGTACCACTGGCAGAAATTAATAATAACGCCCTTGCTTAAGAGACTGCATCTTTTTGTTCGTATTGCCAGCTTAACCTTTCCAAGAAGCTCACTGTAATAAGCCGAATTAATCGTTTTTCTTTCTTAGAAAAAATTGACGTAAATTGGTCCAATAGCGTCCAGAATACAGTCGCCATCACTTTGCCAGCCAATGGTTGTGTTTTGAATTTTTTGCTAACATTCTCGTTTTCTGGGATATAATGGTGTACCCAAGTCTCGTCAGTTGTTGTGATACGTGAGAAAAAGTCATCGCCTTCATACTCGCAGCGAACCTGAAGCCGTTTCTGCTGTTGTTCCGCGAAAGTTGTTTTGGAACCCACCTGGCGCTAACTTTACTAAATTTAAGCTTTTCGTGGACAATAGTGTGAACACTACCAACACTAGTGTTTACAATCCCAGCAATTTCCTTCACAGATATTCGCCTATTGCTTCGGATCAGCTGGTCAACTTTTTGAATGTCCCAAGATTCACAGCAGATGCTGGGCGAGCAGCACGCGGCAAGTTCGACACGCGTTCACGACCCTCCTGCAAGGATTTACATCATTCAAAGACTGCTCTGAGTGATAAACACTGTTTATGAAGTCTCTGACAAATATCATTCGCTTTTATACCTTCATTAAAAAGAAATTTAATAATTATATGTTGTGCAACAGAATTTGATACATTGTTGCACAACATTGTTAATACAACTAACAGTATGGACACAATCAACTTGTAGTTGTTTATGGCGTTGGCTAACATACCTACTTCGACGAATGTAAAACCGCTTTGCAGTATATCTTCAATTATGTTCAGAAAAAAATAAAATGCAGGTTAAATTTGAATCGCCCTCGTATAATGATTATTTATAAATTTAATATAACAATTTCGCTAAAGTATAACATTTTATAATCAACATTTTTTGTATGAAATTACTTACCTGCTTAGTTCTGATGGTGATATAACTCCCTTATAAGTTATAACGCCTTTCCATTGTCACTCGTTCCCAGTTGGGTGCTACCACTGCCTCCTACACTTACAAGCCATGCTGTTAGACTTGGCAACATTGCATCTCTGGTAGTTGGTGGACCTAAATTACAGTATTCCAATTTGAAATAATTTTGCTTTAAATACAGCACAGTTTTACTCTTTATCATATGTTACTCTGTAATTAACTAAAGATAGCTTCTGTAATTGTGATATTTATTTATTTTATCCTATTATGTTATTATGACATAACTCCTTAGCAACGAGTTGCGTTAAGATGCATTTAACAGTAGCACTAGTGTTGTTACGAAAAATAACATAACCATACTTTATTAGCATTTAATCACATGCTGACAGCACTTAAGTTTATTCTCAGTCTATGTCAAATTCGATGTTAGTAGGTTAGGTTTTGTTTGTTATTTGACACAAACTGACGCAAAACTTAACCTAAAAATCTCAAATTTAACATAACCTGACAGTGGTACCAACAATACAGTATTGAATTTTTATCTTACTAGTGATACTACCACTCGCTGTTTTAAGTGTCATTAATAACCATTTTTCCTATTTTTTTAAAAGATTAGTATTTTAGGATAAAATAAACCGTGTTACGATATACGTAACGTTATCTGCTTTCTACATTACTCGAGAATTTTAAAGAACTCGCTCCTAACGTCGCTCGTTCATTCAAACTGTTCTCTCGTAATGTAAAAAGCTTGATAACGTTACTTGCATCGTAAATTACTATTACATATTCAAGTACAAACATGTAACAGTATATTTATAAAAATAAAACAACTTAACCTAAGATTTGAACATAATAAACTTATCTGCTGGGTAACATCTAAATTTATGTGACGTAAATTGTTTCATAAACTTCGAAAAACTGCTGATGTCATACTTTAAAAACACTTTCACTGTTTGTGCATTTTTTTCCAATATGTGTTTTCTTCTACATTCAGGATTTGTCCTTTTTTGAGACGCTTTTGACGAAAAATATGCTAATAATTTTGAAAATACGCTTGGGACAGCATTGCCAGCTAATCGGGGGTAATGCAGCAACAGCTTCTGCAGTTCCCCACTCTTATTTCTAACGCTTTCAAATGCCTTTCCCATTAAAATGTATTTCACACACGGCAGCACTTTTTGTTGGGGTCCAACCTTCTCGTGGTATTGCACGAAGCTATGCTTTCTTTTGAATCTCGTTCATTGGAAAAGACAATGTTGTTATGGTTGGTACACAGCATCTTCGTGGCATTCTAAATATAAAATTAAAAGTTACCAAGAAATGCGCTAAAAATGAGGTTATATTGTTACTTACCTCGGTTGTATTTCAGTGAAATACTTAATAAAAACCCATAAATACTAGCAGCAGTTTTACTTTCACTATCACGAACAGTACAGTAATATAAATAAATGTATTTCTTCAAACTTAGAGCAGTCCAACATATTAATATTTAATCACACGCCACATTTGAACATACATTTTTATAAATAAACAGTACAAAAATTGGCCTACCAGCAGCATTGACAAATCTCCAACAGCATTGCTTGTAAGTGTAGGAGGCGGTGGTGCTACCCCTATTTCTTTTTAATCGCATTTTATGTTGTCTAATAGCCATTGGTGAGGTCTTTCAGGGAGCCTTTTTCCCAAAGGTTGTACTGCATAGAAGGTCTCCAAGTACCATTGGATGATGTATTACCGGATCTAATATTTAAAATAATACTATTTTCAAAAACCAGTAGCTTCTTTTGATTTTACAGAAGTTTGGAACGTTTAAAACTTGTTCTAACATTTTTTCAGAAATGCAATTGTTGATTCAAAAGAATCTGAAAATCAGTGATGAACTTGATGCATACAATAAGCAAGAAGAGAAACTAGGTCGGCTAATCAATAATTTACAGAATCGTCTAGTTATATTAAATGAAGAACTATGCAAGAAGAGGGGCAATAAAGATATGTTGATCAAAGATAATGATTCCATCCAATTTGAATATGTCGGAAAGCTTCAGGTGATCTAATACATTGCCCCACCATAAGCATGTTTGCTAACAAACATGGTCTGGTACTATCTATATAAAGAAAAAATACTGTTCATTCAAGTCATTTTAGTAAAATAAACAATTGCATTTTGCTTAATACTTTAGAATTATTTTTTAAATGTTAAATTATATAACTCAATCTCTAAACTGAATTTTAGGATTCAGAAATGGAATCAATAAAAATAGAAGCTGACATAGCTGATATTGAGGAGGACAAATTAAACTTAAGCGAAGAGTTGATAGAACGTAATCGAGAAGCTCTAGCATGGGAGAAGAAAATCCAAATGGCTGTAGAAACCAAAAAGAACATGGACGAAGAAAAAGGCACTGGTGGTGAAGTTGGTAACATGAAAGCTGAAATTCATCGCATGCATGTATGTTCAATTAATTTGTTTAATCTGGTGATTATATTTATAACTAGTAAAATGATGTCATATGTGAATTTTGGCAAGAATAGAATAATGTGTATCATTGTTACTTTGTCTATAAATGTGCATTAGACCATTTTACTTTGAAAGGTAGTCGCGCATGAACCTTTGCCGTGAACGTATAGTATACGTGAATGCGCAGTTAATCAAGTAAATAATAGTATTAACCTAATTGATAATATTTATGTAATTTAGCAGTGAACTTATCATAAGTGACATCTTTAACAAGTACGCGTTGCGGGCGGTCGCGGCTGTCGCCCCAACCGCACCCGGAGATAAATGATATCACTAAACAACAATTTCTTACCTTCGTGGACTATCATCTGATTTATTTAAAAACAAAGCTAAAATCAGTAAATATAAAACATTAAAAGTGATCATGTCAACAGTAACTAAAGGCCAAGACAATAACGGCGCTGAAGAAATGGCAACAGAACACATTGAACCAATCGTTTATGTATTAAACAACGGTGCGTTATCTCAGCCAAGTCAACCCACTACAACCACGTCTAAACGATTACTAGATTCTCCCCCAGCCCAACAAAATAATAAACAATTATATAAAGTGAATTTTGAAGGAGAATAAATATTACTTAGTGCCAAAACCATCTATGGCTAGTGAGTCTAAAAGTGTAAAATCTAAAGTTCTATATTCATTCCTGAAATTCTGAACTATGACAAGATCGTAAATCCCACATTAAAGGCAAATTTACCATAATAAACAGAGGTACCCAAATAAAAATTAATTTGGAAAATATTGAAGAAGTAGTGTACCTAGGGGCGTTCTGGGACACTTGGTGATTTTTTTTCTTAGGTTGGCACTGCTCACCTCGAATTTGACATGGACTTACAGTGCCCCCAACATAAACAGATTTTTAAAAATTGTTCATTAATAAAAAATCATTCATTAATAAGGGTCATTAATAGACGATTAATGAAACCCATAAATAAACAATCAATGGAAAAAATAGTTTTCATTTCACTGTCAAGGCCGACTTGTTTTTCAAAAACTGAAAATGTTCTTAAAATTCTCTACGAACCAAGCAGGAATTTTAATTTCTATAACATTTTTATGTAAAACTAAAAGTAAAATTTAATTCCCTCTTGTAAATCCAATCTGGGGCATACTGTATACAAGTATTAATATATGGGTTGAAATACGTGGCATCATCTCTTTTTTTCATACCAAGTTATAAATTTTTTCCGTCCATGTATCAGCATCTTTTTTTAATAAACTTTGTTGCTATACAATTTTCTCCCAGAAATTGATTGTTCTGTAAATGACATATTATGTTACAGTACAATGTTGCTTGGTATCTATTTGTTGTGCATACCTGAAACTTATTACACAATGGAACTCGAAATCAATAAATAATAGTCAGCAGGGTACTTTCAACAATTATTTAATTTTCACATTTTCAACCTCACTGTTTTTAGTCTCACAATTAATATTTACCTCTTAACATTTATTAGGTACGATTTGGTCAATTAAAAAAAGCTCAAGACAAACTAATACACGATTTGGAACACTGCGTGTCAAGAAGAGATGCCATAATCACACTGAACGAAGCTCGTGAAAAGAGGGAAAAAGGTGGCAGTGAAAAAACACGGCTAAACTTTGCGCGAAAGCTAGATGATATGCGAAACAAAATCAAACAAATGGAAAACGTGAGTGTAACTTGCTCGTCAAATTTTAAATTTTATGACGATTTCTTTTTCAGGAAATTGAAATAACAGAGAAAAAAATCGAAGATGCGGAGAAGGATGAACAGCGTATTTTACAGGAAATTGCCATAGCTAAGCAAGATACTGAAACAGCAAAACGAAAGTCGGAAGAGATGCAAAACAAAATGGAACAGGCAAAAACTGATCGGCAAAAGGTACCTACCGTTGAAGATTTTTCTTCTGTTATTTAGAATTGTAGTAGTTATTCTAATTTAGCTTCTGGATAAAAGTAAAAGACTGCAACATTACTTGTAAATATATAAACAAAACATCCTAGATGCGATATATCTGTCAAAGTTAGTTATCAAAGGTAATTATAATAGTACACATTTTACTTTATTAATTACATAATGCTTTAATTATTTAAAAAACACTTTACCTCGAACGAAGGAAGTAATTACAATAACTTTATAACCTCACTTCCTGTTTAAAATTTTAAATTCAACACCAGCTATTAGGACATGTGCTAAAAGAAACAGCAGATTTCAATTTTAACACGCTGATTTAAAAAACTTCATTTTTAGTGAAACAAGCTAGTGCTAAAAGGCCTACTTTTAGTAGTAGTCGTAGAAAAAATAAGTTACGACATGACTTTCACAAATTACTGTTTGTACAAGGCCACTTGATAACGTTTTTATTTGAACGCACGTTACTAGGGTGCCTTGATGTCAATTTTATGTATTCGTCCTTTCCAGGGTACGGACAGACTCTAAAGCACAAATACGTCAAATTGACATCAAGGCACCCTATACAATACCATCCTACAGTCTGTGTGAGCGAATTTCGAGACATCCGGATATTTTGAATTTTATATCTCCACGAAGAAAAAGAAACACCAAAATGTTTTGTTATATTTTACTTATATTGCAAATTACATCTTTTTAATTTATTGCAGTGAGAACAGAAAGAATGAAACCAGTGGTAGATATTCCGACTAGTTAATGTGCAGGAACAGTAGCATTTTAATTTAATTTCACTACTTTCTAAATCTTTGCATTCTCACTGGACTACTCAACCTTATATAGTCAATCAATATCGCTATACTTAGTATGGTTTCTTCTTCCTCTTAAAATTAGTTTAAGTTTTAAGGTATCTTATTTTCAGCATTCTCTAAAATATGCTAGTACGAGTTGTATTTGTGCATTTCTTAATTTCAGCACAATTTTAAGCAATCTTTCACTGCTCACTGCATTTAAATAGTGCGATGTTCAATTACTAAGTTACAAGTCCTGCCTTTTCTGTATTTCTTGATAGCAACATTTTCATTGCCTGTATTTTTATGCACGTATTTTAATACTCTTTCCTCTTATTTTTTATTATATTGCCGAGATATTAGATAATTTAATGATTATTACAAAACAAAACGGTGCTGTTTCTATATAATTCATTTTACAGAATCTTGAATTATTGGTGCTGAAGCAAAAGAAACTGAAAGTGTATTCTGAGCTCGCCAAAGGTCGCAACCCTTACATTTTGTATCGTTCCGAACATGCTATTGTAGTGGAACTAGACAAGCAAAAGTCACTCAATAACAAACTGCTTAATATAATGGAAAATTTGTTGTCAGATTTTCCAAATTATTATCAGGTTGTTACTCGAATCCACAACACGTTGAAATTACCAAACATGTATTTATACCAATAACGTCCATTACTTACATTTGTATCTACATTTTTATCAAAACCTATTGTGAATTTATATACACTTTGATGTACGATTTGTCATTTTGTAAAGAAACTATTATGAATTTTATGTATTACAATTATGTATTAAATACACTACTTTATAAATGTACTAGTATTTTCTTCAATTTAATTGTACAACTAATACCGGATCAAATACCAATCAAATAAAACTGACCATAAGCATAAATTATATATTTAATTTTAGGCATTCAGTAGATAAATATATAATTGAGGATAACCTAAACTAAAACCTCAGTAACACAGATAAACAATTAAAAGAATTATTTAAAAGCGATGCTGGGTCAATTTTGACCCAATTTCCTCAGTCCGAGGGTTAAATAAATTATAATCTAATCAATTTACCGAGTTTTGCTTCTTGCAGTCTTTAGAAATGGAAATATTTTTTTAAGTTCCCCTAATTTATTGTCGCAGTGTATTTCTGTCAATAAAACATTTACAGGACTTTTTAAAAACACAAAAATTGAATGCAAGAATGTTATTTAAAGAATCTAGTTATTTCGCTAAATACAGATATTGCAATGGTTTACTGCTCACAGCAATTCTGGTCGTCTAACACGAAAATGAAGGAATAATTAAACATGAGCACAAAATTAATGTTTTGTTTATTGCAAGATCAAGTCAGTATTTTACACTAATAAATGCACGTGATATGATTAGTAGTAACTATAATTTGATTGAGAAAGGTTAGCATTAGATAAGGCAGAATCAAAAGGGTTATGTTTTAACGATTTATTCATAATTGATGTTCGGAACGGCAAGCGCACCGTAATTTATGTAGCTGGCAGATTTGATTTGGTTACGCCAATACAATTATGTGAAGTAAAAATGATACAGAGTGGTTTGTGAAGTTACAAAAATTATATAAGTGTTAGTATTCAAAATTGTATCACCAATAAACGGTAAGACAGCTGACGGGTAAAGAAATGGTGCAAAGCAGTGCAAGAAAGGAAAGATTGCAAAGAGCATAATAAAGCTAACGAAAGCTTGATAAGAACAATAGTGAAATGCTAATTAAAAACACGTGAAACAGTGCATTTTAAAACTAATTGTGAAAAAGCAGAGATTTAAAGTGTAAAGTGCTACGACTGACAATTTCCAAGAAAGACAGTTTAGTTCTTAAGAAAAAAACATGTCAAAACTTATTTAATAAAACAGTTGTAAATCTGTGTTGCTAGGGTACGGGCATTCAATTGTTAACAATAACTAAAGAAGCTTGTAAAATTTGTGCTGGGTGCAAGAGGTGCTTCATATTAAAAAGTTTTCTGCGTGAGCCAAAAAGTAGTTTTTCATATTCACCAGTCTGCAGAGCATTTGTGTGAGTAATTATCGTCGTGGTGACACATCCCAGCGAAAAGGAATTAGCTCTGTGAAGAATCATCTAAAAACGTCTGACATCGGCCCCCTTTATGAATAGCTAGAGACATCGACCAGCTAGAATTTTATGTGCTACGTTTGGAGCAGACCCTCCTGAGTGGCTAGGTGCAGAAATTTGAAGCAGGAAGCCGTTACCAAGCTTGTAACTGCCGTGGAGTCGTTTCATTGTGCGAGCAAGCTATGAAGCCGACTTTGCAAGGTAAATTTTAAAGGAAAGTCGTTGCAGAAGGCCCATTAGCTATGGGTTTCATCAAGATTAAACATCGTACGAGGTCGTGAACGTGGTCCAGGGTTTTGTAGTCGAGATAGCGTCCTTTGATTTTGCAAATTAGTCCAGAGATTTGGAGAATTGCAGGAAGCTAAACAAATGCAGGTTTCGGCGTCCATACGTCACTGAAACAAAACCAGGTTAGCCGGAAATTACGTCAGATTATTTGCATTGTAATTTACTTGATGTGAATTTTGCCATTTTTGGTGTTTGAATTCAATTACGCTATTTTCTTGTACCAGCAGTTCTTTGTGTACAGCCAATTTTAAGATAAAAGCTGTCAGATACAAATTCAAGCATTTGCCATACATGTTAATAAGACCTACTCGAAAGTAATCGTAATCTATATATATATATATATATAAAGGAAAGTCACAACCCTGACTAATCAACGCAGAGCCGAGACCCTGGAAGGTTCAATTTGTTACATAAGGTAGTGCTAAGAAGGGATTTTTTGAAATTCGACCCCTAAGGGCGTGAAAAGACGGTAAAATGTGTTTTCACGAGTTCCCCAATATCTCTTACACCCGATAAGATATCGATTTGGCGTTTGCTTTCAAAGATTATCAATGCAAATAGCTAGAAACGTATTTTAGGATTTTTCCCTAATCAACCCCTAAAGATGCAAATTTGGATTGGGGGTGAATTAAAGAAGCTTTCGTATCTCCTATGTTTATTGAGTTACATTCTTTTTTGACATATAGATGTATTTTTAAAATATTTAGAAAGGGGTGTAAGGGAATTGGACAATTTTAACCCTAAAGGGGTAAAAGGAGGAAAAACTGAAAAGGGGTAGGGGGGTTAAAATTATTAAATTTTTTTGCTGCGAGGTCCATTTCACAACAAAATGGGTTAAAAAGATTTTTTTTAAATTCCACCCCTACGGGGGTGAAAAGGGGTAAAATGGGTTTTCACGAGTTCCTCAATATCTCTTAGACACAATGAGATAGCCACTTGGCGATTAGTTGCAAAGATTGTCAATGCAAATACCTAGAAACGTATTTCAGGATTTTGGCGTAATCAACCCTTAAAGGTGCGTATAAGCATTCGGGGTGAATTATAGAACTCTTTATATCTCCTATGTTTATTGAGTTCGAACGTTATTTGTTGGCATATAGATGTATTCTTAAAATTATTAGGAAGTGGTTAAAGATATTTTACAATTTTACTCCTAAGGGGGTGAAAAGGGCTAAACCGTGTTTTCACGAATTCCTCAACATCTTTTAGACCCGATGACATATTGCCTTGATGTTTACTTGCACAGGTATCCAATAGAAGTGCCTAAAAACATATTTCAGGATTTTTCCCTAATCAACCCCTAAAGGTGCAAAACTGGATTCGGGGTGAATTAAAGAACCCTTTGTATCTCCTAGGGTTATTGAATTAGAACATTCCCTTTTTAGCATATAGATGTATTCTTAAAATATTTAGAAAGAGCTTTAAGGGATTATAAAAATTTACCCCTCGGGGTGAAAAGGGGTAAACCGTGTTCTCACGAATTCCTCAATATCTCTTAGACCCGATGAGATATCGACTTGGTGTTTACTTGTATACGTATCCAATATAAGTATTTAAAAACCCATTTCAGGATTTTGCCCTAACCAACCCCTAAAAGTGCAAATTTAGATTCGGGGTGAATTAAAGACCCTTTCGTATCTTCTATGTTTATTGAGCTAGAGCATTCTTTTTTGGCATATAGATGTATTTTTAAAATATTTAGAAAGCGGTTCAAGGAAATTTAAAATTTTACCCCTAAGGGGGTGGAAAGAGGTAAACTGTGTTTTCACGAATTCTTCACTATCTCTAAAACCCTATATCGACTTGGCATTTGCTTGCATAGGTATCCAATATAAGTGTTTAAAGTACATTTCAGGATTTTGCCCTAATCAACCCCTAAAAGTGCAAATCTAGATTCGGGGAGAATTAAAAAACCCTTCATATCTCCTACGTTTATTGAGCTAGAGCTTTCTGTTTTGGCATATGGAAGTATTCTTAAAATATTTATAAAGCGGTTTAAAGAGGCTTAAAATTTTACCCCTGAGGGGGTAAAAAGGGGTAGAGTGTTAAATTTATTAATTATCTTTTGCTGGGTTTATTTCAGAATAATATGGGCTGAAAGAATGTTTCAAAATTCCACCCCTAAGGGGTGAAAAAGGGTAAACTGTGTTTTTACGAATTACTTAATATCTCTTAGAATAAATAGGAGGATTTCTGAAATTCCACCAATTTATGAATACCACATTTAGTTTGTATATATATATTTTTTAAATTTATTTCATTGTTATACTAAAACTATAGTTTTATCAATATATACAAGGGGAATGACAATTACGTACACATTTCCAGGGGGTACGTAAAGCATAAAAGAGTTGCGAAGACCTGTGTCCTTTTTACCTAGAATATTGTTTTGCGGCGTTTGTTAGTTTAGCGTATTGAGTGAAGGGTAGGGGTGCGCCCTGGAATTCATTTGAGATTTAGAAGAAAAAACATTGGTAGCCCGTACGAAGAACGAGCATCTTGCTAGTATAGTGTATTTGTTTCAACCATCACGTTAGTAAAATCAATCCCGAGTGGTGTAGCTTGAACAAGCGTCCACGTTCGATCAGCAGAGTTAAGCAACGCTGTCTCTGGTCAGAACTTGGATGGGAGTTCCACGGCTGCATCTCTCGGCGCCTCGTGGTACGGCTATCACGGAAAAAAGTTGGTCCCGGCGGTCATACAACATCATGACAGTCGTTAGTGGGGTTGGAAGTCCTCATAACTGCACAGCGAGGCCTATAATTGGCCTAACGGCTGTTGGCTAAGTGCGAATTAAATAAATAAATTCGTCTGTTTTTTCTTGAAACTGAGAAACCTCAGAGCAACCTGCAAGATTCTATGAAACCATTAAAGAAATTACAGTAGTTAGCACCTCTATTTACCACCAATATCTAGGCTTATTATGATTGCTCATAGTTGTGTTACATAAAATAGGATATGGACATTTCAGGATGTCAATTATTTAATAAAAATACAATTTAAAACTCTGTTCTGAATATATTGTAATGATGCCCTTAACTATAAAAGGCTTTTTAAATAAAAATAATGAATAGGGCAAATCACCCCAAATTACAAATTATAGTTTTAATAAAGAATTTCTGTGTAATCTCAGGGTTAATTAAAATGTTATAATTAAGATTTGCAAAATAAATGGTTTATTGCTTTATTATTTTATTTATTGGCAATCAAATAAAATAAAGCTCCACTCTAGCATGAGAAAAACTCTTGTCAAAGGGGTAGGTTCAACAAATTGTATTACAATATCTGTCCTCAAAAGTAATTATTACTTTTGAGGACAGATTAACTCGTATGGGAATTGCTTGAATTTGTATCTGACAGCAGTTTAACCTTCAAAGTGACAGCAAAACATAGATGGTTGTATGGATAACATTTAGTATAAATTGACTTTTCAACACACCAACAAATGGCATAATTCACATGAGGCAAATACAAAGCAAATAATATGACATAATTTCCGGCTAACCTGGTTTTGTTTCAGTGACGTAGGGACGGCGAGATCGGTATTTGTTTAACTTCTTGCAATTTTCAGTGTCCAAAACCGCTTATCCGCAAAATCAAAAGACGCTACCTCGATAAAAGCTCTCTGGAACGAATCTGGGAACTGGGGTCTGCTTCTTCACCTCGTATAAAGTCTCATCTTGAAGAAACCCAAAACTATTGGGCCTTCTCCAATTGCTTTCCTGTGAAATTTACCTTGCAAGAGCAGCTTCGTAGGCTGGATCACAAAATCAAACAATTATAAACTCGGTGACGGTTTCCTGCTCGAAATCTCTGGATGTAGGGCTCGATAAAAGATTCCCCAATACGCAGCACACACAATTTTTGCTGGTCGATGCTTCCAACTAATCGAAAACTTGCCTGAAAAACTAGCCTCGCTGTAGAACGCACCTGGTCAATTCTTGCAGAGCGTCTCCCTGTTTACTGGGGTGTTCTAGCATGAAGAAACTCTCGACAACTACACTCTGCAGATTGGTGAATTATAAAAACCACTTTTAAGCTCACAGAAAACTTTTTTATTTGAAAATTTACATAAATCTGTGAGCACCTCTTGCACACAGCACAATTATACAAGGTTTGTTTTTCAATAATATGACAATTGAATATCTTGTTTCCTAGGAACTAAGTTTTACAATTAATTGTTTTATGAATTAAGTTTTGTTATATTTTTACTTAGGAACTAAACTGTCTTTTTTTCTGGAAATCGTTAAACTTTAAATCTCTGCTTTTTCATTATTAATTTTTTAACTGCACTGTTTCACAAGTTTATAATTAGCACTGCACAATTGTCTGTGTCAGATAATAGGTTGTCTTATCTTGCTCTTTGCAATCTTTGCTTCCTTGCACTGCTTTGCACCGTTTCTTTACCCGTCAGCTGTCTTGCCGTTTGCTGACTTTATAAACTTTTACTCATACTTAATGCTCATGTAATTTTTGTAAATCCATAAACCAACTCTGTATCATATTAAATTCACATTATTGTATTGACGTTACCAAATCAAATCTGCCAGCTACACTACGTTGAATGTAACCCTCTCGATTCTGTCTTATCTAATGCTAACCTTTCTCAATCAAATTATAGTTACTGTTAATCATATCACGTGCATTTATTAGTGTAAAATACTATCTTCATTTTCGTGTTAATTAGGCAACCAGAATTGCTGTGGGCATTAAATCATTGCAATATATAAACAGTATATAGATAATCTATGCGTTTTCTGTTAAAATTGTATAATATTTTAGTTGTTTCATGTTGTTTTAAAGAAATAATTTCAGAAAAAAATTAATGTTTAAGGTAATGTCTTTGAAATAAACTTTTTTCAAATTCAGTATTTCTTGCTATATACGAAGATCAGTATCACATTTAAAACCACTTATGCTAAAAGAATTCGGTCAATGAAAGTCGCAGTTTAACCTAGTTTTTGTTAACATTTATGGTAACTTATTATACACACATTTTCTTTTATACCTGACTTTAAACATCACAAGAACACATTATGTACACATTATTTGCTTAAAACATATTCAATAAAACAACTGCCATTACACGTTTTAAGCGCGAATCGTAGCAACGAAATAAAGCTAAAAAATACTCGGTACCACACAAAATACACTCTAAACATCCAAGAGACAGCGGTGGGCAAATAAAAATTGTCACTGATGGTGCAATTAATGCAACATGATCTGTACATTTTTACAACCTTCAACTTGGTCGGGGATAACTTCTGGATCTGGTTGGTCACATTTTTATGCCTCTTAAAATGTTTTTGAGTGACTGGTGCTCAATTAAATATTGCTAACACAGTCTTTACAAAAATCAACAATTGGCTTAACGGCTAACTTAACCAACGTTCACACAGCTGATGCAAAGCTTATGACGGTAACGGAATTTCGAATGTGCTCTCTTGAGTGAACCGGAAATTTAAATACGTCTCGTGCAAATTTTAAGTTAATTTGGATAATAATAATGTTTTTTTGTTTTGATCTTAATGTAATTGCAATTTGAAGGGTTTTTACGAAGGTATTACGATGCTGATTAATATTTGGGAAGGTCAACAGATGTGATGCATAAAAATGAATATATATTTTGGGTTTGTTATTTTGTTTTATTCGATTATCGTCGCGAAGTCCTACAGAAAAATTAAAATTTATTTCTATATTTAACATTTTTAAGATTTAACATCTCCAATAAATTTTGTTCCCATTACCGTATCTTTTCAGAGAAGTTGTTGAAAGATATTTTTGAAATAAATTTAGATAGAGGGTACAGAACAAATTAAGTGTGGAGTGGAGTGTACCACATTAGCTACATTGCTTCCCTATTATCATAAGGGGTTCAGCACACAATTTTAAAGCAACACCGTACGCAAGCTGCCTGCCAGGTGCCATTGTCAAATTTAAATCTAAACATTTCAGAACTACTGAAAAATTACCATTGCATAATATTCTCAAGAATAAAGAAACATTCCGAGGTAAACACTTTCAATTACCCATATTATGCAGTATTATTTGAATTTTAACTATAATAAAAGATACCGATATACTGGCAATTATTATATCTAAAGAGTCGAGATTCTACTCGACATTTAGCATGAAAATCTCAAGTTGCAGTTACAAAGAAGAAATTTCATTGTTCACAAAGATATGTAGCAGTAAAGATGCAAATATAATAAAACAGCACAACGAAAGTTGTTTTTTTGAGGGTTATGAACCTGCATTCATTTAACATTCTTGTTATGGTTTTCACAAATTTTACTTTGTTGATGCTCATTAAAGCATTTTATAGAGACTTTCTTTTATTGGCACAAAATTGAACAAATTCAAAGTAGAAGTTTTTATTGGTTTCTATACTGATTTCAAATTACTAGGAACGTTCACATCTAGGATGAAAATTCCTCGGACATAGAACCCCGGACAAAACATCTCTGGACTACAAGTTATTAATTATCATCAGGGTTGATATGATTTTTATCAGTCCTAATTATTATTCATTACTGATGACAGGAGTTGAAATTGTAATGTGTATTTTTGCAATTATAAAGGGTGTTTCAACTTAGTACGGTGTCTTTATTAGGCTGCAGAGGATTTTGCATTAATTCCTGGAACCTCTGCTGAGGGTAAAAGTGTTCAACTGTCCATCGAATGTAGCTGTTGTTTTTTGGTGGCCGATTTGGAAGTCCTAGTAGATATTTGGAGCCCTGGAGGTTTGAGGTAGGCAGCCACTTTCGTGAAAAGCAGTGGAGCCCTGGCTGTGGGACAAAAAACCTGAGTTGAGAGCAGACATTTCAGCTCTCATTTTAGAATTCCATAATTTTTCAGAAATATTGAACTTGATCTTACAAAGATCGAATTTTATCTCGGAAATTTAAACGTTTACTCAAAAAATAATAGTTTTTTACGTTCTTATTTTGTAAATTACAAGAAAAATAATAATTTTAGTCAGGGAAATCTAAATGATTATAAGTGAGAACCCTGAATCACTAACTTACTAGTAATACACACAATGTGGTGTCTTTTTTAGTATGGAGGGCTATTAGACCGGAGTTTTTTTTGTCCGGGGGATTTATGTTTGGGATTTTTGTTCAGGAGCTTTTCGTCTGGTTATGCAGTGAATGCAAATGCCTCTTTAAAGCAATAGCGTGAATTTTTACCTACAATAGTAGTAATGTCGAATGTAGATGTGGCACCGGAATCCACATTCTAACACATTTACCTTACAATATCATCTATGCAATCAAACAAATGCAAATGTTATAATTTAAAAAAATTACTTATTAACACCATTACTTTGTGACTTTGACAACAACTATTCTTCTCTCGACTAAATAACAATACAGATGAGATTTTTAGATATTTTAAAATTAAGTACTTAGTGAAATAGTTTACATACCTCCTTTTAAGCAACTGCGCAAATTCTGAAGTGCAACTTGCTTGCTGTTTTATCGTGTTTGCACCTTTGAGCACAAGGAAGTTCAGTAACACAAGCACAAGCAGCCTCATAAGTTTCACAAAGTCACTTAAAGTATCTAATTTATTGCTAAAATGACATACTAACTGACTGTAGTAATGGTTCGTTATTTAATGACTTAGGTTACAACCGGGTTTGGATATTATGGATTTTGCTGTTTCCATCACAAAAATCACTTATTGAGGAATAATGTCTATGTTAATTGGCAATTAAGTAAAGATACTGTTAGAGGAATGTTTTAAAATGGAAAAGTTCAGCATCCTACAGGGTACTAAGCCAGTTCTTGCGTTGTTTTCATACTAATTCCGAAACAGTAACACAAAAAACTTTCAACTCAAAACGCTCCCAATCTGAACACATTTGCAATGTAACTGTACATATACATTTTTACTTTTTATCTATATGCGACAATTCTTACACTGAAGAGGTGCAGAGAAAACCTTATTTCTAATTTTAAAGCTTGTCGAAACTATCCCTCTAATAAAGCACATCGAGAAGTTTACGCAACAGCAAAATCCATAATGGACTAACATACAAAATATGTTAGTCACGAAATACTTCAAGTAGCGAAAGTTTCATCAATAAGGACAAACAATAGAAATATGTTATATTACGCTAATTTCGTAAGTATTTATAAATCTCTTTTAGATATATCTTATGTTACGTCTATTTAATACTCCCACAAAAAACTGTACCAAAGCCCAAATTAAAGTTCTATTTTGGAGTGACCTACTGCTTGCCAAAAAACTGACACAACCAAACGTTTTTTGTGGAAAAATACACATTAAAAGACTAGAGCATGTAACTAAAATATGAGATATCTTTCCATCTGACGCCACATGAAAAACTGTACGAGCCGTCAGTATCAGTGCACCCATACAGCTGTCCAGTATTTTGATATTCAAGCATAGATACTTGCTAATATATCTACATATGTACGTAAAATGTATTTGTCTACCACATTTAGAAATACTTTCAAGTTAACACTAAACAAAAATTAACTTAATAAAATCACAAATTAATGACTGATTCGCAAACTTAACATTTTTACATATACAGTACAAATTCATATATGCCAGAAAATTTGTTCCATCCTCTTATTGGATACTACTTGAGATATGTCGATTTTAGTGGCCACATCCCACTTTTTCGACTTGAAGCCTCTAGATGCAAAACAGTCCCTGTGCAATTTTTGTAACAAACGCAATAATTAAGACAACCATTTTTACAGAAAGGAAACAAACTTACTCTAGAAGCTAAGTTTCGCTTTCCTCCGTATAACTGTACATCAATAACGTTATGCTCTGCTACAAATCTATACCTTATTACTATTACTATCAAATCATAACTGGATAAAACAAATAAACTCAACAAAAATTCCAACACAATTTCCGCTTAGAAAGGTAAAAAAATATATGTACAAGTTCTAACGCAAAAATAAATATTAAAATGCAAAAAACGTAACAACACAGGAGGAACGAGGAGTTGCCTCCTAAGTACAGAGGGTTAAATACCATGATTACTTGAAAAGTAGAACGTACCTAGACATTTTATGGCAGCTATGTTCAAATAGTTAGGACCTATTAATATGCAGGTGCGGAGAAATCTCCAGGAGCTAAGGGAGAAATCATGTTTTACTTAGGCCGAACGCAACTGCCAACGCTACTTACCCCTCTGGTTTGGCCCTGCAGCAAATGGCGGTTCCTGATAATGCTGGTCTGTTTCGGGGCCGCCGGGATATGATGGATAGGAAGTTGGCAGAGACGTGTCCGCCTCATAGCTGGGAGCAAATGCAGCATCAGCGCCTTGCCGGAAACGTTGGAATGCGAAAAAAGCACAGCCAGCCTAAAGAAGGGCATTCTGAATGTCAAAGTTTAAATATTTGCCGATACTTGCTTACCCAAGTAAATATTGAGAAAAATGAGAAAGCAATAGCGGCTTGTACGTTGTTGACTCCGTAGCCGTTAAGAGGGGTGTCCGACTTGCCCCATTGACTTGCCAAGTACCAGAAACCCACGAAGTATAAAAATGCCCAAAAACCTGCAATAGAAGAGGTATTATATACTGTTGATTTTTTATTTGGGACGAGTAATACCGGAGAAGCCAAGATCTGCAAGGACATAGTGCTTGCGGGTTTTCACAGAAGACATTTGTTCGAAGAGGTACTCGCCTGCCATAAAGCCCATGCTTGCCAAAAATGCTATAACGGCTATTCCTACTCCATAATTGCAAGCATTACTGTCGTTATTATATAAGCACTCTTCCTTTTGTGTAGTTTTATTGTACAGCCATCCTTGTGATGATATACAACCAAATACTATTATTGCAAATAGCTGTAAAAAAATTATATAAATTTAAATTATTGCTTGTATTATGTAAAATTTTATTATTATTATTTATTATTATCCTATTTTTCCAGCGCACTATACAGATTGTCCGAATTCTGTTTTGAACATAGGAAATTAATGAGTACAACAAGGAAGACATAAACAATAGTATATTGTATATTAAGAGCTGAAAGTGCATTCTTGCCGCTTGCGCATGAATATTGCTGGTTGAGACGAAGTCGAAACCAGCAATCATGCAAAAGCGGCAAGCGCACTTTTAGCTCGAAACATACATACTATTTTTTCGACGACTGAGCATATTATTAAAGGAAAATATCAAATTTCATTTTATCGCAAAAATTAATTGACAATCAAGTTAACATTACTCGCGCAGTCTATTAGACATGTGACGCGAATATTTCGACAAATGACGGGCATTGTCAAGGAAACATTCGGACGTGGCTACCTATTTTGATCACGCGGAAACCCAAAACGCTCGGCGAGCGGCAAAATAATGAAAACGCACGCTCAGCGGCAAATGTCAACTTTCTGTTGTCAAATGACAGTGGGAAAAATCTACTTTCGATGTCAGTCGTCGAAAAAATCAGTAGCAGGACAAAGATAGAATGTAATCATGGCTAGCTAAATTCTTAAACTAAAATTAAGTCAATGAAACAAACAAATACTTCTGTCAAATATTTTATCTATCATTAATATGAGTATAAAGTGAGGTTTAAATAATTACAATAATTATGTGTATAGTAAACAATAGTAGATTTAAACCTCACTTTATACTTTTAATGACAGATAAAATATTTGATAGAAGTCTTTGTTTGTTTCATTGACTTAATTTTAGTTTAAAAATGTACCTAGCCGTGATTACATTCTATCTTTGTCTTGCTACTCGTTTTGTTTATGTCTTCCTTGTCGCACTCATTAATTTCCTATGTTCAAAACAGATTTCGGACAATTTGCATATATTAATTAAGTATGCTCAAAATTATACCCATTTGGAGTTACGTGACTTGTCTGTCACTGCTCATCTTTAGTAAAATAGATGAATTGGAAGAAATTCAAAAAAAAGGCATGTCCATTAAAAAATGTATTTAAAAATATTACGTTTCTAATCTATCAGATTATATTTTTCATGTAAGTTATTGGGATAAAAGTTATAAAACCTAAATTAGTTAAGCAGACAACTGAAAAGAAACCACCGGACATGCGGTATAACGAGTAGTTATGATTAAACCTGATATTATTTATGGCAAATGCATATTTTGTATAATTGATATGCTGGCAAAACTTTTTGCATATGTATACTAATTATGTGAAAACAAATCGTTTAAGCCAAGTTTCATTTTGCATATTTATACATTTTTGAGCATATTTTATGAATTTTGCATATTTGGTTATACACTCACCGGCACGAAAAGCGGAGCACTTGCATTTTTTTTATTAGATTTAAAATTGTATACATGTTATAATGTTAAATGTTAATAAATGTATAATAATAAATGTAATAATAAAACATCACAAAGGGATACAATTTTAAATCTAATAAAAAAATGCAAGTGCTCCGTTTTTCGTGCCAGTGAGTGTATTTAGCAATAATTTGTAATGTATGAAGAACTTCTTGAATTTTTTTTGTAAAATTTACTATTTTATTAAATTTATTAATAAAAATTTTTATGTACAACTGAGATATATACTTTCACTTTCTGCCGTTGGAGTGCAGTGTGCGTATCGAAATGAGCAGAAGAAAGGGGAAGTTCCTGTTAAAATCTTTGACTATATAAACATAGACTGCCAGCAACCCCCATTTTTCCCATAGAAGCAGTGTATAAGGAATCGGCCAACACAAAATCCATTTCAAGAGTGTTGGGTGAATAACAGTCTGGTGGGGTTAGGGGAAATCTCATTTTTATGTTGCTTACAACGTGAAGTTGGTGTTGGTAGTCCATATTTATACAGTCAAACATTAAAATGAATGACGTCTCTGAATAAAAATTAGAGAAATAAATATACTCATACAAAATAATTTAAATTTTTACATTATTTAGAATACTCCTACTTATTTTCAAAAAAATTAGAGCATATTATGTGCATATATTATAACTTTGGATGCATATACTGAACAAAATGTATGCATATATGTGCTCATATTTTCGTACTTTTGAGTGCATATAATTATCAGCTTTAGTTATGATAACCTACAAAAGCAAATGTCATTTATTACCCTAAAATTGCATTTTTAAGAATCGACATACATAAAGGCACTAGATTATCATGTGACTCCGAATGAGTATAAATATAACGATACATAGAATATTTTTATTTACATTTGTTCCATTTTCCATCTTATTATAAATATCCACAAAAAAAGACAACCCAAAATTGTATCAACATTCATTAATTTAAAATTATTTTCTCCATGCCCATCTAGTAACTTATACTTACTTTGACATATCCATTGCAGGTAAGTTGATTTTACTGTTTGTTTACTGGTTGTCATGACATTAGGGAAGTAAGGTAACCCCTTCTCCCCAAGGAAAGTAAGTGAATTACGTATTATTACAGTCATTTTAGTTTTGTAAGTGATCTGAACGGGTTTGAACTTAACTGATCCTAACCTATTTGAAATGTAAAAACTTGTTAAGATAAGTAGGGTTAGGGTATAATCGTAAATTTTAAAAATATATATAATAATGAAAATTATTCAAATTTTTGTTGGGCATGGAGAAAAATATTATAAGCATGCTCGGGAAGTAACTATCTACCCCCAGTCTCGAACTTTGCCAGCCCGAGCTAGCGAGGGCTGGCAAACTCGTTCTCGACTGGTAAAAGCTACTTACTTCCCTTGATGCCTTGGATCGAATAGAAGTGGTCAAATCGGATCGGAATGTTTACCAATAGAAATTACCGACTTCTACTGCGCCTACAGTTTACGATTAGTGGTATTCCCTAACCGTAATAGAAGTCGGTTACTGGCGCTCAGACGATTTCTATCAGTGGCTGTTTACATAGATCTGGCAACGCTGCATTAGCAAGCAATAATAATCTTTAACGCAGTGTCCGACAGGCGCCACAGAACGAAAAGGTACAGTTTGAAAAACAGCTGATCAAGCAACGGTCTAATCTAACGGCTAGGGTTGCCAACACTGTCATTTTGACCCGAAGCGTTCGGATTTGGCAATCATTCTTTGGGCTTCCAGTTTTCAATAAAATTCTTCGGGTTAACTACTCGTACATACATGGATTGCGAAAATTTTTACTCTTATTTGTAAGCTTCAGAGCAGAAGCCATTGGTAGCATGTGGCAAAAATATCTTTATTTTTTTTCAGAAAAATGTAGCTTTGTAGTAGTTTACTTAACGTCTAATATGAATTTTGAACATATTTTTTATGCAATGCCAAAAATACTCTTTAACTCCTATGATTAACAAAGGTCAAGAATTATGCAATGTGTAACGGGCCAGCTGGATCCCTTACCGATAATGTTTATTTTCATGCATAAATGTAGAAACCAAGTTGTATTTCCTATGTTCTATTATTAGATTTAATATTGTATTTTATGTAAGCAAATACTTGCAAAACCGGTCCTGCGCTGGACGTGTATTATGAATTTGCGTTTTTGCGACTGCAGCAAGAAAGACACGCTGTACACGGGATTCGGAAATTTTCAACTCATGCACATTTAACATAGAAGGCAGCAGTCGCACGCAGCCTCTTCTGAGAGGAATTTGTTAGCTTGGAAAGTATAGTATGTGAATTAAAGCGGCCTAAAAGAGCCTGGCAGCCAACGTTTGCTGCAAACAGTGTTAAAGTGCAGCAAACCAGCGTTTGCAAATTCCGCAAACGCCTTTTCCGAGTGTACATGTAAGTACACCCATTGTGCTATATTTGACGTGTCAATTTTGAGAGGCTCTCATTTAACTGTCCTTACGCGGCATGCACGCGATTAATGGTTTCCAGCATAATGTCCGCCAGAAGCAAGGGTTTGAGGATTGCCGTTTCCAAGGCTATACAGCAATCAGTTCCAAGTGAAATGTTTTCAAAGCGGGATAAGGTTGCGTTTAACTGCAAGTTTTTGCAAATGCATAGAGATGTGTTTTATCAGCGACGCAAATAAGTACCGACTTCAGGCAATTTGTCATTCTAGTTTTGTTAAAGACATTTTGACATTTGCGTTCTTTTAAAAGATAAATATTTTTAGCACGTAGGTATTTTTGAGAATTTAATTCTATTTTCTTTTATTTCTTTTGTATTTTTATAAGTGTTTTTTGTTTTTTATGTTTTTGTGTTTTGAAGTCAACAATTCGGCTTTTTTGTGCAGTTTTTAAAGTTATGTTGCAGTCCAACCAACACTATAAGAGGGAACCAGATTTCAGTTTTGGCAGATAGTGATCTTGCATAAGCGACTAACTGAGATATTAAGAGAGTTTCATGTTCACTGAGTTAGCTAAGGGATAAAATGGGCAAATAGTTATTTAAATGTTAAGACGTACGAGACGTCTTGTTCAGATTTAATATGTCACGGAGGGGTAAAAAAATGGCGCAATTCATATGCTACTTAAAAAATATAAAATAATTTTAGGAATTGTCTTTATAATGTAAAAAAACCCACTTTTTTCTCCCCCAAAGATATTTTCTTCGGGTCAACGTCGACTCAATGTTGGTAACCCTACTAACGGCTATTTCAATTTATTTACAGTGTTACGAAGATGAATAGTTCCAGTTGGTGGTAGAAATTACTGTGACTAGTCCTTCATATTCATAGTAATGCGTAATCGCTATGGTTTCTGTCAGTTTAATAATGATAACAATTCAAACGTCAAAATTTTACCGCAGTTAAAAATGTGTCAAAATTTAATCACTTGTGAATAATTTTAACCTGATTATTAAAGGTGCTTCACCAACTGAATTTTATCTATTTATTCAGGAAATAATCACGCCGAACATCCCGCGTGCATGTAAACTAGCCTGAATAAATTTTAAGGATTTTCTGTCAGAATGTTTTGCTACTAACAATGACCTTAATATAATCTGGAACCGCAGTAGTTCTTTGTGGTTCTACCAAAAACACGCTGATCTGTTTAATCAGATTGATAACTAAATGTGTTGGTAACTGATATAATTTTATAAATAATCCTTCTGGAATTTTAAAGGGAATGCTCCTATCTCGTATGGAACGTTGTTCCAACTGAAACAGCTGCCTGCAAAATCAAATTAATTAAAACAAAGTTCGTACAGGTTCACAAAATATAAACATTTTATAGGTTAACTACATGTGATATACACTTGCAATTGAATTCTCCGTTTAATTTCTACTCCAAGAAAAATGCCTGCATTTACCTCGTTTGCTGTCATTATTTATTTCATAAACATAAGTAAATAAACGCAAAACAAAACAACTGTCTAAACTCATAAAAACCGCGAAAGTCGTACTGACAGCAGCACTACGCAGGTGCCACAGCAATTTCGATGCGTTTTCAGCAATTTCGACGAGCTCGTATATATCGTGTTCGATTACTACTGATGCGGCTTGGGTTATTTCTACGATTGAAGGCCAGCGGAGTTACGGAATACGAATTGCATACCATTTCTATTCGATCGCTCTACCTCTATTCGATTTGAGTCACTTCTATTCGATTTGAAGTTAGGGAATAGGCCTGAATGTGTCGTAACGATTTATACGTGAAAATACAGGATTTTTCAGCTAATCATGAAAGAAGAATAAAACCGGTGCACCCCGAAGTAACTTTCGCTTAGACTCGGATTGCGTTTACCGTCGCGCTAGAACTGTAAAGACCTTCTTGCAAACGTATGGTCAGTGGAGCAGTACAGTTTTAATGTAATCTTACTTGAACCAATTGAAAATCATCTATGCTAATTTATTTGTTATCACAGATCAAAAGTAATTTAGAAATTAGTATGTATTACTATTTTCTTATAGCTATTTAAAAACCTATTTATCACAAGTATTTTCGTATTGTAGGTAAAAGTTCACTATGATTGGAGCCATTATAATGTGGATTCAAACTGTGCATAATTCTATTGCAAATTTTGCTACTAATTACAGTAAATACACAGAATTATTCGTTTTCAATAGGTATTTAACTTGATAAATAAAACACACGTTTGGGAAATTTTTTAATTTAAAATACATAAAGTAAAATAAACAAACGTTAAATATATAGAGTAACATAAATAACTAAAGTAGAAATAAAGGTACCTACTATATGTTATCTATATTTCAATTTATTTGCATATCGCACATAAATCTTAAAAGTCCTAAGAAACATAGTAATAAAGTAATTGTACCCCAATTCCTACAAGAACACATGACAGTATCCTTACAATCTTTGTCGCTGTATTCATCTCATCAGCTGTATTTACCGTAAACACAAATCAGTCCCCAAGATCATCAAGAGCAATCTCACTGTCCCTATATTTATCTTTAAGTTTTTCAACGGAACAAATTTATCACGGGTGGACGGTGTTATAAAGTAAACATTTAAAACAGAGAAAATGAAGCAAATTTTAAATGCAATCAACGAAAAACTAAAAAATATGGATGAACGAAACCAATGTATAGAAGAGAAACTGAACACATTCCAAGTAGAATTAATGAACCTAAAAAGTGAAACTACAACGTTAAAAATAGAAAATGAAGAGCTGAGTCAGCAAATAGTACATCAAAATAAGAGACTGGATGACCTGGAAAAGGAAATAAAAAAAAGGAATCTAATATGTCACGTAATTGAGGACGCACCGGAAGAAAATAGAGAAGAACTGCAGGGGACATTCACAGAAATTTGATGTTAACAAAAACAGGCCAGTCTTAGTGACACTTGATAGGGGAAATAAAAAGATCGAGTTATTTAAAAACGCCCATAAATTAAGAGGAATTAAGATCTGGTTAAACAGAGATTTAACCGAAAATGAACAGAAGGAACAAAAAAATTTAATAAAAAAGATGAACGAAGCAAGACAGAAGGGACATAAAGCTATATTGAGAGGAAATAAATTAATCATAGAAGAAATAGGGGCCTATGACAATGAAAATGTAAATGCCAAAAATAAAATGAAGAGATCGGTAAATGAGAGAGCATCAGGAAATGAAGAGCCAAATAGCTGGAACAAAAAACCGTATCAGAACAGAGATGATATAAAAACAGAGACCAAGAACAGTATGGACACAGAGCTTGTTGATGGGGTTTCCGCAAAGCAAACAAGACCTGATAAGCAGCAGACAAAAAGAGCAGAAACCGATATAAAAGGTAATCAAGCAGAGGACGGATGCGATATGAAAACGACATGCAATGGGAAAGGGAATAAAGGAAGCAAACAAATACATGAAACTAAAAAAGATGAGGATACAAAACAATGGACAAATAATATGAAAATGAAAGTTAGTAAAAAGAAAAGAGAGAAAAGGAAAAATGAAACAAGGATGGGGCATGGAATGTGAAAACGATGTTAAAAACGAGAAAGATGGAAGAAATAGCAAGAGAAATGGCAAGATATAGAATAGGAATAATGGCAGTACATGAAATAAGATGGAAAGGGGAAAAAAGAATAGATAAAGAAAAATATACGTTACTGTACGGTGGACAAAATAAACAAGGACAAAACGGAACAGGATTCTTGGTTAATGAAAAGTTTAGAGATAGAATAATAGAATTTAGGAGAATAAATGGCAAAATTTCAACGATAAGAATAAAAAACAAGATAGCAAATATAACATTAATAAACGGGTACGCCCCAGCAGAAGATGCAGCAGAAGAGGATACCTTTTATGAGGAACTAAGCAAAACATGCGAAGAAGTAGAGAAACACGATACAGTTATAATAATGGGAGATTTTAATGGGAAAGTAGGAAAAGAAGCATATTTAAGGAATGTGAGTGGAAAATTTACAATACATGAAAATACTACTAAGAACAGACATAGACTGTGTAATTTGGCAGCAGAAATGAACATGTATATAATGAGTACAAAATATCAACAGGGCAAACAATATTAATAAATAAGAATAGAATGGAAATAATTAAAGATGTGCGTTCATTCAGAGGCGCAAACGTAGATACTGATCATATACTAGTTATAGCTAAAATGCAGATGAGAAAAGTAGAGAAGAAAATAGAAAAAAGAAGAAATACAAAATGGAAAGTAGATGAACTAGAAAAAGATGAAATGAAGTAAAAGTATGAAAGACAAATTGAACAGATACTTAAAGGAAAAAAGGAGACTGAAGATATTGAAAAAGAATGGAGAAATATAAAGGAAAGCATAATGGAAGTGACAGAAAAAATAATAGGAAAAAAGAGTTCAGAAAAGAAAAAAGAATGGATAGACGAGGAATGCATAGAGATGATAGGAGAAAAGAATAAAGCAAGACTGAAATGGTTAAGAACGGTACAACAACAAGATAGTGAGATATACAAAGAAAAAAGGAGACAATGTACAAAACGAGAGGAATGGGTAAATAATATGACAGATATTGAAAATGACAGCAATAATAACACCAAATTATACCAAATAATAAGAAAGCAGAGTAAAAAAGAACAACAGCAAATATTGAGCAAGGTGAATGGGAGAGATACCTGAATGTAATGATGGGAACAATGGAAGAAATTGGAGAAGAGTGGACACGGGAGAATGAAAATAGAGAAGATGATGATGAAATACCTACAGAAAAAGAATGCTACGAAGCAATAGAAAAACTGAAACACAAGAAAGCTGCAGGAACAGATGGAATATGAAGCGAACTAATAAAAAATCTGGTGTGATACACTCACACAACTTCCTTTTACAGTGATCTTATAATTAGTCAAAAATTTCATTTTTAATTTTTAACCATTTGTTAAAAATTTTCAAAAATTACAAATTCTACAAAAACGGTACAAAATCGAGTGTTAGTTGAAGAGACAAATTTTCTCTAGAATTTTAAGGTGAATTCAAAAATGTAATAATATACCGGGTGTTTTATTTAAAATAGGAGTCAATAAAAAAATAGAAAAAAAAAACAAAAGAAACCCACTTTAGAAGTATTCAACTGGAAAATCACCTATCTCACATCAATACACATTAAAAATGTAAGAAAAATGTAAATTTTTAAAAAAATCGTTAGAGCCGTTTTTGAAAAAATCGAAAAAAACTGAAAAATTACAAGAGTAAACACCTACTTCCGGTTATGCGATTTTCTTCAAAAGCTTGCTGTCTCATCTACATAGTACACAAAACTTATATATGAAGTTTCAACGCCATACCTCTTTTCGTTTTTGAGATATTCTGTTCACAGACAGACAGACACACAGACAGACACACACACAGACAGACCAATGAAAAAAAAAATGTTTTTTGGGATCAGGGGACTCTAAAACGTGAAGATCCGTTGAAAACTCAATTTCGAATTTTTGGGGTGAATCCAATACTTCCTTTATAGTAAAAGGAAGTAAAAATGGAGGTGAAGAACTAAAACAAAGGATATTCAAACTATCACAAATGTGCAAATAGGAAACCTAAAATTTGAAGAAGTAGAACACTTTAAATATCTGGGATGTTCCCAAGATCATCAAGAGCAATCTCACTGTCCCTATATTTATCTTCAATCTTTTTCACGTGTTTGCAAACTTTCTTCCAGTCTTCTTCAGTAATATATTCGAATCTCTCTTTGGCCAATTTTTTTGCGTCGTTGACTTTGAATGTTACATGATTTCGAAGGCTTTCACGGCCATTAATCCGGGATCGGACCGTGACGTCGAAGAACTCAACGTTCCGCCCACTTCCGTAAGAGGCTTTATCAGGAGGAAAAAGCAAAAAGAGCACGGTTACATTTTTAGAAGCTACGTAATTTTTTACATTGGTCCACATGAGTTCTATGAGATTTAAGTTGGGATGATCGGGTGGTAACCGTAATATATCATGTCCATATTCTTTAAATAATTCAACAATTTTATACTGAACATATTTCTCTTTGTGTTACTTTATTAAGTAATATAACTGTATTTTATTCATAGATGAACGATCTCTGGTCAATTCCTTTTTCTCGACGCCAAGAAATCATTTCTGCTTTTTTAAAATTTGATATGGGCCCCCCGATTATCTAGAACATTGTGATACGGCGCATTATCTATTACAACAGCATTTTCTTTGGGGAGGTTTGAATTAGGGATGTTCGATACACCGAAAAGTACCGGTACAATCGTATCGGTTCGCGGCAGTATCATATACAAAAGTACCGATACAATAAATACCAGTACACATTCGATCTAGGATCCAGAACATTTTCTAGGTTTATTTATACGAACCTTCAAGTCCTAGTACAGCAAATAGAACTGTAGCATTAATAGTAGCAGTAATAATAAAAAAATCAACAAAAAGTAATTACAAAATCAGTATTAGAAATACATCTATTAAATAGTATACTAACTTTTATAAACGCCTAAAAACTTAAAAAGTAACACGAAAATATATCTGAAACGCATTCATATTTTCCAACAAAGTTTAGTTTCATAAAAGTATATAAACACAACAAATGTATAAAGTAGCATGTTATAAATATTTAAGCTGAATAATGAAGTTTTAATTGGATGTTTAATCATTATCATAATAGTGCATCATTATACGAGTTTCATAAAGAGGTCCCATTGTAGCATGTGTGGGTTTGGGGCACGACAAGTGCATTGAGGAGTGCTCCAGTGGAACAAGTGCTACAATGCCTCTTATTAAACGAGTATAATATACTATTTTAAGTACTTTGAGTTGCTGATTTTATAGAAATTCAAAATTTCGAATACTAAAAATATTGCATTGCAATCTAGGGATTTTTGAGCGCAATGATGGCGACATTGTCAAGTGACATTTGATAGTCATCATTTTTATTCTCGAGTTTGTAGAAGCTGAATATTACTTACTATTGAAAGTTATCGACGTTTGATCATCTCGCCCTTACTTCCATAGAACACGAAATATAAATATCAAATAACCTCATTGAGATTGTTTAATCAATTTTTATGTTAAAAATAAAAAAAATCAACGATCAAGTTATTGGAACCCGGGCGGCAAAAACCTTGGATCGGTCCTGACGATACTGACCAAAAAATAAATCGTATCGTATTGTATCGCTTACTGAAATATGGGTACAAAATATCGAGTATCCGAAGACAAAGAACCGGTACTTCAAAATATCGGATCGTACCGCATATCCCTAGTTTGAATTAGCTTTGTTACTACCAATTTAGAAAAATTTTCATGCCAATCGCTTGATTTTGCCCCAGACTTAAACATTAGAAGTTAATTTTTAATAAAGCCACCTTCATATCCAAGGCGCGTAATAATTAATCGTGGTCCTTTATCTATTGGCAAAGATAATTAGTTGTTGCTTCGATCCGACCACGATTTTGTTGCTATATAGCTGCTATGAATATAGGTCTCATCTAAATAAACAACTGGCCTATTTTGCTCTCTGAACATTTTTAATTTGGATAAATAATTGATACGGAGAAGTCCGATGTCGCCACGTTCGATTTAAAGTTTTCGATTATTTTGAGTTTTAAACCATCTAAAATCCATGCTTATTAAGATCCTCCCTAAAGACGATACACTTCCTCGAAAATTTAATGCTTCCTCTACCTTGCTTAGTAGGGTTTTCAAGCTAAAGCGTTCATAATACAGTTTATGAAAATCATAAATTAATGATTTAAGCCTGTAGTTCTGTATCTATAGTGTGTGGAGGTATTTAATATCTCCCATCCCGCAGTTGTGTTAAAAAAATAAACACGTTAAACGAAACTTCCTGTGTTTGGCCTCTAATCACATTGCCGCTGCCTAATTAGTTCGTTAAAACCTACTTCTAAATAACGCTACGTTACTAACATTCAAACAGTACTTCACACTAATAGTCAGATCGCATATATTAAGCAAGTTTAAAATAAAACACATAAACGCAACAATTAAACAAAACAGTTCAGTTATTCAACGACACCCTGTATTGTAAGCCAAAATTTGCCAATGAATAGGGCCACCGTTTAGATGTTCATACTACTCCCACACCAACAGTTTGCTACCGCCCAACTTTGGCAACATTCTTCTAAGGAGATTTTACCTGTAAAATTATACATTTTCCTAGAGATTACTGGGAAAGAGAGACAAAGAAAGAAAATAACCAAAAAAATGAATGGCGTTTAGGTACATGGAATTTAAGGGAAACTAATTATGAAGGAGCTTTCAAAAGTCTAGAACAAGAATTACAGAGATACACAATACATATAGGAGACAACAAAAGAGGAATTTTATAATGGAGTTACAAAATTACATATTATTTCACAGGGGTGGAGACAACAAAATATATGGAACAGCCTTTCTAGTAAACAAAAGCATAAAAAGCAAAGTGATCAAGTTTGAAGCGATATCAGAAAAAATCTACCTTCAAATGCAAGCAAATCAAAACAACATTAGCATATTAAATATACACGCACCAACAGAGGAGAAAGAAGATATAAAAGAGGACTTCTACGAGCAGCTAGAGAAAGAATACGATAAATTACCTGACACAAAAGCAGTTATTGGGGACTGTAATGTAAAAATAAGTACAGAAAGTGGCTACCAACCAATACCTGAAAAATTCAGTAAACATAATGAAACTAATGATAATGGCTTTAAGATTAATAAATTTTGCAGCAAGTAGAACCATGAAAATCATGAGCACTTTCTTCAACCATAAAAGAATTCACTTAGGCACTTGGAGAATTCTAGGCCGAAATGAAACAAACCAGATAGACCATTTCCTAATACAAGAAAAAGATGCGAAGACAGTGAAAGATGTAAGAAGTCACAGAGGAGCGGAAATGAGCTGAAACCATTACCTAGTAAGCATAAGAATCGACCAAGAAGAAGCAATCAGAAGTTCAAGAGAAATTAGAGAAAAGAAAAAAAGTAAACGTGGAGGAGCTGGTGAATGTAATAAAGAGAGAAATGTATTAGGATGAAATTAAAACAAAGCTAAGCAATTCACAAGAAACAACAATGATAGAAAGCAAATGGATCAACATAGAAGACACAGTGAAAGTAGTAGCGGATAGTCTTAGAAAGAGAAAAAAAGGAGAAAAAAACAGACATAATTCAATGAAGAATGCCGAGTAGCCTTGGAAAAAAGAGAGAAGCATGGCAACAGATGCTCCAGCAAAATAATTAAAAAAGTGGAAGAAAATACCGGGAAGAATTACTGGAGACAAAAGAAATACTGCAACGAAAAAAGAAAATACCAAAAAGATAATCTAAAAGAAAAGAAAGAAAAGTACAAAAGAAAAGGAAGAAGCACTTTGAGCAAGTTTTAAACTGCGAAATGGAGCAAAATCTAAAACTAGAGGAAGAAAATGAAGAAGAAGAAGATACAAGTGAAAGAGAAAAAGAATTATTATCAACCAAAGAGGAAATATCCAGACACATACAAGCACAACAAAATAAGAAATCACCAGGAAATAACGAAATATGTGCAGAATTAATCAAATATGGAGGTAAAGAAGTGGAAGAGGAAATATGGAAGCTGGTGGAAATGGTGTGGGAACGGGAAAAGTTACTACGGGATTGGAAGAAATCTATAACTATACCGATATATAAAAAGAGGGAAAAAACAGAATGTATGAATTATCGGGGAATGGTACTGCTGGACATGATGTACAAAGTATTAACAATGACATTGAAGTCAAGGCTGGAAAAATTCACAAAAAAGGAAATAGGAGAGTACCAATGCGGTTTTAGATGATACAGATCAGTCATGGATCAGATAGCGATAATAAAACAAATTGAGATGATGAGCTTCGAACACAATATAGAACTATAATCTATTCCATCTTTAAAAAAACGATGGTTGGCCATGACAATCTGACAGATATCACTCTGTATATGAACTGACAAAACTGCGGTAAAGTTAGGTTAGGAATTTTGAAGGTTCAGAATGCCCGATGTTGCCATAATGTGCAACATTATTTTTAGTAATTATAGAATAGATGACAGATCTTCTTACCTATAAATAAATGATGCACTTTTTAAGAAAATCCTTTTATGAGATAGGAATTCAGTGTACTCACGTTGAAAATGTTCATCAATCTACTAATAATTTGATCATTGCTTAGATCGGTTTTATCTCGTCTGAAATGTGTGTAGCACTTTAACACACTGCTTTCGTCGCCGAAGACACAACATTGTGCATGCTGATTATTAAATTTTTCACAATAATCACTTACACTAACACTTTATTTTTCAGAGATTAGGAAAGTGTCATAATGACATTTATTGACATATTTTCTTGTATTTTGGTTTGATAGCATTGGCAACACGGCATTTCAAATTTAGTTAGAAAAAGTTTGCCACCACAAGGAAATGAAATATAACTACTGCTTTCCTTAGTACTGCCAATTTAGGAAAAGAAAAGCATGGCAACCTATCGTTTTTTTAAAGATTGAATAGATTATATACTCAATTTTTATCGATATGACAGCATAAATAGAAAAAAGATGCTGAAGATCCTGAAGTCACTTAACCCTTTCAATGCAAAAGCTGTACATATGCGGTTTGGATTTTTCGTGTCTGCTGCGAAAGCTGTATATACTTTAATTTTTTTTAAATAAGGATACCCCGCAAATATATTTTTGTATTTATGTTATCAAATCTTAGGTTGATTAAAAGTTACTTGTAAATTGATAGCTAAAATAAATAGTTGTATGCCCTGGATAATATTTTATTAATCTGCAACCAATTCAATAAAAAAAACGCTAGCTCAAATCGATAAAGAAAGGCTCGTCTCGGTTGGGTCCACCCTGAATGCATAATTTATTAAAAATTATTAAATACGGATCTGTCTCTGCATAAGCTCAACCGTGCACAATCGAAAACTGAAATTGGGTCAAATATAAGCCAAGATGGGCGCCGTATGCAAGATCGCGTCAAATTGAATAAACAAAACAAGTAAAATCGATCACAGTTCTATTGGTAACTATTTAAATTAGTTGGTTTTCGCGGCATTAATCCCATTGGTTTCTAGCATTTGTTTAGGGGGCCCGCGTCTAGCTCCCAATTGTTTATTTTGGCGTGGGTCTGGATCACACTAACGGATAACCTCAAATAATGGAGTTTGGGCTTTTTGGCAGACTGGAATCACTCGTACGGCGATGGAACTGGCCTGGATTGCCTTGAGTATTGCTCTTCTTATGCATGCATGAATTTCCCGGCGCTCACTTAATTAGTTTTAGAATTAACAGTACCTTCACTGGTCGTTCTCAAATCGGAGGGTTTGTAGCTACTCTGACCTTGTTGTGGGGCTGTTATGGGCTGGATCCTGCACCTGGGGCACGGGCACGTATCCCACGGGCTGCTGAATGGCACTGGTGTCTTCCGGACTGGTAGACCTCCTCGTAGCTGTCGAAACTAAGGCTGCTTCGGATCGAGGTTTTGTCAAACAGCATCGGACACCTCAACAATTTTTGGTGGCGGATTTCGGTGAAAATAATACCACATGGACACAAAAATTTGCTCAACACACTGGTAAAGTTTCAGACATGTATTTTTATTTTTAATATCAGAAATTTTAATTAATATACAGAGCACAATTTCACACGTCAAGCAATTAATTTATTCATTTGTCTTCCTTTTTTTGTTGTTATAAACAAAAGCTATTTAGTTTCAAATTAATTACGGATATTAACATGGTTCAAAATACTGACTTTTAACAATAAATTCTACTTAAAACTAGGATTTTCTACACTAATATTACATCTAAAATAATTGTTTACATTTATACTAATTTTGCGTGTCTATTTGTCACTGCACGGCTTTTTAATTTGCGTTTAAATATTCACATGTCACTGCACTGATTCGAGTATTTAATTCGCGCATTTCCTGCATTTTCTTCCATTTGAAATTCGCTGTTTCCTTTTCGTTCATAATTTTAAATTCATATGTGTTCTCTTTTCTGCAAATCCTATAATCCTTGCCTTTTGATTCTTACGGTTTCTTTCAAACGCTTTAATGCCTTCATTCTTATCTGCTCGTTGCATGTTCATAAGCTTATCTATCTTTCAAATACCTTTCTTATAAAACCCTGACTGGATTTCACTATTAAACTGTACCTGAATTCTACGCTTCATTCCTGTGTTTGCGATCCATCTTGTCATTATTAAATTTCATTCGGCTTGGCATTTACTTTAGCACAAACCTAATCAATTAACTGCACTTACACTCAACTTAGATCCCTGTGCGAATTGAGCTTTGCTTATTATGTTCATTAATTAATTATTCTGCAATTACTGGCATCTCATTTCAACTGTATTCATACTAGCAAGTTCAAGTTTTAGCTTTGCAGTTATATAAAATATCTCACTCTGAGCTTTCATGAAATGTCCACTAATTTGGCAATGCTAACAGAGTTGATTTGTAGGGCTTAAAACCATAGCAATATACATTTCAATACATCTTATGGGTGCAGAAGCCAAATATTTGCATGTTTCGAAGTGGGGTTGTTTTATATGGTGGGATTAACTATTTTCCGTCACCTCATGCCCGCGGCGACCCAGTGACACTTGTGCAATGAAAGGCGTGTGACGATGGCTGACAAATGGCCTACGCCAAAAACCGGCAAATATTACAAGGTGTCATTTATTATTAAAACTCAACCCCACTTTAAGCAGCAATGGATCAACTACGATTTATGTCATTTCTGTTCATTTGTTAAGGTTAATAATGTAAAATAAAATGTTTACTTTTGTAAAATATAAATAAAGGTTTTATTCAAAAAAAGGCTAGTTTTCTCTACATACTGGTTAAACAATAAACTTCATATTCTACGCCACTATTTTATAGTAATTTTTTAAACAGATGTTTGCAAGCACAGCAGCACACGCTAAACAGTTCCCCGCACACGCAGTTGAGTCCGCACCAGGAGCGCGCCGCAAAGAAAGAATTAATATCGATAAAAAGTTAAGAAATATCATAAAGAAAACAATGACTGACACAGAAACAAAAGTAAGATATAATGGGCAATTATCGAAGAATTTTAAAACAGAAACAGGATTAAGACAGGGGGACCCCCTCTCAACAACTATATTTAATATATTACTGGAAGCAGTGGTCAGAAACAGCCTGTTGAATAGAAGCTGTTGAATTAAAACTAAAAGTCACCAAGTCCTTGTGTATGCTGATAACATTAACGATTATAACAAGATCGATGCAGGAAATCCAGGAACGAGTGAAACTAAAGTAAGGAAGTTAAGCAGTACAGAGAAAAGCATGGGAACAGACGAGATTAGAGTTTCCAGTTCCGGGACTCTACCAAAAAAACTGAGTCCCGGGACCACAGCTAGCACAGGCGAAGTCCCGGGACCATGTCAACATGCATGCGCATACTCGATATCAGAGAATTAGGACGGGTATTCACCGGTGTTCGGCGCATTTCTCAGGCCTCTTGCACATTCTGTATTATGTGCATTTTGCTTAGGCAGGAGAGGTATGGTCATCGGCAGGTTAGAATTAAACGTGTGTGTTGTTTCAGCCACATTTGCATATATTCTTCGATTTATGTATTTGTTTCTTTCTTTTGTTGGATTTAGATATATTTTACGCGTAGTCGTGTGCATTCGTAGTAAGAGTAAGGTAACTAAATTTATAGACTTTGATATGATTCGAGCGGATTGAATTAGCGCGATGGCCGGCTTAATTAAACAAAGGTCGGCCCATGAAAATCGCGTTCCTTTGGAGAGCTTGCAACCCGCCTTGTTGTTTGACGTACTGTGTGTTGCCTATCACAGTTTTGTGCGTGTCGGCCTACTACCAGCGGATGCGGTGTTATCTCTTCCCACAGAGGTTAAGGTTAGATCTAATTCGCACTAATTTCTATCTAACCAGATTTTCTGTGGTCTTGATTTTATCTCTACGTCTTCCCTGCCGCCTTCTCTTTGCTCTGCCTAAAGCTTTGAAATTATCACTGCTTAGTAACTACTACAAGTTTAATTTAACTTTACACGAATTGCCACTGAACATATCTTAACACAGCAACCTTTACATCTCGACTCAATTTAGAGGAAAATAATATGGAGGTGTCTAGAACAATTAGGGGTGCCAAAGAAACTAATGCGGGTTATATAAAATCTCTACAATAAAGTAAATGGAGTTGTCAATGCAAATGGAAAAGAATCAAAGAAATTTAGGATGGACCTAGAAATAAAACAAGGGGATAGACTGAGCCCACTGTTATTCATAGTGGTAAATGAGTATATGGACTGAAGAATTAGGAAAAGTCAGAATGGAGGTGAACATTAATAAATAAAAACAATGATACTAAATAACAAAGCAAAAGAGGAAGTTAGAGAAATAGACATTAAAGGAAAAAGTGTGGAAATAGTAACAGCACGTGAATACACTTTGGGAGTGTAATATAGGAAGATGGAAAGATAGACCTAGATATAGCTAACAGAATTAAGAAAAGTCTAAAGACGTATTACGCATTAAATAAAACAATACTTGGAAAAAAGCAGATAGACATGAAAACGAAACCAAGGTCTACAATGCAATAGCAGTACCGTCATTGACCTACGCAAAATCATGGGCGATACAAGGATAAATTATCGCTACAGAAATGAAATGCTTTAGAAAAATCACAGGAAGAACAGAGATGGATAGAGAAAAAAATGAACAAATAAGACAAATAAGAAGCAAGAAGCAACTACAGAAAAGATGGACAAAAAGCAGTTGAAATGGTATGGCCACATACTACGAATAGACAAAAGTAGACTAGCGGAGAGGATAATGGAGACAGGCAGAACTGGGAAAAGAAGAATAGGAAGACCCAGAAAGAACTGGCTGCAAAGAATGAAGGAGTTTGGCAGACAAAGGGGAAAGACGAGAGAAGAGATGAAATTACTGGCGATTGACCGAAAGGGATGGAGAAATTGAATCAAGAAATCACTAAAATAATAATCTGATACCGTTAGGGTATAACAGTCCATTTTTTAAAAATCAGCTGTCAGTGTCAAAACTTTATAAAAAACCAGACTGTTACCCTAAATTCTGTACTTACCGACCAACTGTATAACAGTTTCCCCCATGTCAAAATTGAGGTTATGTCTGTCTAACGTAATTGAAATGTCGAACGTGCATGACCTTGAACGGCTCGCGCTGCCAACCCACATTGTGAAATGCACTATTTGCTACTTTGAATTCCTCATACCAACTTTACAACTCTTTGATAGCTGATTTAAAAAAAATAGACTTTAGAAGAAGTAATCAGAAAAACATAACCTCAAAAGTTAAATAGTATAATCACGGCCTGCTGAATTGTGTGACAAACTGGGCATGGGCATATGTGAACTTTTGCGATTCTCCGCAGAGCGATGCATACCCACGAGCGGGAATTTCAAATTTGCAATGTTACCATGTTGACTACAATGCAAATATTTAATTAAACTCACCGTTAGTTAAATTTGAAAATAATAATATAACCTTCCTGTCTACCGTGTGTATGAGAGGAGGCTCTCAAGATGTGACTGATGCTCAAGCCGCACACAATGCCATTAAGAAATAGTGCAATGTGAGCTGGTAAAAACATGAGATTAGGTAAACGTATTTGCTGACTGCAGCTATAATAGTATCGCTGGTCACATTACAGAGAAATCCATTGAAGCAACTGACTATAAGGTCGATCTTCCTGAAAATACGAAAGAAGCAATAGATGAACTTAAAAATGTGAAAGAATTAACACTAATGTTTACTTAAAATCTCTTTTAACTACTTTCTCAAATCCATTGTTAGCTCTTATATGTCTACAAAATAAGGAAACGTTGAAATACCCTACTAAACGATTTACAGCTTTAATAAATCAATTAATTGATCTAATTTTAAATATACTTCAGTATTTATCTGGCAAACATAGGAGCTACACGGACAGATTCAGTTACTACGAATTCTTGGAGTTTAAATGTTTAAAACCTCTCTCAAGAAAAATATTAACTTTATTTCTCTGAAATGTACGTAAGTACACGATACTATACCTAGATTATACGATTCATATTTATATTAAAGTCAAGACAATATGTTCTTATTGTACTGATACTGCATGTTAAAAAACGTATTATTCTTGACACCAACTGTCATTTAAATGTCATCATGGGTATGTGGCGCCAAAACGGCCAAAATTAGCATTTTCTCAGAAATGGAAACAATGAATTTCAAAAAAATGCCCATGCCATATAAAGTGACGTTTGTCACACAATTCAGCAGGCCGTGAGTATAATATTTTCATTCCAGCTTACTAGAGGAGTACCGGGCCTCGACACTTGGATAAAGAGAGAGGCCATGGCTACCCACCTCAGAATGCGGGATACGGGGCTATGGAATGACCAGGGAGTTCGCACGGGCCATGCTAGGATCGCCGACATGGCTGCTAGAGAAATACCTCTATCAGCCTACAGGGTAACCGAAGCAGAGGACCGGCTAAGGTTAGAACAAGGATTCTCTCTCACTATCCCAACAAGGGAACAGTGGGAGCAAAAAAGGGTTAAGTTCCAGTCGAATGCCTTGATATGCTACACGGATGGTTCTCGAGTGGCGGAAAGGCAATCCTCTGGAGCAGGAATTTATATGGAAGGCCGGGGGGTGCAAGAAAGCTATGCTTTAGGAAGATTCACCACGGTATTCCAAGCAGAAGTTTATGCCATCCTATCGGTGGCAACAAGGAACGAGGTTAGGATATCCCCAGAGCAAAAAATTTATATTTGCTCCGACAGCCAAGTCGCACTAAAAGCAATCTTCTCAGCCAGGACAAGAGTGGAAAGGATGCAGGGGCTGTCGTCAGGCAAAGTACCACATAGCGGGATTTGATTCAAAGAAATCGGTCTGGCTAATGGGAAGGAGCTGAAGAACCACAAATCTTTTGATAGGGATCTTGACAGGCCACTGTAAACTAAAGAGACACCTAACACTGATAGGAGTAGAGGAAGATCCCATCTGCCCAAGATGTGGGAGGGACGAGGAAACGTCCTTTCACTACTTGGGAGAATGCGAAGCGTACCAGCGACTGAGGTATAGAACCTTTGGAGCACCTACGCTTCGAATGGAAGAGTTGAACTCCCTATCCTGGGCCAAAATTCTGATCTTCATTAGAAAATCAGGAAGGTTTAAGCGGGGAGAAGAGCCCATCGAAGAGGACGATAATGAAGGCGGTTGAGGGGATGGCATGGGGTTGGCAAAAAGGGCCTATGGTGGCCTACTTGCTAGACTTCGGTCTCCCCACAACAACTACTACTACTACTACTAGAAAAGTAGGCAAGACTGCAGTACGAGGGGCACTGCTAAAGTTTGCGGAAAATGTAAAACAAAACACAAATTACGTTATGTAAATCGCTTTATTGCTTCTCAAAATATTCCCCTTTAAAATCTATACGCTTTTGCATCCGATGAAAACAAGTGATTTAAATGCTTGAACGGCCTCTTCAGGCGATGAAAAACGCTCGCCGCGCATTTTACTTTTGATGTATCCGAATAAGAAGTCATTACTGGTCAAAAACTCGACATTTCGTTGTGCTGTGTGAGCGCTTGCATTGTCATGATGAACAATGATTCGCCGGTTTACGTTGTTGATCCTCTAATGCAACAGTTGCAACATGACCCGTTTTTCCGAAGAAACAAGCAATCATTCTTTTCAAAACGCTTTTTGAACGCACCACTTTTGTTGGTTAAAGTTCATTTTGAAACTCCCATACAGTCGATTGCTGTTTAGTTTCAGGCTCATATGAATATATCCAAGATTCGTCACCTGTTATGATGTTATATACAGAATTTAAACGACCACTTTCGAATTTTTTTAGCATTTCCTTGCACCACTTGACACGTGTCTGTTTTTGTTCTTCTTTCAAATTGTGAGGGATCCAACAACTACAAAGCATCCGGACATGCAAATGATCGTGCAAAATCGTATGTATTTCTTTCGCCGCAATGCCTAAGGATATCTATCTCACTATATATCACATGCCCATCTGATAAAATCATTTCACGCACAGCATCGATATTTTTCGCGACAACAGAGGTGCATGGACGACCTTTGCGAAGATCCGTCATCAAACGATGGTCTTCCACGCTTGAATTCTGCGAACCATTTGTAAACTGTAGTTTTGGATGGTGCTTCATCCCCAAATAACGAACTAAGTTTTTCCACACATTGCTGCGGTGTTAAACAGTATCGAAAATCATAAAACCCAAGCACCGTAATACCACTTAACCCTACCCGCCAAAATAAGAGTATCTAAATTTTTTTTTACGAATTCCAAATCTGGATTTGTCATTAAATAACAGTATCAGTGTTGAAAAATACATTTCATATTCTCTTTTGACCGTCGACATAAGTTACCAATATAAGTTAAGGTGGTGCTCCGGCAGTTGCATATTTATAGGGGCATTCTAAGCATACTCTTCTGGCGAGCAAAGGGAGTCACGTGTGAAGTATCAAAAAATTGGGGTAGGAGGAGGGGCGCCACAATGAAATTTCGCACCACCTGAAAAACTTGCTAGGGCTGCCCCTGATCAAGCAATAATATAAATTGGTGCTTTATAAAATGCCTAATCACTTTCCAGTCTCTTAAAAAACGACTGGATATAATCAGTCATATCCTAAAACAAACAAAATTGAAGAATCTTTTATAATAAGACTGAGAGCTGTTCGGTGTTTTATGAAATTCCTAAATTTTTCAGTGGTATTGTAAAAATTCTGAAAATACTGGTAATTTTACAATGCACCTAGTCATTTACAAAACTACTAGGCGTTTTATAAAACAACTGAACTTGTAATTAGCTTACGACATGTACACCATATTCTTTTACCCAGTTCGGCACTTTTTATACTCCAAGTATGTTACTAATATTATTAAGGAACAGTTTTTGCTGTGTATAAATACAGTCCTAAAAAATAGTCTCAATTGAGACTTTACTAACTTAAATATTAATTTTTATGTTACATATTTTACTTAATAAAAAAAAAATTCTATTGGAAACCAACCACGTACAATATGTAAGACCTACACCACTGATGTCGCCATAAAGAAGTCAATAAATTCCACAATATACTAGCAGGATATTTGGGGAATCACATGCTCTTGAGGTTCAATTCATTCAGGCCTCACAGTGTTGAGTATCAGTGTCACAGTTAGGAGTGTCGTTCCTCGGGACTAAAGCAAAATAATGGTTGTGGAAAGTACTATCTTGCCAACTACGTGGGAAATCTAGATATATTTGTTGCAATAAACATATCACTGCTTAAAATAAAAATCAATTTCGTGTCCGTGTTGCAATCTTTCAAAAAATTTCTCTTTGTAAAGAAAACAGTCCCTAGCTAACGTTAATTTCTTCTGTAATATTTTGACAATTTTTAAATAAAATATTTTAAAAATTAAGCACATAAATGCCATGGTCCTACAAATTCCTATAACCAATATTATAACTGTCAAATAACAAATAACTTTAGCTTTGATGGATGACAAATTCAGAGAGTTCAATTTTATTGGCCAAGTAATTTATACGCAGCATGGCAATAACACTTTTATACACCTCAATCATTTCAAAATACGTTTCTATGCACTTAACGAAATTGCCTAAGGTTACTTACGTAGTAGCTTTTACTAAAATGTTTCCAAGATTGAGCAAAATTAAATGAGACTAAAACAGCACCTTAGAGTAGCTAAGATAGTGTAAGCAGACAATGAAATAGATTGAGATCGGAATATGTTTTGCAGATCCCACTTTAAATACCCGAGATTATTAAAATCTATTAACCTTAATTTGATTTTGACCTCAACCGACTCTTCAATCGGTCAGATGCTTTGCTCACATCTAACTGTTCTGTGAGAACTATATTTTAGTTAGGTTACATTTCATTACTTAGTGGTTTCAAATTTTTATTATTTAGTGTAATTTATATGTATGAAAGTTCACAAATCTGCATTTTTTAAGGAACGATTTTGTCCAAAATCAAGTAAGAAAAGCTTTCTTTTCAGGCTTGGCGTAGTATTAAAATATTTATATAAATTACTCGATTAAAAAAAAATTGAATTGTTATGATCAATGTGATATGAAAATCCACATCAAATTCTTTTATCCAGGCATCAGTAACTATTTATTATAGTGTTGGAATCAGCATTGCTGCGGCAATTTATTGACATGTCGTTCATGCAAAGACAAGTTCCAGCTTATTTTTACCTGAAAGCACGGCAAAGTTTTCCAATAATTGTACTGGGCATGAGGAAGTATTTGCTTGGTCTACTCATTCACCTGATCTAGTCGTGTGGAATTTTATCTATGTTTATGTCTCAATAATCAGCTTTGAAATTCTTTGTCAGCATATCGAAGAAGAATACACCCAAACATGTGACTCATGGAAATGGAATTTTACAATGTGTTCAATAATCAATGTAATGAAGACTGCAACAGTGTGTTGAAGCTAATGGAAATTAATTAAAACATCTTTTCTACCACATGAACGAAACTTCTATCCTCTAGCTAGAGGGCTGTGGAATTTTTTCTTGTTCAATTTATGTTGGCAGTCATTGTGACATTGGCATTTTCCATACGCAGCTCCACTTTATGTTCAGCATTTAACATTCCGTAAAAGTTAAGTTATTCTGACAAAATTGTATAGGTTATATTAAGTACCCTAACTCATTACTACCAACATAAGTTAATTTTTTTCTTAAATCCACGGCCCTCTAGAGGATAACAGTTTTTGATCATACGGTGTTGCAAAACACTAATGCCAAATAGTACAGCAGATATAACTTGTAAACAAAGCATTCCCAGACACGTTTACCTAAATCTTCGTTTTTTAGTTTAATTCGTTTCTGAAAAGATGTCCTCGACTTTCATGAACATCATGTATATTTATAAATAACTATCACAGGTGCCCTCTTTGTATGTCTAGAAAAGTATAATGAAAACTAAGTAATTGTATTTTTTTTTAATCATAATTGAATGTTCTATGGAACATATGTTATTTTATAGTGTAATTCGATCATTAACTTTTCTTACATAACCCTATAACAAAAGCAGGTAAGAGTTTGTATTGGTTTTTTGTCTAGTGCACTTGTCACCTCTGACCTTCAAAAACCATCTCCATACCAACAAATAGCAGAATATCAAAATAAATGTTCAGCAGTGAAATCAGTAAAGGAACAATTTTGAATTGAATGAAAATCCTTGCTAAATATACATGAACAAGTAGCCGAGACGATAACATTGACATTCAATTGTCAAATTTAGCTTTTGTTCTCTTGTGAAATTTTGAATTAGCTGTCAGGCAAGACTAAAAATTAATCTTACAGCTATTTTATTCAATAATCCATAACAAAACCTCTCATGAAATGAAATTTCCACGGCAGAGCTCAAACGCATTTTCATTCAATCCACTGTTGACCCATTTCCAAATTCAAAATAATCAATATAAACTCATATGACACACCCCCACCAGCCCGTCAAATCGATTATTCGAAATTGAAATTAGAGGAATTCCTGACACGGACCGTGAGGCAGGCTGAAACTCGCGTTCGGCGAACAGGAAAACTCACCCAACACACTGCGCGTATGATAACCTGGGGCCGTTTTGCGAAAGCCACTGGATCAAAGGAGCCCCCAGCTTTGCCGCCTCCGTACGCACCGACACCCTCCATGTTTCAGCAACTAACTAGTCAAAACAGCGACCAACGCTCCGACTTCCGCACTGGGCTTTTCGGAAACTCTGTCGCGCCGGTCCTTGAGGGCTTTCAAAACGAACAATTAATTATGAAGGGCTGCAGTGTCCGACGATATTATTTGTGCCTGCGCTACTAGGAACAGTTTTCAAGGCTACCAGGAGGTAGAGGTAAATATGTGTGGTCGGAGCGCGTGTAAAACTGTAACTGCGATTCTTAACATAGAAATCTTGGAACTCCTACTAGTCCAGGAAACATATGGACAAAATAGATCTAACCCCAAAAATAATATTGATGTTTTCTTGCGTATTTCCTCATGCTACAAAATTAAAAAAAATTAATAAGCGAACGTTTCGGGAATAGTTATTTAACAAACAAATATGTTGACGAGAGCGATTAATAATCGAGACATTTTAACGAGCGAGCGCGTTAATTGTAGAGATTATTAATCGCCGATAACATACGCGTTAGTTACAATATTTTTCCGTTGAACGTATATTATTAATTTGAAGAAAATCTAATTTTATTCCATGAAAAGAATTTGACACTTAAAGTTTTTACATTAATGGTACCGGGTGACTATAAATGGTTGTGATTTTTTTCTTAGATTGGCACTGTTTATGTTGGTGGCACTGTAAGTTTTGACACAAACTGACGTAAAGCATAACCTGCTAACCTCGAACTTGACATAGACTTACAGTGCCACCAGCATAAACAGATTTTTAAAAATAGTTCATTAATAAAAAATCACCCATTCATTAATAGACAATTCTCTATAAATTAATGAAATCTATAAATAAACAATCAACGGAAAAAAATCTATTCGCGTTGATAAATTAATAAAAAATGTAACTTATCTTTTGTTACATCTCGTATGATAGAATATTAGACTATATTTCTATAGTTTTTTTGTTTGTTAATGGAAAAGGTCTAGGCATGCAGAGTACCAGGCACCTTAGACACCGACTGCTTTGGTCATATGGTCAAAGTCCCACTTAGAATTTTGCCGAGACTAAGGAATTCCAACCCTAGCAAGGGATCTTTTGCATGCTACACATCGTAGTAACATGGGACCCACGGTTTTACATCACTTCCGAATGATGGCATTTTGCAGAGGCTTTCATCTGCATTTTTTATTTTTGAAAACCTCACCGGGACCAGGAATCGATCTCGCGACCCTACAATCAGTAGCCAGGATGCTTACCACTGAGCTACCGACCCCGGCCATTTCTATAGGGATCTTTTCCCTCCCGCCATGTGCGTATGAAGCAAAGGTGCAAGTACGGGGTGACCATAAATGGTTGTGCTTTTTTTCTTAGGTTGGCACTGTTTATGTTGGTGGCACTGTAAGTCTGTGTCAAATTCGAGGTTAGCAGGTTAGGTTTTCCCTCAGTTTTACCTAAGAAAAAAAATCACAACCATTTATGATCACCCGCTAGTTCACTTCTACTGGCATGAAGAAAAAGATGCAAACACAATTTTAGAAAACTTTCGTGATTACTTCATATGCACATGATGTCAGGGAAAAGGTTCTTAAGACGAACTGCCGGACCGACAACCAACTTTTATAATTGCTTCACGCTTTATTGAACCTCCGATTTTTTTCACGTGATATTTTTTCTTTACGTTACGGTCCTGCCTTTTTGATGTTTGTAATTCTGATAACTGTAAGTTTGATGTTGTAACTTGATTGTCCAGTATACTTTTAAAATCTTTTCATAACACCTACTTGTTATTTGTCAATAACAGAACTGTCAACCTGACTGAAAAGTTCCCCACAACAGCCATGGCTGTTATACATTTAACAGACTATACTAATTTTCAAATAAGCATGCAGTACTTTTTACTAAATAGTAATCATAATTCAGAATGAATTCGAAAAATATAAAGAGAAAACCGATAAATAGTGGATAAAAGAGGATGTCTACTATTTAACTTTTCGTTTAAATTGCTCTAAAATTCCAATTTTTGTAGGTGTTATGAAAAATATTCACTTATAATACCATGAGTAGTCAAAGTTATGTCGACTATTTTTGTGGTGGTGTCACGAATGTCCATTGCGCTTTGGTACGATTAGGACGAGTGCGATAGCACGAGTCCTAATCCAAAGCGCAATGGACATGAGTAGTGATACCACCGCAAAAATAATCTACTTAACTTTGACTAAGATTGGTATTCGAGGGACTATTTAATGAACCAAACTACTTTTTCAAATTAGTTTTCAGTAAATCTAGCAACAAACTACGCAATTTCTATAGTAACAGAACACTAATATTGACTTTTTCTAATAAAAATAGCATTTGTTAAAAATAGTCAGTAGAAATATAACAAGTGCTTGAAAAATTTCCGGAAATATTTGGAAATATGTTCTGCAGCTATTTTTTCAATAAGTGCATGAGTGCATGCCAACTGAAAAAATCCCGACTCCGAAGGAGGAGGGATTTTTTCAGTTCGCATGCACGAATGCTTTTGTTGAAAAAAAATAGCTGCATAACATATTTCCAAATATTTCCATAGGGAAATTTTTTAAGCACGCGTTATATTTTGATAGAAAATATCACGAATGAAAAAACACAGTAAAGAAAACATTTTTATTAAAAAAATTACGAAACTAATATCTAAGTACTAATAGTTTACGGTTTTTTGTGATGACAGTGACATAAGTGGAAATTTTCCGGTAAATTTCCGATTATCAATTTTCGCCGTTACCATGGCAAATTTCTAACTAAATTTGCATAAGGGATATTGTCAGTAGAAATATAACAAGTGCTTGAAAAATTTCCGGAAATATTTGGAAATATGTTCTTCAGCTATTTTTTCAATAAGAGCATGAGTGCATGCCAACTGAAAAAATCCCGACTCCGAAGGAGGAGGGATTTTTTCTTGGAGGCATGCACGAATGCTTTTGTTGAAAAAAAAATAGCTGCATAACATATTTCCAAATATTTCCATAGGGAAATTTGTTGAGCACGCGTTATATTTTGATAGAGAATATCACGAATGAAAAAACACAGTAGCAACAATCAGTATCGGCCTACTGACTTTGTTCAGAGCTTCATTGTTTCTAAATACTTTGATGACAGTGACAGAAGTGGAAATTTCCCGGTAAATTTCCGATTATCAATTTTCGCCGTTACCATGGTAACTTTCCAACTAAATTTGCATAAGGGATATTCTCATATACAATACCGCGAGCGGTCGACGAATTGCCGAAAATTTTTGTCAAAGTGTATGAGTGTTTATTGCTTCGATATAAATTGGTCGAGTGCGACAGCACGAGACCAATTTTGAAGCAATAAACACGAATAAACACTTTGACAAAAATTCATGCAATTCGTCGGCTGCAAGCGGCATTTGAAGGACTATCCAACGAACAAAATTGACATTTCTTAGTAATTAATTAATTTTATCACGTCTTCTTTGAAAATAAAAATCTGTTGATGTAAAATAAATTGTTTGTCAAATTTGACATTTCTAATATCATATCTGATTAATTTTACAGGAAGTTAAATAAATGTCACAGGAATAGAAAAAAATTGCCATTAAAACTCCGCTAGCGGAATTGTTGCACAATTTTACGCTGATTGGTGGCAAATGACATAAATACTAAATTATGATTGGTGAATAGTTAACTTGAAGAGGGTGAGTTGAATAGTCAAGGGTAATACCACAAGCAGTGGATATATTTTTGACAAATATTTTGTCGTTTCCATGTAAATTATTGCGTTTAAATTTCACGATACAAAATCACATCAAAAATGTCACGAGCCGAAGGCGAGTGACATTTAAATGTGATTTTGTTGAGTGAAATTTGCAATAATTTCTATGGAAATGGCAAAATATTAAAAAAATATATATCCACTTCGAGTGGTATTTGGGACGACTATTTAACAATATTAATACATAACGATTAACTTTATTGAAAAATAATCCAACAATTAATATAATTATTCATTCTCAATTAAATTCAGCGGAATACTTCCAAAACACAGCATTTTAAAATTTTTAAAAGAAGCCACACAGTTTTTTGGGGTTTAGTGTTACATAACCTAGCGATATCACTAAGGACAGAACATCGTTGCTAAGCGATACTTCGCAACAAGGCTATTTATTTTTTGAGTACGTACATTGTTTTGTGAATATTTTGCATGGTGCCCAATATTCAGTGATATACTGCTGTTATTGGTTGAAAAAAGCAAATGTCTGCAATGTAATTGGCTTATATGTTATAGTGTTGAATAGTCACTTGAATACCTTCTAGGAAGATATATCCACTGATATTTTTTTGATTGGTCAAGAAACGTCAGAATTCTGGATTTTCATTGGTTACTTTTTGACAGATGACAGGTGAATTGAATAGTCAACGACATACGGCCGTTATCGTATCTAACTAACGGCCTTATGTCGTTAATAACTATTCCATAGCTTCCAAGGAATTATTATTTATTTCATACTGCATCATATTATCCATGTTATAGACTGACGCAAAACATAACCTGCTAACTTCGAATTTGACGTAGACGGGCAGTGCCACCCATATATATAATCCGTTCACGATCTTTTTGGGTCAAGTGAGGCTATGACCATCTAGTAATTTTGTTGGCAGAACTTCTGTTGCAACTAAACTCCCTCATGGAAATTGACACCTTTTGTGTTAGGTTAGGTTGTTTGCAGTTTAAGGTTATATTTTCTGAATAGGTACATTGTTGCCGGATATTCTCTAGTCTCCCCATCGACTCGCGTTCTTTTAAATTTGGTCTGTCCTTTTTAAATTGGAAGTAGCATCGTTTAATGGAATTTTTTTGTTGTAACAAAATTATTTTGGGCATTTTGACTTTTCCTTTGACGAAAATTAAAATTATTTTTACTCATTTGATAAGTCATTTATTTTCTTACGAATATTAAAATAATAAATCTTGCAATGTGGTGGCAAGAAAATGTCGAACAGACACTGACAGAAAAAAAATGTTGCATCCGCTATATCATCGAATCAGTTAGTCCAACATGAAAAGAAAAAATCATAGCCAACTCTGTCCCAAAAAGGTCGTGAACGGCTTATATATAATACACATATATTGCTGGTAGGGTCTGGAAACTTCAGAAAACATTACGGCGCCGACATAGTATCACTTGGAGTATAACGCGTCTCGTGCGCATGCCTGGGAATTCAAACTCTGCCTTTAGAAGCGAATTTTAAACTTGACCACTTCTCCATTGGGCGGACGACGCCGCCGCGCTTGCGCACAGCTCACCGTATACATGAAGGAGTTGGTTGTGTGTCTCACTTCATCGGTGAGTTTCCCACTCATAGCCGCTAGCAATATAGTAAGTATTAGATATATGGTGCCACCATATATACAGGGTGAGTTTTTTTTCATTATCACTATAGGGATCTCGAAAACCGTGAAAGATAGAAGGTTGGTTAAATGGAGAAAGAATTGCAGTTTTATGAGCTTATTCGAGATGTGCTTTTGTTTCTTTGAAAAAATCCAAGGCCTACTAGATACAAGCAAAATATTAAAATTACTTAATTTCTTAAAGTCGGTCTAGCGCCGTTATTATTGAAAATAGAAAAAAAATAATAAGTATAAAAGTGTTAGCTATTTTTACGGTGTTTATCTTACACTTATTAGTTTTCTTCTAGCTTTCATAGTTTTTGAGTTATAACATTAAGTTACATTTTTTTAAATAGCAATCATAGTTGGCTTAGACATTTATAAAAAGAGCTCACTTTTCCGCTTAAAATGACATAAGGTTTGTTATATCTATTTTGACAAATAATACTTTTCTAATAATTTTCGTAATAAGAAAATGACGAAAACAAAAACTATGAAAGCTAGAAGGAAATTAATAAATGTAAGATAAACACCCTAAAAATAGCTAAAACTTTTATTCTTATTATTTTTTTCTATTTTCAATAATAACGGCGCTAGACAGGCTTTAAAAGATTAAGTAATTTTAATGTTTTGCTTATATCTAGTAGGCCCTGGATATTTAAAAAAAAACAAAAGCACACTTTGAATAAGCTCATAAAACTGCAATTCTTTCTCCATTTAACAAACGAGATATGCTCTTTTTAGAAATGTCTAAGCCAACTATGATTGCTATTTAAAAAAATGTAACTTAATGTTATAACTCAAAAACTATAAAAGCTAGAAGAAAACTAATAAGTGTAAGATAAACACCGTAAAAATAGCTAAAACTTTTATTCTTTTTATTATTTTTCTATTTTCAATAATAACGGCGCTAGGCCGACTTTAAGAAATTAAGTAATTTTAATATTTTTCTTGTATCTAGTAGGCCTTGGATTTTATCAAAGAAACAAAAGCACATCTCGAATAAGCTCATAAAACTGCAATTCTTTCTCCATTTAACCAACCTTCTATCTTTCACGGTTTCCGAGATCCCTATACTGATAATGAAAAAAAACTCACCCTGTATAATACACATATATTGCTGGTAGGGCCTGGAAACTTCAGAAAACATTACGGCGCCGACATAGTCTCACTTAGAGTATAACGCGTCTCGTGCGCATGCGTGAGAATTCGAACTCCGCCTTTAGAAGCGAATTTTAAACTTGACCACTTCCCCATTGGGCGGACGACGCCGGCGCGCTTGCGCACAGCTCACCGTATACATGAAGGAGTTGGTTGTGTGTCTCACTTCATCGGTGAGTTTCCCACTCATAGCCGCTAGCAATATAGTAAGTATTAGATATATGGTGCCACCATATATATAATACACATATATTGCTGGTAGGGCCTGGAAACTTCAGAAAACATTACGGCGCCGACATAGTCTCACTTAGAGTATAACGCGTCTCGTGCGCATGCGTGAGAATTCGAACTCCGTTTTTAGAAGCGAATTTTAAACTTGACCACTTCCCCATTGGGCGGACGACGCCGCCGCGCTTGCGCACAGCTCACCGTATACATGAAGGAGTTGGTTGTGTGTCTCACTTCATCGGTGAGTTTCTCACACATAGCCGCTAGCAATATAGTAAGTATTAGATATATGGGTGCCACCAACAATACACTTCAGTACTGCCAAACGTATAACACAAATCACAGGCAACTCCAATTATACATTTATTTGATTTCACGGTAAATATATGGTGCTGCACTAATCACTCCTCACTCTTACTCTGAGCTTTGTAGTAAGGCTAGGGTCTTAAAGAGAAAAATAATATGTATTGAATAACGGATGTCGTTCACTTCCCTTTCATTTTCAGTGCATTAACTCAAACAAGATATGCCTTTTATGTTCTTTGCTGCCAATTAAGAAGCACTAACCTCACTTTTCGTAAGTAAACCACATTATTTTGCTATAATTCTCTACACTTCATTGTAGTTTACCTTGAGAATGGAATATAGCTTTCCGAAATATTGAAAAAAAGATATTTCTTTTGAAGTGCTGCCCTGAAGAACGAATCCCAATTATGTCCTATATTGTTTATTTATTAACTTATGCTGATGAAATATTACAATGTTGAGTGCCATATTGATTTCAGGTAGAGACATCGAGACTTTCGGAGTAAAACTCCTCCTGGGTCGAATTGAAGCTAGCCGATGTGTGGATTTCTGGCTTTGTTACAGGTGAATGCAGTCCTTTTTGCGAGTGGCCCTTTTCAGTAAGAAACACTGCAACACTTTCTTATTTATCTTCTTCTCTTTCTAGCTTTTTAGTTCTTCCAAATAGTTATTGAGAACGCAAGCTTTAGTAAACCGGTTCAGCGGATAAGAGGTACGAAATATAATAAACAAAAGCAAATAGAATATTTTATACATATTATTATATGCAGCGGCGCCTTGGCCACTAGAAAACAAATATAGACCAATAAATACTACAAGCCGTGCAAATGAAATATTTAAGATGAGTAGAAATCGAATACGGAGCAGAGGTATAAAAGACGGGTCTAGTACGTTTCGCCGCCGCCGTTTCGCCACCGCCGGTTCGCCACCGAGCCAGTTCGCCGCCAGAACAATTTCAATATTTGGAATAATATATAGATACACACATGATCATGACCTAACCTAAGCTAACCTAACTAAATCGGTAGTTATTTTCGAATTAGGTACGTTAAGGAATTTGTGTAAAAATTCGGTGGACGGTCCGGTCTAGTGCGCATGCACAAAAATGTAACAGTGAACAGAAAAATGTAACGTTGAACAGACTCTCTCTCGTATTTTTTCTCTAAAAAAATTATCAAGACCTAACAACTAACATAAACCATTAACCTGAACCACCGCCGAGAGCGCAACAACATTACTTTAAAAATTACGAGACGATAGCGACACCCACAACATTTTGACGGAAGCTCATCGTACCATAAACCTTACTTCGCTGACAGCGCATGCGTAATAGACCGGACTGTGCACCGAATTTCACCCGGAATTTGTTGTTTTGAAAATCTTAAATGTAGACATTAACATTCTATAAATTTGAAATGGTTAACCTTGGCGGCGAACTGGCCCGGCGGCGAAACGGCTGGTGGCGAAACGGCTTGGCGGCGAAACGGCCGTGGCGAACAGGCGGTGGGGAAACGGCGGCGGCGAAACGTCCCATTCCGATAAAAGACGATCTATTTTTATTTGAGAATAAGAATAAAAATCAACATACACGAATATATACGAATATGTAGCAGTTTAGTACTGTTATTTATATAAAGTACGCGTATACAACACTTTACTAATTACGTTAAAATGTTTAGGTGAGAGCATGAGTTACAAGTGCTCTAGAAAGTTTTTGGAAGCACAAGTGCAGAGTGCCAAAACGACTGAAATGAGTAAGCGGGTGGACGAACTAGAATCTGACCAAGTTTTTCAATAGTCAATGGCTGAATACACAATAATCCAGGCGCCAAGCTGTCTCCACGTTATATAGCAGCTGATTGACGGAAATCGAGGCATTCGTGAGGTACAATGCACTATTGCCCTCCATCTAGAAAGCTAGGATGTCGGACTTCAGTGTTTATTGCGGATTTCTCAGCCGGTTACGTCAATGGTCATTGCTCGCCTTGGGTTCGCGAGTGGCCACTTTGGGATATGGCTGGAACTCGGACTCACATCTGTTATCTGGGTTTAGGTGCAGCTGCGTGCCATCGAGCTAGCGCAATTATACCGCTTCTTGCGTGGTATCCTTTATATTCATAAGGGTTGGACATGCTCCTGCTGTGATGCCCCTGAATGCCCGCAGTTTCAAAGATACTGCAGTTTTGTTGAAACGCGTATTTTCAATCGAGGAAATAATTTATTAACCCTTGCTGTACGCTCGATTCACATAATTCAGAAATTCTGCTTTACATGGGGTCACCTTTTTAATTTGCCCACGAATTTAGCTAGCACAGCTGTAACACCAAATTTCACTTTTTATTTGAGCTTTTATGTGTCTTGGGCAAGGCGATTTATGTTTGCGCGCGATTTGATAGCTCCGTTAGATTATAATGTCGCCGAACCACATTGGATAGGGAAAGCAGGGGATCGACTGGAAGGCGAAAGCCTAAGGGATGGGGATGGAGTGCATAATGCTGGGGAATTATGATGAAGAAAAATTTGGCTATGGAAATGGCTAGACGATGGCAAACAAACCAACGTAGGTAAAGCCGCATAGCTCCATGCCATTTTGTCACACTGACTCACAGCATATACTAGTACTACCATCTAGTGGTGCATTGCTGTAGCATAATCGGTTTAGGCGTTGTGCTCTCAGTCTGGAATATTTTGGATATTACCTACCTCGTAACTTATAAATAAAAACAACAAGAAGCTATACAAAAACTAAATTATCTGCAATGCCGATCATGTCGTTTTGACGGCAAATAAACAAGAAGAAAAGAAAACACTCTTCAGAGACGTTTATACCTGTTCGAGACAACAAAGAAGGTAAATACGGTTTCTCTGTAGAAATGAACAACTTCCTGACAACGTCAAAGGAAGCATGTAGGTATCACTTTGAGGTGGACAGTTAACAGATATGATACACCTACAAGTACCTTGGCATAAATACCCACTAAATGTTGAAAAAGAAATACAAGTAGTACAATCAAACAAATTATTAATGCATACATTCGAAAGCATATCAAAATGAAAATATATAAAGTCAGTAATAACGACAAAATACATTGTCGAGAATAAATCCAACACAAGTGAAACCAATACGACCATCAATTGACACAGCCGAAATGAAGATACTTTGTAGGATTACCAGGAAAACGATCCTGGTCAGCGAAACCAGTGAGAATAGTAGATGATACCAGCGTACATAAATCAAACAAGTACAGAAACTCATGCCAAATGTTGAATCCTGTATAGACTGCCTGGGACAGTGACTTGGGGGTATTTCTAAGCTTCATTACCATATACCAGAACCAATCAGAGCCAGTTACTGGCTCTGCTACCAATCATAATGTGGTAAAGTAGTGGCGCCATCTGGTAGTACTATCGCAAAGTACCCCTCCAGGAGCCATTGAAGGTTATTCAAAGAGGTATTTTGACATCAAAGAAACCGACAGTGAGTGTCTCTACTTGTTTGATTTATATACGCTGATGATACTGCAATGCGGAAAACATCAACATGTATATGATGTATAGAAGAAATAACAATACATGAGAGGTTTGTTTATATGAACATATGAGCAGAAAAACAGAAGATAGGATAGTTGGAAAAGACAAATCACCAAACGAAAAAAGAAGCCTAGGACGCACGCTCTAGAAAACTATGGAATAGAAACCTGCTCGTATGACTGAAAAAAGTGAATAATAACTTAGCATACATGTATTTTTACCTAAAAAACAGATGAAGGAAATAGAAACTACATTTACAATCAGTTGAAAATGCCATCTAGCATTGCCAGACGAACATCTAGGCAGTATTTAAAAGTTTGCTTAAAAAAGTGTTTGCCATTTTATTCATGTCCCTTATGAAATATGAGTATGGATCTTCAGACATTTCTATTGTACTTTTTCACCTTCTATCCGAATCTGAAATAAGCATTTAAAAATTCCGAAAAAACCACAAAGGCGGACAAACTCAATTTTTTTAATTTGCTGGTCATTTTGTCCATGATTCTTACATGATAGGAGGTTGGTTCTTCAGACATTCGTATTCCACATTTTTATTTTCTATCCGATTCTGAATTTTGAAATTCGGAAAATACCCACAGCCAAACACTTAGCGAACAAACATATTTACCGAATTCAGATACGACTTCGTTTTATGGAATTCTTGATAAAAACCTAGCGAAATTTTCCTAAGTTATTTCTAACCACATCTAAATCGTTATTTGTATACATAGGCCGCGAAATGACTGTTTGGCGTACCGAGGAATGTTTAGTTGGGAAGACGAAGTCGAGTCCGCCGGGAAAGCCAAACATTTCGCGAACGTGGCATACACATGTTTTGTGAAATTGCAATGCATATTATAATCAAAAAAACATTATCAATTTTTTGTGCAACCGTGCTGATAAATTTGCGGCCGCGAAATTCGTTTTCGCATTCATTCTACTAATAACAGCGGCCGCGAAAACGAATTTTGCAGCCGTAACTTCGTCTGCACGGTTGCACAAAAACTTTTAACTGCTTAAGTAAATGTTGTATCCACATTTTTGTTGTTGAAAAAGTTGCCTTCAGAGAGTAGAATTATATCAAACAGTTTATAGTATGAATTGATTAATATTAATAAAATAACTGGAAATATAAACTACTGTAATGCAAGTCGAGTGTCATGCTTCATCCCTGTAGGATTAGTTTACTACTTCTAGGTAAGTTAAAAAGCTAAGACGTTTAAATTTCACTGCGCAAATTACTATTTCTTCCAGGGCTCATTAGTTCCAATTTGTTCTAGTGCATCATGTTCTAGGAATAAGGCCCGTGTCCGTGTTGACAACCAAAGTAATTTATTATTTATTGTTTTACATTCATCTCCATTTCATTTTAAATTATTCAGTTAAGGGATCAGTGCGTTATTAATGAATTGTCTCCATCAATATAATTGTTTTTAATAAGAAGCGATTTTTTAGGTTATTATGTAAGCTCAAATGTAGAAAGTCCCAAAATTGTTGATCAGTAACATCTGTTTGTCACTTACATGTTATAATACTTTGTTTACACTAGCAAAATTAAAACAAATTTATAAGATCTTTATAGTTAATAGATCAACGGTTAAAATATTTTGGTCAATTTTCAAACAACTTCAATCTATGAATTTAGTATACAGGGTGGTTCTAAATGTATGGCACAAATTTGATGGTGTATAAGGCACCAGCCTCTACACCGCAAGGTAAAACGAGGTTATCGATTATACATATACATTGAGATTCTCAAAGCCCCTCTGAACATTTGACTTTCAAAGCATCCATATCAAAGTAAAATCTTCTAAAACAAGTGTTAACAGTTAATATAGTTTTCTGGTTAAAATAATTGTTTCTCCGATGATGCATGATTCTGGTATGTTATCGTTGTTGGTAGACAATATGAAATAACAGTACAGGAATAACTTTTCGACCTAGGCCAGAAGAAACGTAACAAAGAATATTTTGTGTTTTATATATGGTAAACTGCAGTCTTCCCAAATATTCAATATAATTACACAATTCCCATGCTTAGGATGCACGAGTTACTGCATTTTTGCTAAGTATCTCAATGGTTTGTAATATCTTTTATGATGTCATTGTTTACAGAAATCGCACAATTGTCAAAGTTGTTTATTTCTAAATGTATTTGGTTAAGATCTTTTAGCAGAGTATCCCTTTTTCATATAGGAAATCCGCAAGGCTGATTCACATGATCAGGATTTTTCAAACCATTTTTAATGGACTTAAAAGCAAGACAGTTAGAGGTTCTGTTTCCGGATGGGATGTCTTATGAAACAAGTAATAATTTCCCTGCGTCGCGGTTGTTTTAACTTTTTCTGGGAAGAATGATTTGCCAACTTAAAGAAATCACTATACCTCATTTCTTTAATAACTGCTGTTCCACTGTTTGCAGGTTGTACTGCCTTAATAAAATCTGGGAAATCATGTGTTCTACCCTGTTTTTAAAGACAGCTCCACCTGGTGACGGCCACTATCTTAGGACACAAATGTATGTCCTAGTTCAAAGTGATTAATATTTTCAGAACAAATTTTAGCAGTTTTAAAAATATAAACTAAAGTACGTTTTTTTCCTATAAAAATTTTGAAGGTCAAAGAATTTAGGGTTTATGTTGGCATTACTTGGATTCCTTAAAAAAATATGTTGGTAGAATTTGTTTTAGTAACTGTTTAGAAGTAAAAATTGGTGGTAAATTTAAAATCTGGCATTAAATGTGTTTTGTTTTTTAGCTAATCTTTCGTAAAGTTCTTCTTCTGGTATGTTAGGCTGCAGATCCAACAGTTCCTCTGCACACTTCAGAATTGCTTTTTTACATTTAATTTTAAAAGATTCCGTTTTTTTTACCCGTATTCATTTTTAAAAAAGAAAAGCTGATAGTCTGATTTTAAATGTCAAAATGACACAAGTCGTTTACAGAAAAACGTAACGAAAATACATTTTCTAATAATTTTAGAAAAGCAGTTTTGCCAATTTTATCTTGACCTTGAAAATTTTTATAGGAAAAAAACGTACTTTAGGAAGCTACCACAGCAGTAATTTTTATTTTGGTTTGAATAGTTGTCAAGCCATACGGGCAGCGACTGAATCTCGCTGTCGCTTGAAAAATGCATAAAATGTGCTAAAATCTTCTTGATTCGTGCCACTGATATCCTCATGCCAAAGCACAGCAAAGGGATTTGTCTTTTTCCAATAGCTTGTCGAACAAAAAATGACATATTATAGATCAGCTCTGCTAAAAGTAAAGAGCTGATTTTGAATTTACGTCTTTTAAACTGAAAGCAAGGTTATCAAGTTATTTTAGTTGCTTCTTTCATTAGAAGTCAAGTGTTTTAAGTAATTAAAGCACTGCACGTCGGTTATTATTATATTTCTATGGGTGTTGTTTTGTATACAAGAGTGAACTATGGCAAAGAGAAATATATTATTAGCCTTGCTTCCAGAAAAGGAAAAAGATGATTAAAATGTATTATTATTATCAACAATAGACGCACAAGATTGTCCTGATATGATTTCTTCTTCTTCTTCCTCTTATTATTATAGGCCAGTGGCTTGTTGTTTTTACCACAAAGTGGTTCTATGAGCCCTATTTGCCCTTAGTCTGGGTAGGTAGCTAGGCTTGCCCGTCGAAAGTGAGGAAAAGAGTTCCCTTGTTTTAAGGGTTAACGACTACCACAGGTGTTAGCGGGGTAGCCGGGGAGCATACGATTTTTAAAATCCTAGAGTCCGCCGGGATTCGAACTTGGGCTGGCCACCTGAGAGGCGAGCATTTGCTTGCGAGGCCATCCGCTCATTTGATTTTTTCAGTAGCGTCAAATAATACAGGCTGGCGTGACACACTATCAATCAATATTTTGTTTTGTTCCTTCAAAAATTTTTCAGCTGTCTCATGTTCATTTAATACTAGACACGGGCAACAGAACAAACAATCGCAGCAACTATGCGCACCCTTCAACAGCTATTGCGACAGACATCCGCAGCGGATAGCTTGCAGACGGAGTGCGCTGCACATAGAATGCTTGTATTTAATAACGTACAAAGTAATACGTGCGGATTCCGCATCACGAAATTTGCATGCGGACTCCGTGCTAGATCGACCATAGCTTTATAAATCATTACTTTTGTCAACTAACTTTAACAATTATTATTGGCTGCAGAAATCGTCTGCTATTTTTTATTATGACAAATTATAACTGTAAAAGTAAAGCTTTGCTCAATCGATATTTACGGATAAATAACAGTAAATTTAAGATCATATAATAGTAGTTTGTATATCAAGGTGCTGAAGTTTAAGGAACTTCAATGCCGTGGTGTACACTATGTTTTTTTTAAATTGAAAAATCATGAAATTACAACATTTTAACCAACTTTTTTAGGTTATGTTGCCGTCGGTTGACGTTTATCTGTCGCCCCGCCACCTACAAGAAGTCATAAAACAATGGATTACTTCACTGCCGATTTCTTGTATTTTAATGATGACTATTTTTCTATACAGTTCGCGACTTTCTGAGTTAATTCAATATGGTTTTTCCCTAAGACTCATATGTTGCAAACACTAACCTTATTTTCTTTGTTGTGATCATGGAGATTAAAATACTCATATACTTCACATTCTTCATTCCCAAATTTAGCAAAAGAAATATGTTTTGCCTTTACTTGAACTCGATACATGTTATATGACACTTTGACAGTTTTGATTCTTTTCTAAAAAAATCTTGGTGCATAAAAGCTTTCGTTGCGTCACAGGGTAAATACCGAACATTTGGAGCATGCTCCCAGTTGGGTCCCGGGTGGTGTAGCTTGAACAAGCGTCCACGTACGATCAGTAGAGTTAAGCAACTCTCTCTCTGGTCGGAACTTGGATGGGAGTTCCACGGCTGCTTCGCTTGGCGCCTCGTGGTACGGCTGCCACGGAAATAGTTGGTCCCGGATGTCATAACAACATCATGACAGTCGTCAGTGGGGTTGGAAGTCCTCATAAAATGTACAGCGATGCCTATAATTGGCCTAATGGCTGAGTACGAAATAAATAAATAAATAATGCGATTACCAGATGGAAGGATTCGATATGGCCTTCAATTTTGTTGTTAGCTATATAGTTAGAAGGATGCCATTTTCCTGTTTTATCTTCCCTAGGTAGATCCTTTCGGTGTCTTTGAATGCAACTCATAAATAAACTAGTCGTTAGTGGGCTTATATCCTACAGTACTTAGAAAAAAGTCCTTGCAGACACGTTTGATCTCCCCTGAACGTTTTTACGTCCACCATTGCTATTTATATATTTTCTTCTTTCTTCGGAAAATTTTAGGTACATTTAAATTTGGATGTATTTTTGCATGGTGGAGGAACAGGATGTGTATTCCTATAACCTTCGTGTTTGTTTTTTTTTTCTCTTTGATGGCTTTCTCTGAATTTTTCTTTTTTGGGCATTTTTCCTGAATCTGTGTATAGAACTGCATTATTTTGAATTACTAAATTAGCTGAAGAATCTGTATTTGATTTAGTTACAGTTGTTTTGCTGTCTGAATAGTAGTTTCATCTTGCTAACATTAAGGATTATTTAAAAAAAAGGTCAGCATACAATACATATATGGAAAGAAAAACAAGTATCTATAAAGCTATCTAATAATTTCTTCAAAAATCGTTCTATTCTTGTGACTTTTGCGTTCATGACCAAGCATAATTTTTTTTTAAATCGGCTGTGAAGAACGTCCGAAATCGTCAGTAAATACGAGAAATCGGCAGTGAAGTAATCCATTGTTTTACGACTTTTTGTTGGTGGCGGGGCGACAGCTAAACATCAACACAAGTTGGTTAAAATGTTATAATTAAAAAAAAACTATAATGTACTCCTCGGCACTGAAGTGCCTTTTTATCCCTCATGTGGTTTAACTAAATCCACATTCGTGATATAAAGCTAAACTTCAGTGCTTTGATATACACATGACTATTGTTAGATATTTCAGGAGTGAGGTGTTGCATCTTCCTAAAATTTAAATGAATATAAATATAAGTACTAAAAGATGTAAAATACTTACATTGTTTAAAAAAGAACTTAATCAACTTTGTAAACTTCTACATTATCCATAATAATCAAACCATTCTGTGAAATTTTTTCTACCAGTGGAAAAATCCACAGAAGATTCCGTCACCATCATCTCAACAGGTTGCTGAAATTATGGGGTAGGGAATGACATTTTTGTATTAAATCGTTTTTCTTAACATGCTCATTTTTTTACTTACGTCAAGCAGTGTCAAATTTACTGGAACTAATTCATAATATACGTTTTGTTTATGCGAGCAATTTAAATTTTGATCGTCTTTGCCTTAGCTAAATCACTCACTAGAAGAACTGCTATAATTATTGAGATAAACTCCATCTTCCGTGACTACAGGCCAACGTACCATTTCTTGAACACTCGCATCAATATTGTAATTGCATGATACAGTCAATGCTTTCTGAAATATTAATATTGATCGTTTCAACACACTTATGCAATTAATGCAATCGAGCGTAATAACATGTGTTCACGAATAGTTAATAGAATGCTTAATCCTAGGAGATAGGTTAAATGGCAACCAAAGATAAGGCGTTTTATCTAATGAAGGCAGAATAAATCATAGCAATTTTATAGAATTTAAAAATCGTATTTCTTAAAAGCCCGCTGCAAGTATTTACAAACTTCTTGTACATGTTTATGATACAAATTACTTTTGTCTAATTTTATATTATATTTTTATATGGAAACATTTGGAAAAAATTTATTATTTTTTAGTTGAACAAGTGCAAAACATGTTTACACTGCCTCCTACACCTTACAAGCTGTTCGACTTGGCAACATTGCATCTCTGGCAGTTGGTGGTCCTAAATTACAATACTCCAATTTGAAATAATTTTGCTTTAAATAGAGCACAGTTTTACTCTTCACCATATGTTACTCCCTAATTAACTAAAGATATCTTCTGTACTTGTGACAAATTTATTTACATAGTCAAGTAATACAAACGTGTAACAGTAACAACTTAACCTCTATGTAACCCATGGATAGGGTTGCCATACGTCCGGAAAAAGCGGGATTTCTCCCGCCTTTTTAAACAAAATTATACGTCCCGCCAGAATTAGAAAATATGCCCCGATTTGTCCCGATTTCAATGTATTGCGCCGCGCGCAGAACAAAATGCAACATTTTATTTAACGTGTATTAATTATCATAGAAAAGTGGCAGAACCTTTAAAAGAATTGGAAAACTTTTGCTGGATGAAGTTAGAGCAAGTACCTGAATGGAGTGAAATTGAGAAAAAATACAATACATAAATAAAAAGAATAAACAAATAAATGACTCGGTATTATTTGATCAAAGTTTAATATTAAAAGACTTTGTAGAAAGAAAAATTACTGAAGATGATAATGATGAAATTGAAAAAAAATTTAAGGATCTTTTGGCGTCGGATAAGTGGGTGTTATTTTTCCAAGACTGTAAGAGTTCAGAACAATATTCTGAAGTACTGAAATTATGTGAGTTCTACTTTTGTTTACCAAGCAGCAATGCTAATGCTGAACATATATTTTCCCTCATGAATCGTCAGTGGTCTGATGAGCAAAATCGTTTACTGGTACCTTCGGTTAAAAGTATTTTGATGGTTCAATATAATTTCAAGGAAATGTCTTTCAGTGATTTTTATGATATCAAATCCAAAAGCACAATTTTGAAAGACATTCGTTCATCAAAAAAGTACCATTCGTACAAATAATATATTACCTAAATTAGGTAACTTTTATTATTTTAATTAATAGCTAAGTTAGTTAAAAAAATAACAATAATAAAAATATATAAGCATATATTTCTTTATTTTATTTCGTCCCGATTTTACGTGACGAAAACGCCTGTTTTCCCGCTTTCTTCTACCGAGCACCCGATTTAAGTCAAGGGCCCTATGGCAACCCTACCCATGGATAAAAGAACATTTCTGTAATTATTTTAAAGTTTGTAATTTTCTATACACAACTGCTGCTTGAGAGTACAACATATATGCAAAAACTATGGTGGTGCTACTGTAAATAACCTTATTTGAACATAATAAAGTTATCTGCTCGGTAACATCTAAATTTGTGTGGCGTAAATTGTTCCATAAAGTTCGAAAAAATGTTGATGTTATCATTTAAAAACACTTTCACTTTTTGTGCATGTCTTTCCAATATTTATTTTCTTCTACATTCAGGATTTGTCCTTTCTTGAGGTGCTCTTGACAACAAATATGCTGGTAAATTTGGAAATACGCTTGGGATAGCATTGTCAGCTAATCGAGGGTAATGCAGCATCAGCTTCTGCAGTTTCCCACTCTCATTTCTAACACTTTCAAATGTCTTCCATGTATTTCACACACGACAGCACTTTTTGTTGGGGTCCAATGTTCTCGTGGTATTGCACGAAGCCATACTTTCTTTCGGATCTCATCCAATTGGAAAAGAAAATGTTTTTAAGGTACTGCTGTAGTTGGTACAGTGCGTCTTCATGACATTCTAAACATAAAATTAAAAGTTACAAGAAATGCGCTAAAAGTAAAGTTCCACACGTACGAACATGGCCTGAGACAAGGCGAGTTAGGGTCGCCGAAATATCTCTTTCTGGAACCCAGTCAGTCTGGCACATGTTAACGCCATACTGGGCGATGTGGTTAGCATCACGCCTTCGACGACTGCCTTACTTTCCCTACTTCCACAACTGTGGTTTCGGTACCCAATTTTTAAAGCGACTGGGTGGGCCGCCCGGTTGCCAGATGTCAGGATTGAACCCAGTACCGTGGCACCGCAGCCTGATGCCCTAATCGCTCGGCCACGCTGGCGTCAAATGCGCTAAAAATGAGGTTATATTGTTACCTCGGTTGTATTTCAGCGAAATACTTAATAAAAACCTATAAATTCTAGCAGCAATTTTTACTTTCACTTATCACGAACAGTACAGTAATATAAATAAATGTATGTCTTCAAACTTAGAGCAGCCCAACATATTAGATAATATTTAATCACACCCCGCATTTGAACGGACATTTATAAATAAACAGTACAAAACTTCGATTACCAGGCAGCGTTGCCAAATCGCCAACAGCATGGTGTAAGTGTAAAATGTAAACTTTCTTCTCAGTTACTGTTTCCTTCTTATCAAATTCTTCCATATTGAACTCTGGTTTAATAATACTATGCCATTTACAAAATTAAAAACTACAAGAAATTGCAAAAGGAACTTTATTTGAATCAAACTACATAAGTAAAATCTACTGCACGCAGCTACTAAATCGAGTGTAGCCTATGTACAAATACAAAAATGTACATTTAAATTCATGTTCAATGTTCAGCAATACAAAAACAATCAGTATTGAAGGGAAGCACCAGTCATGGTCGGATTGTGGACAAAATGTGATGTACATCGAACGGTATCACCAACGCAAAAATTATTGTTACACGATATTTAACGCAGCTGTATCACAGGCGATTGACATAATACATACAGCCCTTAATCTAAACTAAGTCTGCTTCTCTTATGCTAAGTAACCTTTCTTAACCACTACTACTGCAAATTTGAAAAGCAATCGCAAAACCAATTTGGCACATTTTTGGGCTGCACATATTCGTATTGTGCTTTGTCCAACACGAATATTGAGATCTAACTTCGTTTTGGTCAAAAAAGTTTCAAGGTACTTTTATCACTTAAGGTTCAATATTCATTGCTAGTCTAACCTTATTTAAATCGGGTTAATCAGTATCAGTCAAGTGACCGATAAATAGTAATGAAAACCGAGGGATTTGATTCGTTATTACCAAAATTATGTAACCGTAAATTTATATATTCAGATTAGACTAAGCATTACAGCCTCTTACGTAATTTCTAGACACATTGCACAACTACCTACTTAACTTAAAAATATTCTGTGCAAAATTAAAGCAAAAGTGCAGTCAGTCATCTAAAGCTATAAGCTTCTAACATAATAAATAATAGCAAAATTGTCTGTACAAGGCAAGATATAATATCACGAATTAAAAAATGAGAATTAACTTAATTATTCAATCTTTTAGCTTCTACGAATGCACTACTGTGACTACTATAGCTACCTCTAAGAGAAGGACAGTTGACATCCATCATTACAATTCATTTGATGTAATACATTAAAATTATATCACCGCAGACAGAGATAATATGGCAGTTTTTTATGGCAAGCATATAACTGTTTTACATACGTAATACGGTCTCTGTTTGAAATTGGTTTTAGCTAAGCTAAAGTTGTTTTTATGTCAGATGGATAATTAACTCGTGTGTTGATCATCATATAATTGCCAACTATATTCCATGCACGTTGTTTTGGCATAATATGAGGCCATGGAAATTTGGCATTTAAGTTGGCAGTAAAGGTGTTTGTTTAATTAGGTTATGTTTTTCTAAGTTTGAGGTTGATACATAGTGTCAATGTCTAGTGCATTGTTGTCAGTTTAGTTTGCAATAGAACATTCTCACACATTTTTATCTAATTTAACACAAGCCTTGCCCAAAGCAGGAATAACCCGATGAATCACCCAATTTTGATAATTTTTTTGGCAAACTTGCTCAAACAGTACAGTCTCGTTTTAGAGTCGTGTATGGAAATTCAGCAACATGGTAAATATGTTCGCATGACAGGCACTTCAGTGACGCAAAATTGTGTCACGTAGAACAGTGTGTCCAACATTAAAAAATAAATTATGGTCTCCTATTATACTAAAACAACGAGAACGGATCAATTTATTACAGTAGGATAAGTGGCCTAAGTTAAATAATAAAAACTTCTTATGTAAAATGTCATAACATTTTGTTCAATGTTGTTTTCATAGCAAAATTCTTTGTATCATAGTGTTTTTGTGGTATGACATTTCATAGGCGGCGTTTCTTAGTTGCACTATTTTCTACCGTGGAGCTAAAATATTTTTTTTTAAAATTGACTTCTAGTTTAAATTTTAAATTCAGTCTTTAAACAAACACAGATTATTGTAAAAGTTCTGATTTATAAATCCATCTGACATAAGCAAAAAGTTAATCATTCTAGACGCATTCAAAGGATTTCAATTATTACCTCTGAAGACATATTAAATATATCAATATCAAAAATATCAGACTTTAATGATTATTTCATTGCTCATTCATAGTTAAAACACTATAGATCTGATTGAAGATTAACATAAGCCATAAACCATTCCAACAGTTTGGATTTAACTGTGTAACGGAAACTGTTGATATAACCTCAAAATTACTGCATTCAAACACTAAAAAATGTCATACCCCTTTAATCAATTTTTCAAAATGCTGCTTTTAAATTAGAAACTATGAAATTATAGCAACAAATCTGGAAAAAATCTTAATTCCACCTAATTCTTCAAATATCAACTTTAGTTGCAAGTTTTTACTTAAAATATGTACTGTAAGAGATCTTAACTAACGGCACGAAAAATATTACCAATTGTGTTATCTACACTGGGATTCTAATGTTCTATTTGATCACATATTTACAGCATGCTTATGGCTGGCTACGTTTCACAGCAAGTGGCTACCTTAGGCTGAAAACAGTAAATGTATCTTATAAAAATATTTTTGTGAACGGTGTCGTTCCACCAGAAAGCACCTAGGCGATTAATTGCAAACCATAAACTGTGCAGGCACTTACACTATGCAAAATTAGAGCAGAGTCACCTGACCCAAATTTTCGGAAATGACCATTTCCATTATGGACTGGAAGACAACTTGAACATTGGCAGTATCCGTGGCAGTGGTGAAGTGTGGATATAATACTTTACGGGAATCGTTATTACGTAGTACAAATTTATGCTGGATGAATAGGCTCCTCGGTCTACATCTTGATCAGGCCCTACAAAAATATATTCTTAGTCGCAACTGTTGGTAAACAGTTTGAAATTAAATATATGTCACCATCTATAATCCGGAAAATACAGTCTTAAATGTCTTTGTGAATATATATCTTTTCTCTGAACAAGTCAAACTTGTTCAGTAATAGAACAAATGATGCCTCTCGAAGAATGGGTTATTTACAATTTGCCCAAATAGTTTAAACTTTCTTCCAATCGATTGACAGTTGGATCCTCCTGGAAATAAAATTTGAAATTTAAACATTCATTAATAATAAAATGAAATAGTAACAGTGATTAAATCAGCTATCATATTACGAAAATTAAACATATCGCAGTACAGTACAACTTTGCTAATTCAGACAGATAGGATTTTTCTCCTGTCCGGATTGCGACTACACAAATAAAGCAAGAAAGATGTTTTTAATGAATTCTAACTATCATAACGACCTTGGGATTAGGCCGTTGCAGACGCGTGAGTCAGTGGCCCGAATATTCGAGAAACGACCTTGGAGCCAGGTGCGACGGATGAGTCAGTGGCCTCGGTGATTAATACGCGTGACACGTCAGCGTTGCCGGAATGGTCGAGACGTTTTCCAGAAGGAATTATCCGGCAATATATAAACCCGGTGCAGCGGGGAAAAACCACAGTTCTCATCCAACTCGAAGCGCGTAAAGATGCAATATAAATAAACCCGTGTGTACATAACTCTAGGAAATAAATAACGAGTGTATAACAAATAAATATAACCATATAAATCATTAATGTTAAGTCGTGTATAAATAAATAAAGTATATCTGTTTTTAGAAATAGTTCCTGTAGTAATAAATAATTTGTGTTCCGCGTTTAATAGTTGCTTTATAAATAGTTAAGATAAATCGTTGTAAATAAATGTTTAATACAAGAAGCGTCGTATAATGTTTTTAATAGCCCCAGTATGTAAAAACGTAACACTATTTTTATAAACAAATAAAACTATATTCTATTCATATAGAATTTTCTTAAAATAAACACTAATTTTTCTGCTGCACGTTTTCGAAAAATGAAATGTCCCTTAATAACGTAACCTGGAGTTAATCCTGAGTAAGAGATAATATTCATACTTGATCAAAACATTGAACTGATGCTGAAATAAACTTCAACTTTTTATTCTTAAATTATACAAAGCATCAAACTATCTGCAATAAACGTTCTTGCCTCTGTTTTGTGAATATTAAATGTGTCGATGCGAACAAACTACACGAAAAACTATTCGAACTTTCAAATTAATCAAACGAAAATGAATGTATACTCACAAGCAGAGTCATGTCATAGCCGCTCTCAATGACACCACGAAGAGGACTGCTCTGACGTCATCAAAGCAGTAAATCCACTTGCGCCTTTGAGACCTTTGCCCACCCACATCGTACATGCTAACAATCATATCGTTGATTTTAAAGTGGGTTTCTATGATGCCTTGCGTACGCACTCTTGCCCGAAGGACGTCAGTGGGAGTCGGCACGTATTTGGCATCGCATATCCGCTCCATATTTTCGAATAAATACAAGGCGGAGTCGTTCAGTTCGTATTCATAGCCTCTGGCTACGGCCAGCCGCACTCCCCTGTCCGACCAGAGTGCTTGCAGCGAGGCAGCCACATTTGGAAGCACGGTAAAGCTCATGTCGAAACAACTTCGGCTTTGCAGGACGACTTGAGCGTGGGTCTGGAAAAAGAAATGAGATGTTGTTAAGTGTATAATTCCTAAGATTGCTTTTTTGTAGCTATTGGAAATATGGTGAATTGTAATACAAATTGGAAGTGATTTTTATTTTTAAATTACAGTCGAACCTCTATTAACAAAGTCGTAAATTCGCCGGGAAAAAATTCGTTATTTAGAATAATTCGGTATATATGAATGCACATATATCATGTATGTTTAATTGACCTGAAAAATGATTAAATAATTGAAGATGTAGTTTTATGTGAAGTTTAATGTATGTAATTATTAATACATACATAGCTACATATCTACGTGCATAATATGTAACATAAACGTACATTATGTATGATTAAACACATAAGCTATTTTACATAATGTACAAAGGAACATAAAAGCCGCACAGAAACATTAGGTATGTACTTACAAAACATCAGATGTGGACTTAGAGTTCTTAAAGAAGTGTGTAATTTTTGGTTGCACTTTGCATTTAAACAAGACACGTTTTCAAAAAATACCTCGCACTGATTTAAAGATTTGAACAAACTTGCCGGAAAATTTTCGCGATTTTGCAATGCAGAATGGATGGTCTCAAATGCCTCAAAAGTGTCGCGGTCCGATGGCGCGGCATTTTCAATTCGCGGTACAAACTTAGCTTAACGCTGTGAAACAATTTGTTAAACTGAACAATACAGCCATTGAAGGAATGCAGCATTACCGCCTAATCACCCCATTAAAGAGACCTTCCTGGAATTGTAACTACCTGACAAGGGTTTATGACCCTAATTTTACTACGTTAAAGAGATTGTGTTCGCTAATAGAGAGAAATTTATATATAAATAATATCGGACATTGACGGTTCTAACCAAAATTTCGCTACAAATAGTGAATTTTGTTAAATAGAGGTTCGACTGTATGCAGATGTTTTAGCAAAACTCTGAGGATATCGCTTAATATTAAAACAATAAAGGATCTACAATATGGCGCTGTGGTACTACCACAATATCTTTATATTTTTCATACAGACTGCTATCGTTTATTATACTGGATTTTCTCAAAATTGGTTTTAAAATTTACAGAAGAAATACAGGGCTATAGTTGTTGACAATGTCAGAATTTATATAGAAAACGAATTATTTATTAATATTTGCTTAGACGAAGCTCAAAAATTTTAAACTATTCATTAAAGTATTCATACAGGGTTGTTATTTTCCATCAGATTGTGTCCGCGATACTCCTTAAATTTATGCAAGCCTTCGATTTGTGTAGTTTTGTGGACTATTTCTTGCACACGTTCACGACGCATTTCGGAACGTAAATTGTATAATTATAGAACCGGGTCGTTTTACTGAAGGAGATGAAAGTTTTTAGATAATTGCAGTCTGTGTCTGGTCACAAATGAATACAGTTCAGAGTTTAAAAGTATTTCGAAATATTAAATAAATACAAGTCCTTATATATAATCGAATGCGTTGTGTTTGCTATTTTGATCTGATAACCTATTATTAGTATAGGCACAAAACACGACGTTTGCATGAAATACCCTGCTGGTAAACACTGTGTGTGAAATCTGACCTAATGATAGTATTATAATGCCGCTATCTGCATAAAGATTCCTTATAGTATTGCAATTAGGGTCGCAAACCGGGATCCCGACTTTCAAAAATACCGGAAGATACCGGACTAAAACGGATGCTTCAAAATACCGGGATTGGATTTATGGAAACCGGGGATTTTCGGAAATTGACGGTATTTCTTTCCAAAAAATATAAATCGCTTGCGAACCGACGGAAGGACGGATTAGAATGAGCGGATTCCTTGTTGGAAATGGAAATGTCTATGGGTAATAATATTGAACATCTTGGATCTGAGCATGACGCACCTGAAGACACACTGCCGTTTAAGAAACAATCAGAAATTGAAATACAAAAAACATTTCAGGCTCAGGATAATACTTCCAGACCAACTGATGGAATATTTGACACATTAGTAAAAATAAAAATGGCTGTATTTGAAAATCGCGGTTCAAGGGGAAAATATCTAGAAATTGCGTATGATAGCTGAAGGTCTATTCCTCCTACCAGTGTGGAGTCTGAGCGGATGTTCTCGTCATCAGATTACTTTTGTAACCATTTGCGTTCAAAATTAAGCAATCCAACATTAGACACGTCATTTTTACATTCTCATTATTTAAATTTGACCAAATATTAAGAACACAAATTATTTTAAGATTTGCTTAATAAAACTATTGAATTTAAAAATGTTAAGATTATTTTTGTTCGTTTGATTAAAGTCTGAAGTTAGACATTTCTGTTATTGGTAAAAGCTTATTAAAAATTGAAATATGATTTTTTCGGAATGTTTTTATTTCTTCAATAAATCGTCACCTCTAATTTAGAGGCTCTAATCTCAAATCTAGACAAGAGCTTTTCTAAATATCGAAAATATCGGGATTCCGGTATTCGTAAAACTTCAATATCGAAAAATACCGGTTTTGGTAAAAGGGACCGGTATTGCGACCCCCCTAATTGCAATGTGACCCAGTAAGCCGACACCAAAGCTGATTCTTGTGTACAAACAGTTGAACTGGCACATGTTGTGATTTAGTTTTATATTCTAATTTTGTTTGCCTGCATAATTTCACTTAATTGTTTTATCTCATGGGCAAATACTAGTTTGAACTGCAACTTGCTGAAATATTTTGTAAAAACTGAGAAATGATTAATTTAGGGAAGTCTATAACCATCTGCGCTAGAACTGAAACTTATATTGATTTTGATGCGATCTATTTAGGTACGAAGAATTTAATAATATGGCACACATGATTTTAGAAATACCCCAGTAACCTGTATTAATTTTCTTTTTTCTAAATTAAAACTTGTATGAGAAAAGGGTATTTTAGGAAAAAACTACAACTATATAGGTATAAGTTCTTGATATATTCCCAAAATTATGTATTTCATAAAATTTAAACAAAAGTACTGAATTTCATGTACAAAAAACTCAAGAAGGTAACCTGAATTGCAGTTCTACCATAAATGACCACTTTGGCATAATTATACCAATTAATCGAGTCCGTTTATACTAAAAAAAAGTATCCATACCAATCTTGCATACGTAAGTTGCTTTTCTCTTAATACATTTTAGAATAAACCTATGGTCAAGCCAAAAATTATATGTGAAACATGAAATTTCAACAAGTATATTAAAGAAAATTGAAAAAAAAATAATAAAGCCCACCTTATTGCGCGAATGCTCCAAATTATTCGTAACAATCCCATTCCAGCAAGAACATATTTCATAGATGCCAACAAATTGTCCCAAACGGTGGGGTCTAAAGCTGCAAAGTTCGGCGCGTGTAAATCCCATCTGCATGGGATGATTTTCATTTGTTTCCACTAAGGTACTTTTGCCGCTTTCCCCAGCTCCTGAAAATAAAAAGTAAATCTATTTAACAATAGTAATTTATTAATAAAAATATAATAGGTTTTTTTAAATGGCATACACATTTTTAACTTAACCTAATTTATTTATCAACTCTGTGCTCTGTTTAATCTAACCTAATTTCCAGTATTTTTCAATGATTTTATTGCGTTACGTTCAAGGCAGACCAATTGTAATTAATCACATACATTACAACTAATCAATTCAATACACACCCAAAAGTAATATTTTAATAACGTTTCGTCGTTTTTTCAAAATTCTGGTACACCACCAACTTTTATCCTCTGCACATCTGAATGATAAACACGAACCCATTTTAGTACCATATCGAATTTTGCTGCCTCCAATATGGGTAAAACTGATGCTTTCTCTTGAATTTCATTTTTTTATCAATAAAAAATACGAATTTCCTACTGGATTTACTTTCCTCCACAATCACAAGAAATAAACTGTAAATACACAATAACTGATAATGCCAACTTTCCAGCATTGGTATTTACTGTTACCCTACGTGCGTTATCAGTTCTTATCTCCTGGAGTGACGTTAAATTCAGTAAGTTCACTGTTTGCAACATCACACAAGTAAACAAGCCTATAAGATTGGATCGAACATTATCTATTCGTTCGCTGTGGTGGATTCTTTGAAATGTCTCGGCTGAATAGGTATTTGTCATGCTGTTTCTCGTTCTTTTTAAATTTAACATAATTTTTCCAGAGTTTCCTCCTTGCAGTACAAATATACAAAGGATAATGTATACTTAACCGACCAGCAACGGGATTTTTACGAAGAAAATGGATTTGTTGTATTTCGCAAGTTAGTCAGTGATGCTGTGCTGGACGAATGCAGGTATATTTTTGATTTTTCTTATTCATTCCTAATTTTGTTAATGCTAAATATTAAATTATGTACTGTTAGAATTACATACCACACTTAATGGTTTTAATTAACTCAATAAAGTGGCTATGAAGTCATTGCGAGTGT
>OW679200.1:106521944-106545918 GCA_940337035.1 Agriotes lineatus | reverse complement strand
AAGATCAGTAGTTGAAGAATTCGATTTTGTGAATGTGTAATAACAACTCGCGTTTTTGTATCATTTACTCTGATGAAGCCACATTGTCTTCGAATGGAGTTATAAATTGACCCAATTCCCATTATTGGCTGCAACATAATTCTCATTACATGGAAGAATTATACCGGGTGTCTTAAAATGAATTACATCTCACTTCGCAAGAGCTGCAACATCACAGATTCTCATTCAGTAGATCATAAAGTACATTTATACACCAATTTTTAGCTTTATACTTTGTTTTTAGGTCAGTTATGCTAAATGTCCTGTACTACTATAATAATTAATCACTCGCAGAAAACTCCTTAATTGTTTAATATGTTTAGGGCTTGGGTATTTCTTAATAATCTTTTCTTCATCTATGCTTATGCCTTCAGTATTTATGTTGTATCCCAAAAACTTTACTTAAGTTTTGAAAAGTTTACGATTTCGATGTTTAAAGTTATAAAGTTATACCATTTTTATTGAAATCATTTAATATTGTATCGATGTGCCCGATGTGTGTTTTTCATAATCATCACATTATTAAATATTATAATACTAGCGTTCTGCACCCAAATTGGGCGCGAAATAATTCATTTAATGCAATTTGTACAAGGGTGATCCATTTTGTATGTCGAGTTAATTTTGAGGTTAGCTATCAACAAAAAAATCCACATAAAAAAAAGTCACTTATAAAAATTTGATAACCCTACTACTGGCTTACTTGCGTCGCCTTGAGTCGATTGACACCAAAATCAGCCAATTCGGCCCACGGGTTCGCTCTCAAAGTGGCGTCAAGCAAGCAAGCAATGAAAATTATTATGTCGGATCATCAATACAGTGTAAGCAAAAACTTTGGTATTTATTTTTGATAATCTGTAATGTTGGTACACACACCATGCATGAAGTTGAAAGACCAAAACGGACTACTCCAAAAATTGATAGACTATCCCATCAATCTAAATCCGGTGTATTTTCTTGAATTTGGGTATAAAGGAATTAACCAAAACGAATTCTTTGGGTCAAGTTTCGTGAATATCGATTTGTGCCCTACACTACCTATTAATTTTGTTTTAATTGTATATGTATGTATAATCGTTAACCTCTTGTTACCTTAGCGGCGTAGAGGCTGGTGCTCTGTACGCATCTGGCGATGTAGTGCTCAACTTGCCCTGAGTTGCGAGATACATTGTGTGTTAGGTGTGTGTCTTGGTGATGTGTGGACCTTGTTACTACTAACTCTTAGGTCTGTGGTTCTAAGTAGACACAGTTAATTGGGTGCCCAACTGTGAATGGTCTCACCAAGTCCGATTCCAATCTCCAAAGCTGCGGAAAAATTCTAGCTTTGCGAGATTCGAACCGAGAAGTTGTTTAATGCAAGCCTAGTGCTTTCCCAACTGTGCTACTCGGCTTCTTTTTGTTTGTTTTAATTATATAGTATAATTACAATCTATTCTCAAGGAAACATTAAGTAACTGACATCGCTCTAATTCATTTACATATATAGATGGCTATTCTCTACCTAATATTTACACATTTAACATATCTATATATACCGGGTGTCTTAAAATGAATTACATCTAGTATGCTTTGAATTTCCCATAATGCAATACCAATAACAATTTAGGGCACATAAAAATGTACATGCAAACAAAATTCAAAACCTACAAGATATAATTCTTTTGAAGACACCCGGTATTAAGGTAACATCTGGCGTCCTTCAGGGCTCTATCCTAAGCCCCCTTTTATTGAATCAATAATTAATGATGTATCACTTTAATCACTCTAAATTTCAATTATGCTAACGATATCAACTTTTACAAAACCATATCTAATTACGGCGATTGTGTAACATTGCATAAAGAACTCATAGTCCAGTCGTTGAAGGTAAAAATATGCTATTACCTCAGAATTCTTTGAACCTTGACCGATGGACGTGAAATTTGGTGAGTAGTTAGCGGATGGCTCAAGGAGCAAAAGTGACATAGCGCCGATGTGCGCTTTTACCCTGAGAGTGGATGCCACCCCTTCTCGGGGGTGAAAATTGTTCACTCAAAAAAACCGCGGAAATGGATAGAGAGACAAATTATAAGTAAAAAATGTTCTATATAGTTTTTTGGATAGATCGATATTTTTCGAGATATTCGCGATTGAAAACTTAGATTTTTCGTGATAAAAATGCATGTTTTTGTACGGTTTTTCGCGAATAAGTCGAAAACTTCGCGTTCTATCAAATAAGTTGCAATAACCAAAAATTAAGCTAAGGAAACAGCAAAGCGATTGGTTTTTATTATGAATGCTCTAGGTCCAAAATAAAAGTAGTTATGGCTCGTTGAAGAAAAATTTTTCTTGCAACAACTTTGTTCGAAGTAATCAACGTTAATTAACGAAAAACCGATGCATTTTTCGGGAAAAACTTATAAAACATTTTTTGTAGTGATTGAAAAGACCTTTAAAATGAGCACTGTTAAAAGTCGATTCCATGATAACTAAGCGAGTTACGATGCAAAAACTGTGGGGCACTCGAATATTTGAAAAAAAAATGAGCGCTAAAACCCCAGCCATTCCACCAGAATTGATATTTACCATTATCCCTTTACAAATTACTTTTTTTTAGTATTACTCATGTAATCCAAAAGTTTTTCGACATGCTCAGACTTTGCATATTCAAAAAGTAAAGGGTTGAAGGGCTCGGGAGGGGTGGTGCGCGCACTATAATGCAAACTTCTAACATTTATATCTCCGTTATTTTTTTTCCTACCGAAATTTAAAAAAAACTAAAATGTTCGTTAATAAAAAATCCACATTTTTGTACTATATTATTTTTTACGTTTTTTTCTTTAGTTTAAGGTATTTTCAAAATAAGGTATTTTTTAAGAAATTTGAAAAGTACGTTTTCCATTTTTATCATATGTTTTTCGAAAAATACGCTTTCTAACTCACCCAAACTTTTGGATTAGATAAGTAATACTAAAATAAAGTAATTTGTAAAAGGATAATGGTCAATATCAATTCTGGTGGAATGGCTGGGGTCTTATCGCTCATTTTTTTTTCAAAAATTCGAGTGGCCCACCGTTTTTGCATCGTAACTCGCTTAGTTATAATACTATTGACTTTTAACAGTGCTCATTTTAAAGGTTTTTTCAATCACTACAAAAAATGTTCTATAAGTTTTTCCCGGAAAATGCGTCGGTGTTTCGTTAATTAACGTCGAACCAAGTTGTTGGGGAAAAAATCTTCTTCAAGGAGCCATAACTTCTTTTATTTTGGACTAAAGCATTCATAGAAAAACCAGTCTTTTTCCTGTTTTCTAAGCTTCATTTTTGGTTATTACAACTTATTTGATAGAACGCGAAGTTTTCGACTTATTCGCGAAAAACCGTCCAAAAACATACATTTTTATCACGAAAAATGTAAGTCTTCAATCGCGAATAGCTCAAAAAATATCGATCTATCGAAAAAACTATATAGAACATTTTTTACTTAGAATTTGTCCCTCTATCCATTTCCGGGGTTATTTTGAGTGAACACATTTCCACCCCCGAGAAGAGGTGGCATCCACTCTCAGGGTAAAAGCGCACAACGGCGCTATGTCACTTTTGCTCCTTAAACCATCCCCTAACCACTCACCAAATTTCACGTCAATCGGTCAAGGTTCAAAGAATTCGGAGCGGAAAACCTTCAACGACTGGACTATCAATAGATTATATGATTACCTATTGTTTTTTGAATTATTTGCAAATAAATTTCGATAAATGTTTTTTCATTACTTTCACTAAAATATTAACATTTTTGACTTTTTTTTTAATAAGGATTTATTGGGTACTTCAATTACATAGATTATTAGCACCCTATACTATATACAATTAGATTATAAATAATACATTATATAATACTCTTTTATATTTTGTATAGTAAACCGGTTTCCTTGAGGAATTTCAGTACGTTGTCTGTTTTGCCTTCGTCGTTTTCAAGCGCTTAGTTAAGGTTTGGACAAATATTGTTTTTATTTCGTTTTTGGTTAAATTTTAGACATTGTAGTATGAAATGCTCGACAGTTAAAGGCGTATTACAGGTCTCGCAAAGCGTTGGCTGCATTTTTTTGATGAGGTGGTCATGGGTTAATGTTATATGTCCTATATGAAGTCGTGTCATAATTATTTGCTCTCTTCGGATTTTGTTTGATTGCCACTTGTCTATGTCTTCTTTTATTTTACGCAGTTTGTTATTTGTGGTTTCTTTTCATTTATCTTTCCATTTGTTGATTTGTTTTTCTTGATGATATTTTTATAATCAGATAAAGGAATTTGAACGTTCAGTAGTTCAGTGGTGTGTGCTTCTTTCGCTCCTTTGTCGCCTATTTCATTTCTTGCTATTGTTATGTGTGAAGGTATCCAAATAAAGGTTATATGTTGGTTTCTTTCCTTTGAGAGTACATGTATTTTTTCTTGAACTTCAACAAGGAATGGATGCTATTTATTACTGTCAAAGAGTCTGTACAAAGGACGAAATGGTTATGGTGCGATTCAATGATGATGTTTACGGCTTTTAGAATGCCGTATGCTTCTGCTGTATATATGCTGCAAGTCAATGGTAGATGGAATTGGTAACTATCTTCTGCGAGCATCACTGCAGCTCCTGCATGGTTGTCTGATTTGGAGCCATCCGTATATATGAAATTTTTGAATTTATGTTTTAATTCGTTGAATAACGCTAGGTAGAGAGATGGGTGGGTGTTTTGTTTTGAAAATTGTGTTAGGTAGGATATACAATGAGGAAAATTAGTTTGACAAGGGGGTATTTTATAAAACGTTCAGTTGATATTTAGGAATTAACGTAATTGTTTTAGAGAGTTTGTGATGCATTGTTTCAGAGGCGTTTTAGTTTGTGTTATTATCTGTCCATTATTGCAGTAATTGAATATTTGTTTAAAGGTTGGTATATTTGAATTAGCAGCCAGTTTTATTATATGATTGAGGGCCAGTTGGGTTTTTCTATATTCTAGGGGTTGTTCTCTGACATCACAGGCTATGCTATTGGTCGGGCTTGTTCTATAGGCTCCTGAAATTCTCATTGCCATATTTTGTACTGGATCTAGTATTTTTAATCAGGATAATTTTGCAGCAGCATATGCAATGCATCCGCAGTCTAATTTTGTTCTAACTGTGGAGTTGTATATATTAATTAAAGTTTGTCGTTCTGATCCCCAATTTCGATGTGCTAAAGCTTTAAGGATATTAAGTTTTTGAAGGCATTCTGCTTTCAGTTTTCATAGGTGAGGAATCCAAGTTAGTTTACGGTCAAAGGTTATTCCCAGGAATTTTATATTGTCCACATATTCAATGTTAGTCCCTTTTAGTTGTAACGTAGGATTTATGGTGTTTTTCCAAAGTTATCAAAAATGAATTGCCTTTATTTTGCTGCAGAAGTCAAAGCCGGTGTTATCGGTCCAGTTTTCTAAATTGTTGATGGTGTTTTGTATTTGTGTTTGTAAGAAGGTTAGGTTTTTTCTTTTTTGGAATATTACTATATCGTAAGCAAATAAAGCAATTTTTGTTAATTTAGGGATAAAGTTTGTTATTTTATTCATTGTTATAAGGAATAGTCATGCTTAGAATTTCATCCTGAGGTATGCCATTTTCTTGATATTTGGTTTCAGACACACAGCCATTTATTCTTACTTGAAATTTGTGATATTTTAAGAAGTTAATTACATATTGTAGAATATCTCCAGGCAGTGTCGCATGCTTTCTCAATGTCCAAAAATACCTACCTCTAGTAGATGTTGTTTATTACAGAATGCAAATTCTATTTCGGATTCAAAGTACCAGATTGCATCTGTAGTTATTCTTCCTTTTCTAAAGCCATATTGTGCTTTTTTAAATATATTTTTCGTTTCCATGTACCATATGAGTCGTTTATTAACTATTTTTTGAAGTATTTTGTTTAAGCAATTAGACAAAGAAATAGGTCGGTAGTTTCGTGGATCGGTCTCGTTTTTGTTGTGTTTTAGTATTGGGATTACTACAGATTCTCTCAATTTGTTAGGGTATACATTATGACGCCATATATGAGGGTATTCGGGCGAATGTATCAATCGGTATTTTGAAGAAAAAAGTCCTATCTCAGGCGATAACCTAGAAAAGACATGTTAAAGTTAACCAATCAGGGATTGGCACCATAAAGGTAGAATGACTGTAGTTTTGTGTTGCCAGGGTTTTGCGATTATTCGTTTTATTAAAACCTCCTATCCATCAATCTAGTAATCAAACATTACTTATGTCAGTTTGACATTTGTTCGTTTATTTTGCTACACTATCTAATTCAAGTGTATCATTTGAAATGTATTCATTCTCTGAGTAGATCGATATGATTATGACTTTTGGAGAATGTGCGGGCAACACGCGCGAAGCCGCAAGGCTGTATCGTGAGCACTTTCCGGGAAGAGCAAATCATCCCAATCATAAAACCATCCTCAATTTGATCACTTGCAGTAGGGAAACGGGACAGATACAACCGGTTCGAAAGGAAGTTGATGGTGCTCCAAGAAATGCGAGGACTGTTGAGAATGAGGAAGCCGTGTTGGATGCCTTTGAAGAAGACGGTACTTGGTCTGTTCGGGCAGTTGCTCGAGAAATGGGTTTGTTCAAAAGTTCGGTGAAAACAATTCTAGCCGGAAATAAGAGGCATCCATACCACTATACTCGACTATAACAACTTCTGCCGGAGGATTACCCAATTAGGCGAGAATTCTGCTTATGGCTAATAAACCAAAGCGATGCTGATCCCGACGTCTTGTCACGAATACTTTACTGATCAGTCGCTATTTTGTTGGCAAGGTTGTTTCAATTTTCACAACCTTCATATCTGGGCAGAAGAAAATCCAAGAGTTATTTCTCAGAGGTTTTTACCGCAGGTTTTCCGTCAATTTGAATGCTGGGCTATTGGGAAATCGTTTAGTAGGTATGAGGATAACGGATTTTTCCATTTGCTAAAATTCCGAATCTCCCGCTCTAGGTCGAACCGTTTGAATTTCCTCCATGATTAATGGGCGAAAGATATGCTCAGTTTATTGGCACTGAGCTACTGGGCTTGCTTGAAGATGTGCCTCTTGCTTATCGCATAAATGACTAGTACCAGCATGATGGTGCTCCACCGCATTTTAGCAGAGGCTTTGTGAAATCTTGCATAACCAATATCCACAGCGCTGGATTGGACGAGGAGGCCCCATTATTGGCCTGCCAGATCTCCTGAACTAAACCCACTAGATTTATTCCTATGGGGGCATTAGAAATCCATCATTTATCGGCGGCCTATAAATTCAGAGACAGATTTGAGAGTTCAAATTCAGAAAGCTGTTGAGTCAGTTACTGCAGAAATGATAACTAACTCTACAAGAAATTTATTACGTAGAGCACAATTATGCATACAAATGAATGGCGGTCATTTGGAACAAGTGCTTTAATATTGCTTATAAATGGTTCTTTTTAGAACAGCTACTTGCCATTTTATTTCGAAATAATTAAGTCAAATAATAAACTTTTACGATTATCAAGTCGCACAAGATCGATGACAAATAAACATCAACGAAATTGAGAAATTGTCAAAATTACTGTTGGTGCGTTGATTTTTGCGAAGTCAGTATTTATTTTTGCTGTCTAGCAACGTGTCGGATATTCAGTAATACCCGAGGACCAAGCTTCTGGGATTGGTGCAATTGAAAACTCTATAACTCAGTTATTTGGGGTAGTAGAAAATTTATTTTTGCTGTTGGCACATGCTTGTTTTCTATGGGGAGGCAGTTCTGGGACACCCTGTATATGTTTAAGATATGGTTCAAGGCTGCTTTGGGGAGGTGCTTCATAATTTCGTACAAAATACCATCAGGCCCCGGACTGCTGTTTACTTTTCTTGAATAGTTTCTATTAGTTCTGAATAGGTACAGCATGTATTTATGGGGTTTTCTGCATCTTGAATAATTTTTACTGGTTTCTTCGCTGCATCCATTTTTTTATTAATAAACGTCTGTGTGTTGTTTTGGTTGCTTCAGTTTTGTGCGAATGTATTTGCCAACATATCTGCGATTTGTTGAGGGTGTGTGCAAATGCCTGTATTTGTTATTAAAGTTTCAGTATGGAAGATAGCGTCTTGACTTTCAATACTTTTATTTGTTTTTCACTTTTAAACATCAATTTATCAAGTCACTGTATTCACCTTGAAAATGTTTCTTAACTGGCTAACCTGTAAATTTTTTACTGGCTAGCCAGTAAAATTTTACAAGCGTGCAAAGCAAGAGTTGTCTTCCTTAGTATGTGTCATATTGATGAATTTAGTTGCTTGTCAGTTTGACATTTTGAACAAATGGTAAATTTCTAGTTATTTATAAGTGAGGAACAAATAAAATATTCAACCATACACGCAAGTTAACAGGTTTTACTGGCTTGAGAAGGTGACTGGCTCGCCAGTCATATCCTTCTATTCACCAGTAAAAACCCTCTTACCAAGCTTGTAATGTTATAGTATTTAACATTCTTGACATTTAACCTTCTTGAGCCAGTAAAACCTGTTACCTTGCGTGTATTGTTGAATATTTTATTTGTTCCTCACTTGTAAATAACTAGAAATTTACCATTTATTCAAAATGTCAAACTGACAAGCAACTAAATTCATCAATATGACACATACTAAGGAAGACAACTCTTGCTTTGCACGCTATCATTTATCTATGAGCACGCTTGTACATTTTTTACTGGCTAGCCAGTTAAGAAACACTTTCAAGGTGAATACAGTGACTTGATAAATTGATGTTCACAAGTGAGGAACAAATAAAATACTATTGCCGGTCCCTGATGCCTTCGTTACTATGGAAACAAGTTTGTGTTATTGTTTGGATAAGTCAAATAATAGATACTAATGTCATAATTTTTTTGAGCTTCTGAAAGTGTCATTGTCTGTCGTAATTATGGCAACTTTGTTATTTGTTTACAATTACATATTACACATGTGTAATATAAGCAAAATATTACATCCTTCTATAAGTGTAAAATATACATATGTTACAACAGTTGTAGATAAGATGATGGTCATGACTGTGTTTCTGCTATTGTGCATGTTCAGTCAATATTTTCTGGTGATCTTGGGAAATCATATACTCACTGTCATAGATTCGGGGCAACTGGGAAATAATATATGGGAATATATGTCGTTGTTTGCAGTTGCAAATTTATATAAAGACAAACTGAAACTTTCTACATACTGCCCTGACACATTGAAGGCCAAAATGGAAGATGTATTTGAAAGGTAAGTTGTAATTAAGAATAGTGATGCTAATGGCAGTAGAGTGTTCATCATACCTATTTAAATGTTAATTATTGAAGAAAATCTCTTCTATATAATTAAACTGAATTGATGCATTCATTACAACTGACCACAATTAATTTTAAAACTAGTGGACCCGTTGCAAAATATTTTGCAAGTTAGAAAACTTCTTTGTAACGTGTGGCAGGATCCATTAGGTCAAATTTAAATTTTTAAGTTTTTAAAACTACTCACACGTGATATTGCTATATATGTATACTTGACCATGGCTAAATACTGGTTGTGGAAAATGCGATATATTCCCACCTTACCCATAGTTTGTTCTTGTGATTTATTAATTGTTATAGCAAATGATAGGCGTACAGGACAATTTCTTTTTCGAAGTCAAAAAGGTAGTGCAACATTAGAATGTGTTGATGTATACACAGTAATAATACTCTTCTGCCTGGCTTGTGGCTTGTCCATTTAAAGCAAATCTAAGCAGTTATAAATAAATTGCGTACCATTAATCTTATCTCATCTATTAAACCAGTAGATACATTTAAACTTTTCAAAGGAATATCTATTGATCCTATTTTTAGTGTTAAGCAATGTGGATACATTCCACTGAAATTTAACGAATCTATTAATTCCATAGAAAATTATAAAATGTTGTCATTATGTGATACAATTGTATTTACACTCAAATATTGCTTTTCATATTCAGGCAAGAAAAATATAATTTTGTTGCGATTCACGCGAGAGCTGACAAAACTGCAAATTAACTCGCCCCAAGAATATGGGCCATGTGCACGATTTTTTTTTCAGAAGCTTGTTTGCAACTAAGTCCTCCAATCGGCGCGGACTTAAATTCCAAATATTTCCTTGTACACCAAAACTCCGCCAAGCGGCATGGGGCACACACAGAATCAAAAGCAGACTAACTCCTCATCGGATTATAGAATTCGAAAAACCGTGCAAGCTGCTAGCCTCGCTGTAAAAATGAGACGAAGGCCGAAGTGCCATGAGTTTTCAAAATCCGAGCATCACAAAAAAATCGAACTACTGTGCCGAATCAGCTTTCTACTTGCAGCAGTTACCGTATTATGGCGATCTCTAGAAAAACATATCTATACCCCATTTAATCCTTTCGGGAGTTAATTTCGAAAAGCCTGAAATTGATTTGACCGAATTTGTAAAACGATTTAATATGCCGAATTTCAATTTCCTGCCTGTAATAATTACTTTGTGGCTATTTTTAAAAGAACACTTCTGGTCTATTTATCCAGCTTGAGGGGATGTATTTCGAAAAACTCTAAAAATTGTTTTCCATTAGTAAAACGATCTAAAATGCCGAACTTCAACTTGCTGCCTGTAGTAGTTTTCCCGTGGCGATATTTTGACAAACAGATTTGTTTCATTTAACCCCCTTCGTGGATGGATTCTCCAAAACCCTAAAACTGACCCGATTTGAAAAATGTTCTAATATGCTCAGTTTTAACTTCCTATACTTCCTATTTTGCAAAACCTTGACAGTTACTTGATCTGATTTATAAAACGAACTAACATATCGAATTTCAGCTTCCTACCAGTAGTAGTTTATTCGTTGTAGATCTTTACAAAAACAGGTCTACCACATTTAGCTCCTTGGGAGGAATGAATTTCGAAAAGCCCGGAAAATGGTTTGACCCTACTTGTAAAAAGAACTAATATGGCGAATTACAACTTCTTACCTTCCCCAGATTCTATTATGTAACGATCTGTGAAGTAGAAGTCAATCCCGTCGAATAGAGGGTAAAAGCACTTCTTTGTAGACAATATTAGATGTTTTTCCTTCTGGTTTGAGCACTACTAAGTTGTTTGGAGAACTGACCCCTAAACAGTCTTAGATAAAGTTGATCGAGAAAAAACAGTCTTTCCTCAAGTCGACCACAGCCCGATTCAGCGACTGTCCTTGCACCTTATTAATCATCATGGCAAAGCAGGTTTTTACGAAAAATTACAGTCTCTTAAATTGAAAAGAATAGTCTGAAAGAATAAGGGTTATTCGAGGAATGAAGACTGTCTCCCTTTCTCCGAAACCTTTGGCCTCAGTGAAGTTAAGATGCGGAGCTTTCACCTGCAGTGGAGTTTGGGAATCTTCACGTTTCTTTAGTAGTATAAGTGCTCTAACTTTCAAAGGCAGGCGATTTGGAAGAAGTCCGGGAAGATAGAGAGTGTGGAGAAAGTCAACATGTTAGTGCACTGTGTCATCTGCCTCCACCACAGTGTTAATCGATTGATAGATCTTTTCCTCTGGATGAAAGGCTCCGAGGTGTGTGTTGCTGATTTTTAGTGCCTTATCATTCTTCAGAGTGATGCTCGCCCTTCTTTAAAGCCAGGACACAGGTTTTGCTGTTCTTGATGTCAGAATATATTATGTTAGTGAGGCTGGCAATATCTGTCACGGCTTGACACAGGTTTTCGTTGCCGAGTTTCAAGAGAAGTTTGGAAAACTATTCGGCATTGGAATATCCTCTCAGTTGAACTCTTATGTAAATTCAAGACAATATGTCCTTATTGTACTGATGCTGCATTTTTTAAAATCACTATTATAACACCTATTTGTCTTGAGCGCAACTGCCATTTAAATATCATCGTCGAGCTGGTAAAACCACAGTAAATAAAAAATCACTAATGAAACCCGTTGAAAAATATTTCGCAATTTACAAAACTTCTTTATAGACAATGTTTAACGTATGGCGCTATCCATCAGGTAAAATTTTAATTTTTAAGTTTTCAAAACTACTTGCACGTGACATTGCTACAACACTTAACCATAGCTGGTTGTGACGAATATTATACATATATTCCTACTTTATCCAGAGTTTGTCTTTGTGGTTTATTAATTGTCATCGCACATGCTAGGCGCACCGCGAAAATGGGAAGGGTACCACAACGAAGAGCTAGGAGAAGGCCGAATAGAATTTTGAAATAATAGATTACAAAAGCGATGACTGAATGCAACTTAAAAGAAAAAAAACTGTGAGGATGGAAGGTATGAAAATCAGGTGTCGGATAACGTCGAAAGACGTTTTAACAATATATGTACGTATGCTTGTACCAACAGGGAAAGCAAAGAACCAGTGAGTAAATAGGCACATCCACATAATTATAATAAGCAGAAAAAACACCTTACACCATCTGAGCAGTACCGATTTTCTTTAACTTACTTACATTTTACATGTATTTTGACGTTTATCTCACGAATCAGCAGACCGTTGATTTCAAATAAACATTTAGTAGCTTCAGTAGTTCATTGCAATAATCGGCATTACGCCGCAGGCTGACTTCGAGAATATACTTGGTTTACTGCTACTGCATGGCCGGCTGCAACCACTTGAGAGCTACAATATGATGGTTTTTCTCTAAAAATGATCAATTTATTTTCAATTTAGGACTTTTGTGCACATCTACACGGTAACGGCTTTCATTTAAAAAAATAATTATCGAAATCGGCCCGGTGGAAGTCTCAAAATAGATGTCGAAAGAAAACGCTTCACGTTTTAAATATATAGATGTCTACATGGCCATTAGTCACTGTCAGTAACACTTTCCAAAAATTCATCACTGTCCTCATATGAAAAACCTGTATTGAAAGTGAGAATTAAGATTTCAATGAAGTCAACACTATGATATAGGGCATTGTCCGTTATAACTATGCCATTTGGAAGCAAATTAGGTAAGCTGCTTTCCTCGCCACTGCATGAAATTTGTGTGAGTCATTTCATATCATCCGATCTCCTTTTTGATTTAAAAATCAATAATCCATTCTCTATGAAGCTATTTCAAGCATCTGCATGAACTATTATAATAGTACCTACTATAGTACCTCCGACCACTTCTCTCACTTTCATACACACTAGGTTCCCTTTCAGATTGCCAACACACATATATAATAAGTCAGGCTCTACAGCATATTATGACGCTCTCCGGCACCCATCCTCCAAGTTTGTCGGTCTTGCCAGTACTTTTCATGTAGGTTTCTTTCTGATATAGCTTTCATTATTCCACACTCCCAAGTAATTGGTGGTCTCGCGTCTTCTATCTGATGGTATCCATTTCATTCATTTTTTGGGTAGTCGTTCTTTTTCCATCCTTTGTACATGTCAATGGCCTCGATTATGGTACTTTCTACTTTCATTCTCTTGCATATTCCAATGTTTCTTATGTGTTGTATTCTAAATATACCTGCTGATCTTCTGATATAGTCCATTTTGAGTGCCATCAATTTGTTCTCTATTCGTTGAGTTACCTGCCAAACTTCACATCTGTATGTGACGATGCTTTTATGTACCGCATTATATACTTATGTGCATTTTAGGGGAAAACTTCAGTATAGCGTCCCCACTGGGTTTAACGTTTGCTGCGCAAGTGCAGAAAACCCCCGAAAAGCAGTGGTTTCCACACAAATGATAGCACATTGTGTACTACGTACAAACAAATCTTAAACTGCAGCTAACCTAAAATGATAGCTCCCAGACCAAAAGATTCACGTATATGTGTTTGGACTGGGAACGCTATATTGAAGTTTAGCCCATTTTGGTTTTACGTGATACATTTTTACTCCATAGAACAGAGTTCAGCGCTCCCGTGACTTTTCTACCCTGATTTATTCTGTCCTTTATTGCATCGTTGCTCTTTCCTACAGCTGTGATCTTCATTTCCAGATACCTGTTTTCGTTACATACCTACTTCTATGATGTCGCCATTTTCCATTACTAAAGGTTCAGTGATTCCACCTATACACATATACTGGCTCTTCTTTAGATTTATTTATAGCCCTCACTTTTGATATTCCTCATACAGCTTTCTGCTTGTAGTCCATGTCATCACGATTCTGTGTGATGACCACTTGATCATCTGCAGTGTATACAAAATATCATTACCTATCGGCATGCCCATTCCTTTGCACTTTTTCTTCCATTGATTTAAAGCCGCATCCAAGTATATATTAAACAAAATAGGTGATATACAGCATCCCTGTCGTAATGCTTTTGTCACATCAAATCCTTTTGATACATGGGTACCTAGTTTGATTTTTGAATTTGCTCCACTATATAATTTTTTTTTCCGCAAGGTAAATGAGGTTACATATAATATATACATACATATTTATAATCTGTTAAGTGCTTTTATTACAGTTATATTTATGCGGCTGCCTTCTAACACTTCCCACAACTTTGCTATAGGAATATTATCATAGGCCTTTGCAAGGTCTACAAACATAAAGTGTACTTCACGCGCTACTAGAGTTTGTTTCTCTATCAACTGCATTAGACAGAATATATTGTCAATCATTGAACGACCAGCTCAAAAACCACTTTGTTCTTCAGCTGTGTCAAGTTCGTATTGTGCTGTAATTATTTTTTTTAAGATTCTTCTGTATAGTCGATACTTCTCTGTAGTTGTTCTGGTCATTACGGTTTCTTTTTTTACTTCCCTCGTCTAAAAGACGAAGGAAGTATTGTAATCGCAAAACAATCACCTTTTGAGATTTCTCCAGATCTCCACATTTTAGGGTTCCTAGATGACAAAAAACAAATTTTCTTAATTCCGTCTGTGTATCTGTCTGTTGGCGGTATAATTCAAAAACTATTTGTCGGAGGAAGATAATATTTTGCATACACATTATATATCTACCTGGTATGAAACCGAAAAATTTCAGACAAATATATACAGAGCACCTTAAAAAATAAAATGTTGCTTATTTTTGTTTTAACTTAGCAATAAATACAAGTAATAATTTGTACATAGAGCAGGCTTCATACTTACCAAAAATGGGCCCCAATAGATACAGAATAAATGTTGTACGATACAAAAAAAAGCAACAAATTAATGCGTTACTTAATGCAGCTGCAACACAGGAATTCAAATGGTCGGTGCTCCGTAGCTCAGGTAGAAATAGCCTGTTCCCTTGCAATATTCCACAAAACGTTGGGACTGCATACGCGGTCCGCCTGCCCTTCGAATTCGACCACTGGTAATGTTTTTTATATTTGAAAATTTATTTAATTTATTAGAAACGTGAAGATATTTTTACTCCTAACTTAATTTGATTTTTAAAATTATTTAGTGTCACAATGTCGACGAGGGAAGTTCTGGGTAAAGCCTTTTACAGATTTTTTGTATATAGGCGTTATTCATGCTGTTTTCCAGTCTGGGGGTAGTTTTTATCCATTGATGTATCTGGTGAATATTTCTGAAAGCATGCCTACTAATTTTGGTGTTCCTTATTTTAGCAATTCTTCTGGAATCTCTTCAGATACAGAGGCTCTTCCATTCTTTGAAGATTTTATAGCTTTCCCTACTGTTTTCACTTCGACTTTTATTTCCTCTCGTAGTATAGTTGGATATGTTGTTGTCTGAGACATATGGCTGTCGCTTTTCTGTTAGAAGATCCTTGAAATGCTTATCCCATTTACTAACTTCAATTATGTGAAGGTGTGTTTGTTCATTTTGGTCTGCTCTAACATGTTTTATAAATCGCCACGCTTCAGTAGATTTGCTGCCTCTTATATACGATTGAATTTCTAGTCATTTTTTTTCCCAAGTTTCGTTTCTTTGCTTTATCATCATTCGTTTAAACTTTGCTAAGGATCTATTATATTCTCTTTTATCAGCAATGTGTTTTGTTTGAAACAATTTATCGTAAAAGTTCTGTTCTTGTATTCCACCAATAATCCATTTTTCTGCATTTTGTATTTTTTCTGACAAGTGCTTCGTTAGCAGCTGTGTGTATCAATTTGACTAAGTGTTGATCTGTTGATAAAGTTCTTCTGTTGTATAAGTGGGAGATTATTCCTTTAACAGGTTGTCTAGTCGTTGTTTATATAGCCATTTCGTGCTGTCATAATGAATGCTTTCAATGCTGTACTGCGGTGTTTCAATTTTTTCTATATCTTCCACATTATGTTACTGCTGTTGGTTTTGCGTTTTGTGTGTTAATATAGCTTTTGCCTTTAGTAAGTAATGGTCTGTTCCACATTCAGGACCTCTAAAAGCTCTTACGTATAGATAATATTTTTATGTTTGATTATTGCTTCGTTATTAGCTAGTCCATTATTGATTGAATCGGTCGGGTATCTTGGTGCCAAGTAAATCTATGGACTTCTTTATGCTGAAAAAAGCCATTCATTATTTTTAATTCATGTTCTTCACAAAAATCGATTAGTCTTTCTCCATTATTGTTAATGGCGTCTTCTCCAAATCTGCCGACCACCTGGTGACTAATGCGTTTCCCAACTCGAGCATTCATATCACCCAAGATGATGATTTCTTTATTTTGTCCAATTTCATCTATTATCTCGCTGATGCAGTACGTTTTTTTGTCAGTAGTTTCATTGTTGTTTGGTACATACTTCCTTTTATCATGACATTTTTGTATTTAAATCCAAATAATAACTATTCTCATAAAGTTTCCCGTTCTCCTATCAAGTTTATTTTTTCTTTCAGCTTCTCTAATAATAATTTTAAAGTAGAAACTTTATGGTTAACTTTGCAAACTTCATGCACAGTTCGCCTTATAACACCCTGATCGCAATCATCCAAAACCAGTTGCTTGACTTTCTTTCCAGATAGCTTTTATAACAGTTATGGATTTTGCTATAGCTGTAACGGCTAATTTGTTAGCTCTGTCCAGTGGGAACGTCCATCGACCTCACTGTTTTTGGATATCCAAAATTTCAATAACCTTCCGAATAACATTTCTTACTTCAGACTGAATAAGCTTTCTCGATTTGCCACTCATTTATAACTAACTACTGTTTCTAAAACGTAAAAAATATTAGACATAACCTCAAAAAACGAACAGCAACACATTTTCTTACCAAGAGGTAAACTTACCTTAAATTGCACTGAAATTATTATTATTATTACTTACATAAAGGCAGGCGGCTATTAGCCGATATGCCCCATACAATAAACTTAGCTAATTTAAACTAACTAAAAATTTATTATACTAGTACATATCTACACTGCCTCCTTTACAAAGGAGTGATATCTAGGTATAAATCAAAACTATCCTATAGTACATTGTGTTATTGTGTATCTAGAACGAAAAGCGTAACATTCCCAGACAACTGTGAATATTGTACACAGGAGTCTGGGAATGTTGCTTTTTGTCCAAGATACACATAGGGTCGGGTGGGCCACGTTGGGACAAAATTTAAAAAATATTTTTTTTTAATTTTATTTACTGAGATATACGCTTACATTTTTTACCACATGTTCAACATATCTTTTTTAAACTAATGGTAAATTGGGAACTTTCTAGCTTTTGTCTAACTATGTTCTATATATATATTTTTTAAACACTGCACATGTCTCATTGTGGTCCATGAGTGGGCCTCCATGAGACAGTTGTTTATTTATGAAAAATAGTAACAATGTACGACAAAAAAGGTATATTTATTGTACTATATTAAATACATTATACCGAGCGTTTCACTTAAGGTGCAAACATAGGGAAATTGCATGGAAAATAGTATATATGCGGATTCTTGCTTCCCGCTCTAATTGATAGAATTTATAGTAATATCAATCGAAAGAGAAAAAAAATGTGCTTCATTTAATGCTACTTTACTTGAATGTGTTGCTTGTTTCAGATAGAAATAGCTTAAAAACAATAATAAAATTTTTCCACCTTGGGACGTGTCTCATGGTGGCCCAAAGCTTTTGTCTCAAGGTGATCAGTGATTAAAATGACTAAATGACATTGCCATTTTGGTGCTAACTTCACAATATACTTAGAACTAATGAGGTTTGACAAGCAGGTATTAGAAAATAAGGGTAAATTAAAACATTTTGGAAAAAGTAACTCCTACTAACATTTGAGCTAGTTTGAAGTCGGCACATGCAAATAGTTCAGGGTTGTAAAAACCGGAAAGAGGTCACAAAACTTTTAATTTTTAATTTTTGGTTCCCACACTTTGTTAATCAACGTGTCACACCAAAATACAGTAGCGTTTAATGTATTGCCTTTCTAAAAGCGCCAAATTTAAAATTATTGTATCTGTCGCATGGTGCACTTGTCTCAACGTGGCCCACCCGACCCTACTATTTTCCTGCTGATCGATACGAGTAAGTAATTAAAAGAATTATGAAAATGCGGAAAAATATTCCTGGCCTAGGCTAAAATTCCTATCAAGAGTTGTCCCAGCTTTTTTGTCTTGCATATAGTACGTCCTATAATAGAATTTGCTGTTGTAGTTTGGTCTCCCTGCTTCATAAAAGATGAAACTCTAATTGAAAATGTACAACAGAGATTATAGTTATTTACTATACAAGTAGGATAACAGCATCATTAATATACGTGTGTGTAAGTTACAAACGAGTGCGTAGCACGAGTTATGTAAGCACACAAGTATATTAATGATGCATTATCACACATGTATTGTACAAAATTTTATCTACAACTGCCTAAAATTGAGAAAAGTGCATTAAGAGAAATGTCAGATCTGTCATTTTCAAAAATATTTTAGTAGGCAAATGTCGTTGTGTCATTCATTTGACACTATTTCAGTTACGTAATGAAGCCATTACACAACTCAGTTGCGTAATGAAACCATTACATAACTGAGTGGTGTAATGAGCTTCATTACCTAACTGAAATAGTGTCAAATGAGTGACGTAATGAGTTACTTATCTCACTGGAGTAGATAAAGTAAATTACCCAACACTCTAAAACACCTACCATATGAGGAACGATTATAAAGGCTACAGCTGACTACCCTTTCGGATAGACGACAGGGAGGTGATTTGATAGAGACTTATAGAATTTTGCGTAAAAACATATACCAATGCAGTTTACATGAGCGATTTAATCTTAATACTGAGAATGACCGAAAGCGACATATGCTTATTGCAAGTTATATAAAGAACGGTTTAAAAAACTATCTCATCAAAATTTCTTCAGCATTCGTGTTTGTGACAAGTAGAACTCTCTTCCTCCAGTGTAGTAAATTCGGCTTCAATTAACATGTTTAAAAACACACAGTTGTGTTCACATACCTAACAGGTGACAGCTAAGTAGGAGAAATTGAGTTACGTTATTACTATGACAATTTCAGTGGCATACATCACGGAAATTACTGTCATCTGTCAAGTAAAAGGTTACGTGAGCAACTACAGTAATTATGTTGATTAAAACGCTAGGAAATTTTTATACCTCGTGTTGGTAGAACTTTTTCCAAATTATGGTTATGTGTCAATTTTGAATGTCAAAGTTTCTTAATTTGAACTCTTGACAATTTTTTTTTTAAACATGGAATGATCATCATCAATAAAATCGAATAAAAAATGAAAACCAAGAAATATTTTAAATGCAAAAATGAAGGAAGCGATATTAAATTATGGCATATCTGTCAAAATGACAATAATTTTTTACTTCCTTTTACTACTATAAAGGAAGTATTGGATTCACCCCAAAAATTCGAAATTGAGTTTTCAACAGATCTTCACGTTTTAGAGTCCCCTGATCCCAAAAAACATATTTTTTTTCATTGGTCTGTGTGTCTGTCTGTCTGTCTGTCTGTCTGTCTGTCTGTCTGTGTGTCTGTGAACAGAATATCTCAAAAACGAAAAGAGGTATGGCATTGAAACTTCATATATAAGTTTTGTGTACTATGTAGATGAGACAGCAAGCTTTTGAAGAAAATCGCATAACCGGAAGTAGGTGTTTACTCTTGTGATTTTTCAGTTTTTTTCGATTTTTTCAAAAACGGCTCTAACGATTTTTTTTTAAATTTTACATTTTTCTTACATTTTTAATGTGTATTGATGTGAGATAGGTGATTTTCCAGTTGAATACTTCTAAATTGGGTTTCTTTTGTTTTTTTTTCTATTTTTCTTATTAACTCCTATTTTAAATAAAACACCCGGTATATTATTACATTTTTGAATTCACCTTAAAATTCTAGAGAAAATTTGTCTCTTCAACTAACACTCGATTTTGTACCGTTTTTGTAGAATTTGTAATTTTTGAAAATTTTTAACAAATGGTTAAAAATTAAAAATAAAATTTTTGACTAATTATAAGATCACTGTAAAAGGAAGTTGTGTGAGTGTATCACACCAGATTTTTTAGTGGAAGAAAAGAACTAAAAATCTATGTACCAACATTATTAAAACTAGGGACCCTGCAGGAATGCAACTTATCCCCTAGAAAGTTGACCTTGAAAATTATTATAGAAAAAAAATGTACTTTACATGATTTTTACAATTAAGTACTTTCGAAACTTTAAAATTCGTACAGGTAGATACATTCAATTTTGAAAGATCTTATTTGCTCCAAGATTTCCCATTCCCAATTTACAACTTTTCAGTAACTTGACTTTGACAGTTCGAAGCGTGACATTATTGTTTTATACATATTATACCATTTTTTTTAAGACACTTGGTAGAAACTCCTCCACTACTGAATTTATATTTCTTAACAACCAATTATAAGATCGACGAAATTTTTAATTGCATCCCCTCCATATTCTCCGTATATGAAAACAACTTGTATGATGCTATTTCCGTTCAGCTTAGGAAACATTTTTATGTTAACTTCTTCTTATTCGCTTAATTGCAGTTTTTAGTTTTAGTTTAATGTTTAAACTTGTGTCCGGTATATCAGCTTGTTGCTGCCTGTAATTTCAATAGTAACAGTAATATCCCTAGAAAGTGAAATTGTGAGCAAGAATTATAGTAAATAAAATTCTTCCATGTTTAATTTGCTCTGCCATTAGTTAGAATTTTTCATGTTTTAACTTGCTGTGCCATCAGTTGTATTAAGTATTATTTTCAACCTCAGTCAAGTCGGACACGTTGAATGAAATAGTTTAATTTTAGCATGATGGTGCACCATCCCGTTATGTTTGACAGGGTAATTAAATGCCATTTCTAACCACAAACATATACATATACTAATTACTATCAATAACACTGTTATTAACTAAATATTTTTATCAGTTTAAGCATCCCAGCCCAATCAGAAATGCCGATACTTTGTTCAATAATCAAGGAAAGATACATATTAAATTTAAACGAAAGCCTCGACTTGAACAAGCTTGCTGCAAGTAGCTACCACGTGATTCTTGCTGAATGGTCGGCTAGATACCAAGATGTAGTGGAATATGGAGTCAAAGAAATAAAAAAGGAACTGAAGTAATTTGCTTTGTTTATTTAGCAAAACGTTTGGTTGGTCATGACCATTTTGACAATTTTTGCATTATAAACCTGGCTTTTAAAACTTCGTATTTTGAGGTTATATAATCTGGCATGTGTGATGTAATTTCTGTCATATTTGATGTGTCTTGTCAGATCATGTAAAACGTAACAATTTTTTTGTTGGTTTTTTGCAACAGTCACAGGGCGCGTTGTAGAATGGACATTTAACAAATCGTTTTGGCTTATCCTACTAAAATTCATATGTTGAAACTTGGAAACTACAGAATTGCAAACATCGGAAATGTAACAATATACAACTTAAAAAAAATAACATGGCCAACCAAGGGATGAAAAAAATTAGCTATTTTAATCTAGGTACTTATTTTTAGGTTTCACGCACAGTACGTCAATTATACTTATGAAATTTTAAACAAGATTAAAGAATCATTTGGAATGGAACAAGCAAACGTTACTTTTGTGGGCATGCATTATAGAGGCACAGATTACACACCTTTTTTAAAAAAGAATTATAATAAATTTAATGTAAGGACATGAGAGTAGTTTAAAAAACAATTTTTACCCAGTTTACTTTCAGGGTCCGCCAGATTACTCATTTTATTTGAAAGCCATGGACTACTTCAAGCAGAATTATAAAAATGTTATTTTTATCTTCATAACAGTAGATTTGGAATGGCTGGAAAAGAACCTCCCATTCCTAAAGAAAGACAACAATTTAGTTGTTAATCCTGACCAGTCTGATGCTATCAAGGATCTAGCTCTACTGGCACACTGTAACCACTCTATTATCAACTACGGAACGTTTGGAGCAACAGCAGCCCTCTTTGCGGGAGGCACTACTTTCGTATATGACCTTGCCTTGCCTTTGGACCATCGAGGACCTACTGTTGCAATGGGGATTGCTAAAATATTGCCACATTGGCATATACTTTAGCAAATAACTGTAGTTCTATACTTTTAAATAATTAAATGATGGTGATTTATTGGTTATTAGATCATTACTAAATTGGTAGCTTAGCTTTGATAGCTACAGCTACGATAGACCGTAAATGTGAAGAGATGGTTTATCGAACTCTTTCCACTGTCACTGTTTCCAGAGACAATGGAAAAAGTCCGATAAAAGATCTCATGATAGACCACTGTCAAAAATTATATTCGGAGAGTAAATGTGATATTAACAATTTAATGTTATAGTTTCTAGGAGAAGTTATTTATATTGTTATTATTTGAATTAGTTATTATTCTTAATATGATGAATTTCATTTATATTTTTAATATTCATAATATTTTAGAGAATGTAAACAATTTTACAGTGTGATCATAAAAATGCTTGGACTAAAGCACGTCTTAGTATCTAGCCTACCATAAACAATGTAATCAGCTGTTGCTATTTTGTTTTATTAATCATAAATTTTTGTCTACATTAAATTTGTTAATACAAGCTTGAGTGCTGTACAGTCAGACCTCGCCGTTCGTGGGGGTTACACATAAATGATAAAAACAGGGTTAGGTTCCATAAACTAGATTTATTTATACTATGCAACTTCAAAAAATTCAAAAATACATAACCGGACAATTTTCATAACCAAATTATTTGCATTCGAATGATATTAATAACCGAATGATTATTTGAATAATCATTCGAATAAATTTTGGCTCTCGATTCGTTTCGATTTCAGCCGGTTACGCGGTTCAGCGTCATTTGTATCGGCATCGTAACTTGCAGATAGCAGAAGAACTCAGTTAATCGTTAATTATAATAATTGTATAAACAATTTTTATTTGATTTCTAAGGAGTTTGTGCAATAAGTAATTGTGGATATGAATGAAATATATCTGGATACACCTTTATTGTTTTCGATTGCTGGCGATTTATAATAATATAATAATAATTAATAATATATTGTTGTATTTGTATGAGTTTTACGACTTGCTATTCTGCATTAGCTCGATTACTCCTACATTCTTCCGATCTATAACCAAAACATAATATGTACAGTCGTGCTCATTAAAGTGTTGTACAGAATTTGTGCTGTATGATTGTGACTTAATTTCACAAAGTTCAAAAAAGTGTTGTACATACAAATATTTTGAAAGGTTAGATCTAGGTCTATTTAATTAATGATACAATGTGAGCCTTTGTTGAGTAAAAACACAATCACCAATAAACTTTTAATGGTAGAAAAAATAACACACTAAAGATCTGAAGTAATTAATTTTCATTATAAAGAATAACAATCAAAAATAACCATAATTAGTTGTCACTTTGACAGTTCTGAAATTTAACTACCATTGACAAAATATATAAACAGCCAACTACCTATTTCTGTACAATACATTTTTAAGAATGACTTACAAAGCCAATTATCTCTGTACAACACATTTTTGAACACTACTGTAGAAATAATACAGGGTGGCCAGATAAGAATGCAAAGTGCTGTATCTCGGA